>ML677365.1:11234692-11312192 GCA_007922305.1 Dermatemys mawii
GATTATATTGCAAATTAGGAGTCTAATCTACTTAAGTGCTTTTGAAAATACCCCTAGGCTGAAACCTTCCTCTTTAGGTGCTTAAATACCTTTGGCAATATTCTCTTCAACTCTCCTTGACTTCTATGGAGTTAGGAGCCTAACCTGATTAAGCACTTTTGAAAATACCACATAAAGTTATGCCTGCCTAGTAAACTGGAATAAAGTTTGAAAGACATATGTGTAGTTAAATACTTCATTATGATCATATTTATGTTTAAATCCATTTTCTGCCCATGCCCACTTTCTTAACCTGTGCTCTTGTGAAGTAGGCAGTGTAAACCCAGGGGTTTTGATACTTACAAAAGACAAGTTACTTGTACCCAAATGCAGCCTGTTTACAAACAACTCCACACAAGAAACAATTTTATACTCCACACAAGACTTTCATGCTCAAGGCTTAAACAGCTAATGATTAGTACAAGATTTTCTGATAAACAATAAATTGCCTAACCAAAAAAAGAGACTGCTCTTCAGAACATACAGTATTAAGTTGTGATATATTACAAAAAGACAAAAAAAATGTTATACCAAAATGTTATGTTACTGTGCTCATTAAAAAGCAAGACAATAAAACAAACAATTGATATCAAAATTGGCATCATTACATTGAGCACACTCTGAAATACTCCCAGTGGGGGACAGTGGTACACAAGAGTGAATTTCAACCAGATTTTTTAAATTATTAGTGGCCTCCATCTGAGAGACTAAAGGAGCCAGTTCAGCAAATGTTCCCCTAATTCCTAACTTCACAATTCTAATACTGTTTTCTCAATTACTGCCCACCTACATCACTAGTTTATCCCATTAGCTATGTACTCTTGTCTGTTGTCAGCAGTCGTGGGCTATAGCTAGACAGTGAATGGGCTTCAGCAGACACTCAATGTGCAAAGTGGGTGCAGGAAACATTCAAAATTGCATCTCCTTGTACTCCCTGAATGCAACACCTGCTGCAAACTATAGCTAATGAAATGTTCATTAGCTGGATACAATTTTAAAAGGGATCTTCTTAAAGATAAAGAGGTGGCATAAGTGAAGGGCTTAAGTTCACCTGTGGCTGCCATTATAAAAGCCTTCATTTGGGAGCTCAAGAATAAATAGTGCTCACAGGGACGGTAGCAGCTTAGGCCTTCTTTATTCAACGGTTGCCCTAATTTAAGCCTCCTCTACAATGGCCCACATGGGACACTGAAGCAGCATGGTGTAGGATTTACCCTATTTCTCTTCCTGCTGCCCTTGCACTGCCCTAGAATGCTCCCTGCACTGGGTCCTCCTGAGGGAAGCGAAAGCAAGGCATACAGACAGCAAAACTGACTGTGGTTCCTGTAGAAGGCATCCTATGCTAGGAATAACGTGAGAGATGGTTTTATCAAACGTTTGCACCAATTTAGACAGTGCAAAAGGACCACCGGGGAGAGGGAAATATTCTGTTTGCCTATAGAGAGACATTCCCCTCAGATTATATAGTGTGATATATTTGATAAGTTTTAAAGTTGATTTCTATTCTTGTATTATTTTAACAGTGTTTTTTGTACAAAATAAATATTTGAGCACAGAACACTGGCAGCAATGACACTGCCTAATTTACCCCATGCTACACAGGCTAGATTTGCTGTCAATATTAGCCCTTTCAGGACATGCAGCACTGGGAGTTTTCACCTTGCACCTTCTGGACACATAGCATTATGGCACATGTTATTAAACATTTTGTGTGCCTTAACCTAATCACTCAAAAAACTTAAACATATAGGTAATATGTTGGATGACTTATGTCCAGGAAGGTAGGTTTTTTGTTTTTTTACAGTCAGTATCATTTGGCAAGTACTGCTGTAGCAAAGCATTCTCCCCTCGCACCAGCTCAGACAGGAGATATCGACTAGGTTGGATTCTGTCTTACATATGCCCAGGTGATTCTTTCAGCATAAAGTTATCTGAGAGACTGAATGCTGCAAAAGGGTGATGGTCATTCTGTATCTCACATCAATGGAGTCTTATGGACAGCTTATGTACCAACCACAAACCTTTACAAAAGATCACAGAAGTTGTGAGTGACAGAGATACTAGTCTTAGCTAATCATCTCTCTCACTCACCTGCTAGAGAAAAAAAAAATGATGCGTACAGGAGCACTTTGAAGCCACTAATGATGTTGCTGCTGTACATTTAATGGACAGCATGTTAGCTACGATGAAAGAGGAACCTCACATCAAGTACATTAAGGGATCAGAGGAATACATACTCATTACTCACTGCAATTTTACATCCCCAGTTTAAAGACACAATACCCACTTTTCTCTGATGAAGCAAAGGTATCCTGAACTATTATAAAAAGACTAATGTTTTTAGTCTAAGTGGATGGAGTCCACCTGAGGGTTCTCATGTTTTCCTGAGGAACCCAGGTGTAGGGTCAGATGGGCTAGTGACCTGCCACCCAAACCCAACTGCTATAAAAGCCACAAATGTGTTTGCCTGAATTGCCTGATTTGCAACCTGTAAAAATTAATCTCATAAGAAGGGGATCTTCTACATATCAGAACAGTAATGTGCTAACCCCGAATAAAAAAAGCTCAAAAGAGCTGCTTCTCAGAGAAACGTCCAGATAAAGATATCAATCACTGGCCTCACTGAAACCCACCTTAAACATGGCAGTGAGGCAAAACTAAACAACTACTATCTTATACGGGCAGATGCTTCCAATACAAGAAAAAGAAGTGGAATTTCTCCTTAAACATTATATCTTTAAATTGATCTCATCACTTACACCAATTTCCAGTCACCTACTTAATAATGAGCTTCAGCATAACCACAGAATATGGAAAATTATTATTTTGTGTGCTCCAACTAACAAAGCTTCTGAGGAAACAAGGCAGACTTCTATAATCAACTCTGCTCTTTTCTTTCAATTATCTCGAATCACAGCACTACTGAATAATCCCCGAACCAACAAGAGGTGATGCCATTTTAGATGTTGTATTGGTAGGTAGAGGGAACCTAATAGAAAAACTGATTGTAGAGAACAACATTGGTTCATGAGTTTATCCTTCCATTTAATCTGAATTCACAAAAATAGATCGGCAAGGAGGGTCACTGCAAGGCCGAACTTTAAAAAATTAAGGGAATCACTTAGGGAAGTAGACTGGCCTGAAGAACAAAAGGATCTGAATGGGGAGGAGGCCTGGAATTTCTTTAGGTCAAAATTGCAGAAACACCACAAATAACGGGAAAAATAATTTGTAGGAAAGAATTGTAGACCAAACTGGCTGAACAAGCATCTCAAACAGGTTAAGAGAAATCAAAGGCTACAAAAGATGGAAGAAGGAATGGATCAGCAAGGATCTCTTGGAGATCAGAAAGTGTAAGGAAACAGTGAGAACTGCCAAAAACCAAGCAGAACTGGACCTTGAAAGAACATTTAAACCAAAAGTAAAGATTCTTTAGCCATATGAACATAAAAAGAAAACTAGGAAAGAAGCAGGGCCACCAAGCACTAAGGTGTGGTGGAGATTAAAGATAATCTACATATAGCGCAACACTTAAATACTTTGCCTCAGTTTTTAATAAGGGTAATAAGGAATTTGGGAGCATGACAGAGTGGCTTACGTGAGGAAGGATACGGAAGTAGAAATTATCACATCCAAGATGGAAGCCAAACTCACACAGCTAAATGGGAGCAAACGGGGGCGGGGGGGAGGGGCTGGATAATCTCCATCCAAGAATACTAAAGGAACTGGGACATGAAATTGCAAGCCCAATAGCAAGGACTTGTAATGAATCCACAAACTCAACGGTGGAAAACTGCAGATAGAGCCCTATAGTTAAGAAAGGAAAATAAAGTGATCTGGGAAACTACAGGCCTGTTAGTTTGACCTCTATTGTAAGCAAGGTCTTAGAACAAATTTGAAAGAGATAAGAATATAGTCGAAAATGGTAACTCGGATAAAATATAATACTGGTTTTACAAAAGACAGATCATGCCAAATCAACCTGATTTCCTTCTTTGAAAATAAAATACAGTAGATCTAATCTATCTGTATTCCAGTAAAGCATTTGATGCAATTCCACATGGGAAATTATTAGTTAACTGGAGAAGATGCGAATTAATACAAGAACAAAAAGCGGGTGAGGGAGTGGTTACAGGGGAGACTACAATGGACATGCTGAAAGGTGAACTGTCAGGCTGGAGGGAAGTTACTAATGGAGGTCCTCAAGGATCAATCTTGGGACTAATTTTATTAAACATTTTCATTAATGGCCTTGGCACCAAAATTGGGAGTGCACAAATAGAATTTGCACACGACACAAAGTTGGGAGCTACTGCCAATATGGAGGAGGACCGGAATATCATACAAGGAGATCTGGGTGACTTGAAACTGGAGTAATAGATATGGGATGAAATTTAATAATGTAAAGTGCAAGGTCATGCACTTAGGGACTAACAACAATAATTTTTGCTATGGCAGATGGCTTATCTGCAACTATTATTAACAAATATCTTCAATGGTAGGAGATGGTACACTAGAGGGGTAGGGCTTTGAGTTACTACAGAGAATTATTTCCAAGGTATGTGGTGGATGGATCTTGCCCATGTGCTCAGGGTCTAACTGATCACCACATTTGGGGACAAGAAGGTATTTTCCCATATTGGCAGAGTCCCTGAGAGTTTTTTGCCTTCCTCTACAACGTGGGGCACATGTCACTTATTGGTTTGAAATAAAGAAAATGGTGGATTCTATGTAACTTGAAGCCTTTAAATCACCTTTTGAGGACTATTACAGGAGTGGTTAAGTGAGGTTCTGTGGCCTACGATGTGCAGGTCATTCTAGGTGATCATGATGGTCCCTTCTGTCCACAAAGTTCTTGAGTCACTCTCCTCTGCAACTTTAATAATACTGTTGATAACTAAGGGGAGCACGATATCTTAAACCACAATGGCAACTGCCTTTAACAGTTGTATGTTTCTCATGAGCTTGTTGTTATAAACACCTGGTTTTACAGGAAATTAATTCACCAATTTATCTGGTTGAACAAAGATGATGATTAATTAATTTTTTGTCATTCGAAATCTTCCATCAGCAACTGAAGAACCTATCAGTCTGCCAATCTCAGTAATACCAATCACAAATTAGTCTCTCGGAATTTTCATCATAGACTTTAAGGTAACAAGAGACCACTGGACCAGCTATCTTTTGTGGCTGCAGATACTGTTATTATTTTATCACTCTGGAAATGTACAAGCTGCAAATGAGACTGCTGATGATGTGTTGCCATCCCAAAACTTTTCAATGTCATCATGACCAGACACCAAGTAAATGCATTTTAGGCATACACCTTGAAAAGAACCTCACCAATGTCAGTTTTGTAAACATAGCACAGTCAAATCAATGAACAAGCTACCTACAGTACTTAAAACCCTGGAAAGCTCTGTGGCAAAACTTGGCCTTAAAATTAGTTGAGGTTAAATCAAAATCCTTCCATTCAGAAATTTCAAAACATGCTGAGGTCTCTAGCATCTTGATAAACAACCACCCTGTTGAGTTTGTCCATAATTTTACTGATCTTTGCTTTGTTGTCTATAACATGACAGCACTGAGAAAGAACATTAAAATCACACTGCAAAATGTCTTTTGTTAGCTGAACACCCTGATAAACAGAGAGACAAAGCTGAGAATATCTAATGCTTTGGTAGTCTTAATTCCAACATATGGGACTAAAACACAGCTCTTCACTATCAAGTTGGACATCATTCAGATGAAACATCTTCAAATGATTGAAAACATCAAATGGTGTGAATTCAAGATGAATTAAGAGATCCATTTTCAAATTAAACAGGTACCACTTTCTCAGTTTCCCAACGTCCTCTACGGTGATTTGGTGAATCTACTCCGAATTGCCCACAACCTGCAAGAATTGTTTTTGAACTTAACCCAATGAAAGAAGAATGGAAAAGATGCCTCCCTCTCCCCCAGAAGACTAGAACATGATGGCTGGACAATATCTGTCATCCTACCTTGTAACATGCCAGTTTTGGCTCAGGACAGGACTGAACATCATGCAAGTGTATCAATATGTTCGGTAACCTCTCTGTTGTCTAAGTAATACCATGAGAACTAACCTATCTTTGTATGTGGTTGCTCTGCTTTTGTTTATAACTATTTTCATCTTCTCTTTGTCCCTATCAAGCAGCCTCTCATCTCTGTATGTCATTTCTGCAATAAAATAAAGGGAGGGAGTGGACATACAGATACTGAATTCAAATTCCAAAATATACCAGCGAACTCATAACTTCTCTCTCAAATTTTTATTCCTCTTCCCGTTTCCTTCTTTATATGTCTTTGCCTTGATGCATTACACAATGCTGCAGGACAAATGTACCTCATACAGTTCTTCAATACAGCCCACAGCTGACTCCTCTGCAATATGGAGGTGTGAACTACTGGTCTTTATGTGTGGCACTCCAACTTGATCCAGCTTAGAGTCCAAACTCTAAATTCATCCTTAACTCAGTGACATTGTTAAGGGAAGAGATTAAATACAGTAGAAGTTCTGACAGACAGGCACTCTGAGGAACCTCATGCTTAAATAACTGGTAGTTCTAAAAAGACCACAAAGGACAATTAAAATAATGAAATAAGTTAGACTCTGAGGTCCTTAATCTGTTCTTACCCTAACAGACCCCAGCTGAAATCAATGGTAGTCTGTCTGAGTAAGGAACTCACCATATTGCTAATTAATAAAATAATAGCAATACTCAATACTTACTACCATTTGTCACAATAGCGTCAAGGAGTTTGGGGTTGTTAGGTTTTTTATTGAGTCTTGTAAGGCAAGACTCAATTTAAACTATTAGTGGCTTTATTTTATCAGCAGCTCAAAAATTGTCAGCTTTTCTCTGCAGTTCAGCACGAAATATAATACTAGTATGCTATACTGTGAGTCTCAAAGTGATAAAACTTCATTATTTTTTCAATATATGCTACTGTGCAGTTGTTAATACATTCTGATTAATACTAATAATTTATGTTAAGAATTGTAGTTCATTTAAAGTACATTTGGTGATGCAAAATATTTGCATGTATTATGTTTATTCACTAACTGCTTCACACTTTGTCTCCTCTCCCCCAATCATTAGTGATTTTTTTTTTCCTTTAAGTCAACGGGACTGAATCCACTTATATCAGATTCGAATTGGGCACACAGTGTTTAAAGACCCAACTATTCAATTTTTAATCCTGTTAGGTAGTATTTAGTCACATGAATAGGTCTGGTCCAATTGAACTACGAATAAAAAATACATTATGTGAAACTCTGACTACCACTTAGGATAAAACTAATGCTGGTCACTAACAGCATCAGATGCCCAAAAAAGCCACAGAAGTAGCAGCTTCTCATTACGTTACCCAACCAATAGGGGAAATTACAATTTCATACTAGCAGACTTGTTTCCGTATCTTTTTCTTAACTCTGTTTTTTGAACAGCTGAGGGTGTATTTCCCTAGCTGAGGGTGCATTATCCACAATAAATCATGTACTAATAGTGATTATTCTGAAAGAAAACTCATATTGTTGCATTTTGGTGTCCCAGGTACGTATACATTTTTGTTCCTATACCGTTTTGCACTCTCAGTGTCATTATTTTCAGCTCATTTGATTTTCCTCAAATTTCTAACTCAATCTCTTTCTAGCAAAGCAAGGAAACCTTACAAAGGAACCAACAGAAATTACATATGCTAAACACCCTTGATTTTGCTAAAAACTGCACTAAACTGCATAAAATTAAACTGTTTTTCTACTAGGGAATCTAGCATCTCTTTCTCCCTTCTGTTCTCAGTGCAGGAGATACGACAATGGCTTTTTGCCTACCCTCACATTCCCCCTAACATCCCATTTTACATCAAATATAAATGAACCAATCTCATTCCACTATGATCCTTAATATGTGCGAGTTCACTATCTCCACCTATTACTAATTACAGATATATATGACATACAGAAAAAAAATTAAACAAAACATTTTCCTACCCTCAAAAATATCAATTTCAAATAATGAATGGAGGTTTTAGTGATTTCATATAAACCAATTTGCTCATTTGTAGTACCGAGGCAATAGTTGCCACATATATCTGCTGAATGTGAGTTACTCTTCTTCCATGTTTGAACCAACTGAGATTTGTATACTGTCCTTATCCCTAACCTACTTTATCATGACAACCTCAGGATTCTTCCTCTCACTGCTGAGTAGTCTCACTTGCGTATGCCAGTGCTTTTCCATTGATCAACTGCCAGTATGCACTTACCTTTCACTGTCTCATAACACAACACACACACAGTTTCATGATGCTGCACATCTCAGTTTCTTGCAAATTTGAATTACGAGCACTTCTGCATGCAGCACTAAAGCTAAGTCACTAATTCAATCCTAAATTAGCAATTATAAGAAAATGAGAGAAACCTAACAAAATCTATATAATGCTATTTTTAATACACTTAAGGTAAGAAGGAAGAAGTCTTCTGTATTCCCATTTAATTTATTAATATAAAAGAATACTACTAATGTATCTTGATCTGAATGAACTAATCATTTAAAAAATCACATACAGATCCTTTTATGTTTATATTTTAAATAAAGTATGAAGTTTCTATTTCATATTTATAATGAAATGGTTTTTCATATGTATGTTGCCTTCATTTATTTTTAAAAATTTAGTGTAGTGTTTAATGCCTTAATATTACTTAATAATTTTATAAAGTTTGCTGTATTGTTTTACTTCACATCAGACATTATAGTATCTCTATATAGAATAACTTTTAATGATCTGTTCTTATAAAAATAGATTAATATAAATAGTGACAGTTATACTTGTAAATGCCATGTGGAATGATAAAACTGCCCTCTTCCTCCACTTTGATATCACAGAATTAAGGCCAGGTACATTATGCCAATACAGTGAACTCTCGATTATCCAGGATTGGGTTAACCAGAAAGTGGAGTAACCAGGATGTCAAAAAAAAAAAAAATATGCGTAACTCGCAGGGCCGGCTCTGGCTTTGTTGCTGCCCCAAACCCCCCCCAAAAAAACCCAACAGTGCACAGGGCAGCTAGTGAATCAACATCCCCTCCCCCCGGCACAGAGTGGCTGGTGAACCACTCCACCCCCATAGTTCCTATAGATGGTGATTATCCAGGATTTTATTAACCAGGCTTAATTTTTCCCCTATCATCCTAGATAATCGAGAGTCTACTGTATTGAATTGCCAGGGTAGAATTGACCCTACAATGTATTTTCCTAATACTTTGGCCATTCCTGTTGTAAAGGTCTCAAGGCATTGTGTTTTCACGACTTCACTAAAGAAATTATATTATATAATCCAACAGATATCACTGTGATGTTTTTTCCTAGTACTTACCAAAATTTCCTTTTCTAAATTTCAACCCGTTTTTCCCCTCATTATGCCACTTAAAATATTTTCTCTCCTTCTTCAGTGTTGACTTTTAATACATTCCCCATTATTTATCCCTCTAAATATTCACTTTATCAAAATGCAGAGTTCATAGAATATTTAAACAGTCCACAACAGTCAATTCCAACAGCTCCTCAACATTGTTGCCTTTGTTTCTGAATTCCCTTCAATTTTTCTGATGGTTTCTGGTATTGAGGTGTACAGAAATGAATGTAGAATTCTAGGTGTAATTATACCAGTCAAACAAAATGGGACTGGTACCTCTGTTCCATACTGAGGAAAAAATTGTGTGAAGCATGTATTGTTCATGTCTGCAGCACCACACAATATTCTGGAGAAGCAAGGTGAGCGTCCAAGACACTGAAGTGGAACAAGGTACCTGGGATTAGGATAGCAGATGACTTGGATGTTATCCATTACAGATACAACAGCCAGCCAACTCCAGCAAGTAATACCATTAAACACTGTCATTTTTAAGACTGCTTTTGGTAGGAGAGTATAGATTTTAAATGAAAGTGTAAAAGATAATAATAATATTGTGTTAATAATAATGGTCGGCCATTGTTAGTAATAAAGAAAGAAACATAAACAATAGCTTGCAGCACTGCTTGTCATACACAGTGCAATATCATCATACTGTACAGGAACAGAAATTATTTTGGAAATAATCAGATTTCCAACATGGACATTTTTTATAGACCTGACATTACTATTAAAAGAAATACATGTAAAAACTCTATAGACCACAATATTGTAAAGTGTAACCATACTTATAACAATATTTTGATAACATTATGGGGTTTATTTTGAGATTAAGAATATTGGTTTTCCCCACTGATGTGTGCAAAAGATCAGCAAAGACATACAGGGACAGCTGAAAAGTGAAAACAAACTTGGAGGTGGTAATCAGAAGCAGAACATCATTTTTTATTGGTTAATACTTTTTCCTCCACAACTTCTTTTTCCCTCCCTCTTCCATCATAGCTAATGCAAGATTATTTTTTTCAGAATTTAACAAAGAAATCATATGTCAATATTTACAGATTACTCTCATAATATAAATGGCAAAAAATGTTATAAAGTCATTAGCAATATTTAATTGCTATATAATTATCTAACACAAAGCTGTTGAAATGTTGTCTCTTAAAGTACAAGTGTAAGAGTTTGCTTCACGTCTCAGGAAAACAAACACTTTAAATAGGATTTGTTTCTCATCAATATCCAGACATGAAAAATTCTTAAGGGGCTATTTCTGTAGCCAGTGAGTATCCTTAGATGTCCTTCCAGTTCCCCCTGGCAAACAATGTAGGATTTTAGGGTGTAGCACACATATTGCAACCCAAGATATTTGTCTTTTCACCAAACAGGTAGATGTGGATGAAAGAGTTTTTATTAAAAGAAAAAAAGAAAAACAAAAAGCCAGACCCAGTATCAGATTTTTTTCTATGAAACAGAAGCTTTAAGTTTGGATCAGATTACACAAAACAGACACATTTGCGCCCCTATTGCTTGGTTCTCTTCTTCCCCAAAATATATTATCTTTCTTATATACACATACACACAAACCTCCAAGGAGCCCATCAGAAACATTCGTAAACCTCTCTGTTCAACACTGAATGCTACTTCATTCAGAACCCTGGCTTCCTGGAGTCTAGTTCTCCTACCAGACGATACTAATAAAAAAAAGGACCATTGAGCAAATATCACTTGAATCAAGTAGGTGTATAATCATTTGCCTATGATGATTGACGTTGTGAGCAGCGATAGACCTCCATTTTATTCTTCCATCGGAAGCATAGAGAGGTACATGAAAAATCCTCTGGAGCATCTGTGACTTTTATCAGAGAATACCTACTGTGCAACAATTTTAACATGATCATGGTGGGGACAACCAGAGAAGATGCAAAACTAATGGACTGCATGATGATTTTCTCAAGTGTATCTTTCTGTGTGTCGCATAGAAGGGCCTCACGGAATTATTTGTAGGAGGAAATAAACTGGAGCAGATTAAGTGGCTAAAGGTGAGAAATCAGATGGCTTTTCTGAATGCATGGGGATACAAAGCAGAGGGTCTGATGATTTGCTAGAGGGAGACTAGGGCCTACTAAAGATTTTAGTATAAGTTATAAGTAAGTCTGAAAATCTTTCATGGAAGTCACGGATTCCATGCCTTTCCGGGGCCACCATGACTTCCGCAGCTGCAGCGGCTGGTGTGGCTGACCCCAGGGGCATCCGAGTTGTTGGGGGAGCCCTGGGGCCAGCCGCACTGGCCACTGCTCTGGCAGCCCCACGCAACTGGTCCCAGGCAGCTGATCTGGGCACTGTCCCGGTCCCGGAGCAGTGGTGTGGAAGCAGCAATGGTGCCATAGGCCGCCCCACCCACAGGAGCAGCAGCGGTGCGGGGGCCTGGGCCGCTCCCCAGCCCAGGGAGCAGTAGCATCCGCTGGTGCATCACCCTGCCCCCTCAGCCGATAAGATTTAATTAGGGATATTTTTAGTAAAAGTCACGGGCTGGTCACTGGCTGTGACTTTTTCGTTATTGCTTGTGACCTGTCCATGACTTTTACTAAAATACCAATGACTAAATTGTAGCCTTAATTATAAGGAATCAGGGAAAGCTCTTGCGGGGTGGCTGAGAGCCTCTTGGTGGGATTATAGATGTTAAACCCTTGTTTGGAAGATAGCCAGAGAAAAAGTGGTAGTGTCAATGATATATGTATAAAAATACACAAATTTAGATACTCATCCAAACCTTTTAAATTTAGTACAAAAAGTGATTAATGTTAAAATGAAAAGCACCTAGATATTATTTACACTGATACATATCTCAAATGGAAGAGGGAAGGTACATGACAATAGATGTGGTAAGTGGAAAATCATAAATGGAACAGTCTCCAATACCTCTCCCAGAGCAAGAAAGCAGTAGCTGACAGAGAACTAGAGTGGGTTTATTTGGAAACTTCCACCTGAGACAGTTATTGAAATCTATAATTGCCTCAGCAAAAACTCTAGTGAAAGGAAGGAACATGAAATGCATATATAAAACTCCCTCCTCCCAAGAAATCCACAATGTCACCACATAGAAATGGAGGGACAGCAAGATACCTAGGTAAATGTTGCAGATTAGGATGAAGTTTTGATCCTAATATAACAAATACAACAACAATTCACACATGGAGAATAATCATTAAACTAATGAGCTGCTATCCACACACTTTTGTTTATCTATGACGGAAGTGATCCAGGATGCTGTGGTCTGTCACAATACCAAAAAAAAACAAAACAGGAAGACAAGTTTTTCATGTCATACTTATTATAAGCTATGTGTCTACTTCAGAAGTCTTATAATTCTGATAATGAACTTATTCTGAAATTATAATTAGCTGATCCCAGATGGACAAATTGAATTCTAATAGCAGCAACTAGTCACGAGTAACCCCGTCAAAAATATTCCATAGAATGTTAAGAGGGGATGGATCATCCCAATAAAAATAAAAGAAAATACGGCACATTTTAAGAAAACTAGAGCAGATACCAAGTATCAGAGTGGTAGCCATGTTAGTCTGTATCCACAAAAATAATGAGGAGTCCAGTGGCAACTTAAAGACTAACAGATTTATTTAGGCATAAGATTTTGTGGGTAAAAAACCCACTTCCATGAAAGCTTATGCCCAAATAAATCTGTTAGTCATTAAGGTGCCACCGGACTCCTCGTTGTTTTAGAGAAGATACTGCATTTTTACAGGAAAGCTATCTGCCTGATTCCGAGATATCAAAGAGATGGGGTGGAAACTGCTATATGAAAAGTTCTTTCTCCAAATCAAGGGTGCATCCATATTGTTCCACAAAAACCTTATAATTTAAATTTAAACTTTAAAATTTAATTTAAGTATTGGAGCTAGTCCCTCTCCATCTTTACCTTAATCTTAAATTAACCTTAATGACATAGTAGCAATAGTGAAGGGGAAAAAATATATTCTCAACAGGAATGTTCATGATTTTTTTTTCAAAACTGTGCAGGTGTTTGTTTTTAATGCAACACATTATACCTCACAGGGAACCTTAACCTCATTAGTAACAGATCTACCACTTGACAGATGTAGTAAGACCCATGCTTCACACTGCCTACATAGATCGACTCTGGAAGCCCTTTTTTCCAAGTAAGGCCATAACAAATATGGAGAACAGTGAACACAGAAGCTAGAGATTTCTCATTCTTATCTCCACTCGACTTCACTTATTCTAGACTAAATTAATTTTAAAAATTACACATATTTGTACAGATGTGACAATAACAGTCAGTATTGGAACAACAGAAATCTCCAACCATGCTCCAGTCACTTGGAATATATCACATCCAGATATTGTACATACAACCATAAATAGTTGTTTAATTTGCTCGTATATTAGGACCCACACTATACAAACTTTCTTACAAAAAGTTATCAACTTTTATTTAGAAAATGTCACAGATATATGAAATCTTATATCAGAGGAAGAATATTATCATATTGGTCTGGGGCGGGAAAGAATATCAGGCCAAGCTAACAAAATTAACTGGCAAAGACAGAACAGGCTGATCAATATTTTGGCAGTGTTTCATGTCAGAAAAACTACTGGCTGATACACACAAGTAGCAATCTAAAATAGGTCTAGCAGCAGCACTGAAAGACTCCAATCCAGTCAATACCTAAAGATTCGATACTACAGAGAAATTCAGGTCTCCTAATCAAAGACGCACTGGTGATGTTGAAACAATGGACAGAAAAGTGTAATCTGTCCCATAAAATCTAACCCTTAATGATAATTTTAAGATATGTGCGGACTTGCAGCAAAACTTTGGCCTTCAAAAAAACCCAATATTGGCATTTTTCACAAACTAGACATCTGCTAATTAATTTTGCCCCAGGGAAACAGCTTGATAAAAAGTATGCCATATTTTTTTAAAGAAAAATACAGGGCTCTTTAACAAAAAAGGTAGAAATCCCCTTGATTACACAACAGGCGAACAAACTGAGCATAACGGAAAAAAAAGGCCTCAACAGATCTCTGTATCTGACTAATTCACTAAAAAAAATTTTTCACAAGCCTCAAACGCCAAAGTAAATACGACAGATACAGATAAGTGTTGGATATGTGGAGGATACTCTGTTTTATATATCTGAAACTTACAAACTCAAAGATCTCACTGATTTACAAGAATTCTTGTACAAGCTTTACTGGTAGCAAAACATCTAGTGATACCATCACTTGCAATAATGTCTCCTCCAAGGATAGAAGTCTGGAAAGGTTACTTTTTCTTCTAGACATGTTAATCCCATCAATTCCACTCTTGGTACTCAGGTGGTTTATGTTTCCAAAGTGGAGTATTTTGGCCAGCAATGGCTACATAGATCTAATTTGGCTATCTTGTAACATGTTCTCATACAGTTAAAGATACATTTTGATAACTTCTTTGAGTAGACAGCTTGGCCCTTAAACATACCAACAAAGGCCACGAAAGATTGTAAATGCTCTCCTAAATGATTTTGTCCTGTTAAGGTAATATGACAATGCCATTACAACATCAAGTGTATAAAATGAAAGTTCCCCCAGTAAGGATTGAGGAAGAAAACTAGGAGATGAATAAACTGGTTCACATGAAACTCTGTAACAACTCTGGAAAGAAACTTGAGATGAGGCCTGAAAATAACCCTATCCTTATGAAACTGAAATTACCACGAGCATCCCATACTCTTCAAACTGATGTAGCGATTACTATAAAGACAGTCTTCTTTGATAGACTGGATAGTGAACAGGCTGCTAAGTGCTCAAAGAGTGGACAGGGTCCCTCTGCTCCATATTGTTAGAACCCACAGAGGGCAATGGATTCACCCACAACAAAGCTAAGATTACAGTGGAGGCGAGCCACCACCCTTGAGAACCTACCAGAACCTTTTCCCCGACCCCTTTTGGCAGAAGTCTCTTTTTTGGGGAAGTATGGACTGAGATCACTACTGGCAGCGGCATAAACTTTTCTATCGAACAGATCCAGCCTCTTGGGGTCCTTTTCCCTTGCTGTCATTTTAGGAGGCTCTGGCTGCTTGGATCTTTCCTAAATAGTCACTATGACAAGTGAGATTGGCACTGGATGCAAATAAATGTATCTGAAGTCCATCAGAGGAACATGGTGAAATCTAACCCCTCTTAGAAGTGGCAGATATTGATGCTGGAGTCTGTCACAAGTCCTTTGTAGGTTTTAACAATCCCTCATTAATAGACAGGCCAAATCTGCCAGATACCAAACGGACCACTCTTCAGCTGCGGGGCTTGAAATAAGTGTAATATATGTCAACTCATATATCTCTGAGGGTCCCAGGACTATTCTACTCTTGGTTTAGCTCTTGAGTGATGCTCAGTCTCATGCTTTCTTAAAGACATGGACATGTGAACCAAAGTCAACCACTAGAGTCTCTTAGACATCTCAGTCCAGCCGGTTGGAACAGAATAACAGTTTGCTGTGACACTAGCCAAGGGGAACTGCCCAGAAGTCCAAGCCTTAGCTATCACCCTTTGCGTGTCCAAGGAGGCTTTCATGGGGAGCTCCAGAAGAAATAATTTTAGGCAGGCATCTCTAGCCTTCTGATACCATTTGGAAAGAGTGGCAGAACAATGGTCACCTAAACAAAAAAGGCACTTATACTAACCATCATTGAGTGGCTTAGAAGCATCATAGAAGGGGTATATCTTAAAACCCAGAGAGCTACTGTTTGCCATAATAACACAAGTTCCAGTCCTGGCTGAGATAGGAAGGCCTTGAAGCAATCTACCTATGAAAAATAAGTTTAAAATAGTAACAATTTTCTTCCTCTTTTTTTTAAATAAACATGCAAACTAAAAAATAACTAACCACTTAGCAACATACCACCTAAGAACTACAAATATGTCACTCATATGAACAACAAAGTCATAAAAAAGGTGGACACTGCAAGGGTTCCATCTTGCTGTCACAGGTGGTAAGAAGGAACTGAAGAAAGATTTGGCCACCCATGGCTACTTCTAGTTGAATTGTCGCAACATGTCTGAAAAGCGTAAGATCCCATCTGCAGACAATGCCATCTGCCCCCGAAGTCTGCAGACCAAAGCAACTGTAAACATCTACATTACACATGAAGTTGTTCCACTTTATGCCCAAAATAGGACACTGGTATTTTGCGTAGAAAGGCTCCAGATTTGCCCAGTCTGAGCAGCCCACAGTCCATGTTTCACAACCATACAGCAGTATGGAGAGGATACAGCTCAAATAGCTCCTGAACTTGGTTGTCATGTCAAAATTAGGTTGACTCCATATTTGTTTTACACGATCCATGACAGATACAGTGATGCCAATCCAATGGAGAATGTCCATGTGAGAGTTGGAGGACTGGTGATTATAGAACCCAAACAGCAAAAGCAGGAAGCTGCTTCAGCAGTTTCATTATTCAGAGATTGGGGTAATGGGCAGATCTGATAGTAAATTTTACAGCTTTGTTTTTGACCATGAAACATGGAGGCTAACCTTAGCCGATTCCTCCTCCATTTGTTGCAGTGCTTTGGGAAACCTACTGGGGTACTGTACTAGAACACCATCATCTACATAGTCAAGGCCTAAGAGCAAGAGATCACAGATCTTAATGATTATGGATCTGATAGACTGCTGCATTATAAAATCCACTGCCCACCAAAAAAGTGAAGGTGCCAAGACATCGCCCTGCCTGACACAAGATACTGATTTTAAAAGTGCCAACATCCAATTCCCAAAACAGATACAGGCAGTGGTTTCATTATGCAGTTCGCTAATCAAATCCAGCAGAATGGTTGGGACACCTATGCCATTTAAGGCCTTTTCTAGTATGACTCAGTCAACTGAATCAAAGGCAGTCTTAAGATCAGCATATTCCATGCGCAGGGACTTCTTGAACTTGTGGCATATCTCTAACAACAAACAGAGGGTGAAAATGGCATCTAATGTGGACCTGTTCCTCATAAAGCCAGAGTGAAAATTTACCCTATGTGCACGTTTACTAGGGAGCACCACATAGCTCTTCTGCTCACCGCCACACTGCAGCACTCCCAGGTTTTTCTCTTTGGCTTCTCCAAAGGTGGGGCATTGAACATGTTTTCCACTTTAGTGAAACATCTAGGGCATTGGCATATATAACAGTGTATGGCCACTTGAAGGCAGTGGCAGCAACAGTCAGGAGGATAGCCAGTAGCCCACAATCAAACTAAGTCAGTGGCCACTTGCCAAGGATATGTGACATAATCTGAAGTTGAACATAATGCACAGCTGAATCACGAGTCATTAGAAAAAAACCATTTATGTTATATTTTGTAAGTTCTCTGGTGACGATAGCAGTTCTTCTTTCTGGACGTACATTATTCCTGTCGAATAGTTGAGGGCAAGGGCTGATGTTCTAAGCATCCAGGTGCTTGCACCCCAGGTTGAACCAGCCAATTTTCTTAGCCGGCTGTTCCAAGTGCTGACTTTGGCTTCCATTTTCCTGAAGTAGTTGCAGTACATTAATGACCTATCTAATGTCACACCAAGGTAAATCGGGTTTGGATCATGCTGCAGGTGTTAGCCATTGAGGAAAAAACTTTTAACTCGTTGCTTGCATTATGCAGATGAAATACACTAGAAACCATCTTGAAAAAGCTCGGCTTCAGGCACCATTGACTATAATAGTCTGCCATGAGCTTCATATAATCATTCAAGACCTTATTAATTTCCGAGAAGGACTGAGCTTGGGTATCTGCAGCAGATGTCATCGGCATAGATAAACTTGTGCAACAGTGTAGATGGCAGGTTGTTGATGTAGACACTGAACAGTACTGGTGAGAGAACTGAACCCTGAGGAAGGCTCTTGATCTGACACTTCCAAGAGCTACAGCAGTTGCCCACTGAAACTCTAAACTGCCTGTTTTGGAGACAAAGCTCTACTACTTTGACCGCCCAACACAGGACAACTCAGGAGAGTTTAAACAAAAGGCCTCTGTGCCAACATGTATCATTAGCAGTGGTCAAAGCCAAGAAGATGACTCCCATCATCAAATTTTGTTGAAAACTGTTTTCAATAAAGGTAGTCAGGGACAGGATTTGATCACAGGAGTTGTCTCCTTTCCTGAATCCTGTCTGCTGTACCTGGAAGACATCAAGAAATCAGGACCAATTCGTAGGAGGATCAAACACTCAAAACATCTTGAAACACACTGACAGCAAGGATATTGAGTGCTAATTCAACACAGGAGTGGCATCAAACTGCCATTAGAAAAGAGTCCAAAAAGAGCCTGTCTCAATCGTATGGTGAAGATGTGTACCAAGAGTGGACTCTATATAGCCAATGACTTGAAGTACAACAATGGATTAAGTGACAGAGTAGAACTTAAAAAAGCAAGCTGTTTATATATTTGATTACATTTGCTCTTTGTTTTTATTATTCTAGTGGCATTATCTATGGAATGGTGAGCTCAACTGACGAATGTGCTGAAACTTCTTGAGACAGTTATAGGCTGTTATTACTATTGCATGACAACAATTTCCTGTTGTTGTGTGGTGTTTCTTCTCTCTGTCACAAGATGATCTCTCACACATTTCCCTTATTTCTTTCTTCTTTGCACAGGCTCTTTAGATGAATTTTCTTCTAATAAAGCAGTGAACAAGTATAAAATGTTCTTTGTGTCAGAATATTACATGGCTTTATATTGTACTGACTTTTCATTGTAATTGTTAGTGTTTTCCCCTTCACACAATATAATTAAATACTATGCAGCTACGCACACAGAGACACAAACACATTACACTGGTCTACAATTTTTTAGAAGTCGTCTGCTTCAGAGATAAAATGTGATATTTATTATGTATTTTGATGTGCTGAATTCAAATATGACAATTAAAACAACTGTTTGGCTACTGTTTCTAGGATATTTAAGTTTTTACATTTTATGTCTATGTATATTGTGTAGATAGTAGAGTTTTAATCATAAATTGTAAACCTAGGTCTTTTCATGTGTTTATGGTTGCTTTACATGATAATATTTCACCCGTCCTGTTTATGTAACACTTTAAAAATCAGCAACAGGGTTATATAAATAAAATGTATTATGAAACAAAAGGCAAAAAACTATTATGTACATAGTTTAGTCCTATTCAGTGTCTACTCGGCGCTTCTTGGCTTGTCTCTTGTATTCATTAAATGGAGCATCTCTTGTCACTGTCCAGCAATAGTCTGCAAGCATTGATGGGCTCCATTTGCCCTGATAGCGTTTCTCCATTGTTGCAATGTCCTGGTGAAATCGCTCGCCGTGCTCGTCGCTCACTGCTCCGCAGTTCGGTGGAAAAAAATCTAGATGAGAGTGCAAAAAATGTATCTTTAGTGACACGTTGCAACCAAGGCTTTTGTATGCCTTGAGGAGGTTTTCCACCAACAACCTGTAGTTGTCTGCCTTGTTGTTTCCGAGAAAAGGTATTGCCACTGACTAGAAGGCTTTCCATACCATCTTTTCCTTGCCACGCAGTGCATGGTCAAATGCATCATCTCCAAGAAGTTCACGAATCTGAGGACCAACAAAGGCACCTTCCTTTATCTTAGCTTCACTTAACCTTGGACATCTTCCACGGTGGTACTTGAAAGCTGCTTGTGTTTTGTCAATGGCCTTGACAAAGTTCTTCGTCAGACCCAGCTTGATGTGTAAGGGTGGTAACAAAATCTTCCTTGATTCAACAAGTGGTGGATGCTGAACAATTTTCCTCCCAGGCTCCAATGACTGTCGGAGTGGCCAGTCTTTCTTGATGTAGTGGGAATCTCTTGCACGACTATCCCATGCGCAGAGAAAACAGCAGTACTTTGTGTATCCAGTCTGCAGACCAAGAAAGAGAGCAACAACCTTCAAATCGCCACAAAGCTGCCACTGATGTTGGTCATAGTTTATGCACCTCAAACGTTGTTTCATGTTGTTATATGGACTGTCATATGGACTGCATGACCAACTGGAATTGATGGCAAAACATTGCCATTATGCAGCAAAACAGCTTTAAGACTCGTCTTCGATGAATCAATGAAGAGTCTCCACTCATCTGGATTGTGAACGATGTTGAGGGCTGCCATCACACCATCCATGTTGTTGCAGGCTACAAGATCACCTTCCATGAAGAAGAATAGGACAAGATCCTTTTGACGGTCACGGAACATGGAAACCCCAACATCACCTGCCAGGAGATTCCACTGCTGTAGTCTGGAGCCCAACAGCTCTGCCTTACTCTTGGGTAGTTCCAAATCCCTGACAAGGTCATTCAGTTCAGCTTGTGTTATGAGGTGTGGTTCGGAGGAGGAGGATGGGAGAAAATGTGGGTCCTGTGATATTGATGGTTCAGGACCAGAAGTTTCATCCTCTTCCTCTTCCTGGTCTGACTCAAGTGAGAATGATTCTGGTGCATCAGGAACCGGCAGTCCTTCTCCGTGGGGTATTGGGCGTATAGCTGATGGAATGTTTGGATAATGCACAGTCCACTTTTTCTTCTCTGACACACCTTTCCCAACTGGAGGCACCATGCAAAAGTAACAATTGCTGGTATGATCTGTTGGCTCTCTCCAAATCATTGGCACTGCAAAAGGCATAGACTTCCTTTTCCTGTTCAACCACTGGCGAAGATTTGTTGCACAAATGTTGCAGCATATGTGTGGGGCCCACCTCTTGTCCTGATCTCCAATTTTGCAGCCAAAATAAAGGTGATAGGCTTTCTTAACCATAGTGGTTAAACTGCGCTTTTGTGATGCAAAAGTCACTTCACCACAAACACAGCAGAAGTTATCTGCACTGTTCACACAAGTACGAGGCATCTCTGCTCACTTTGGCTAAACAGAAATGTGTCCCTTTGCAAAATCAAACACTGACAAATAAGAGAGCACGACACTGTATGATTTCTAGAGCTGATAGAGGGCAATTTGTTCAGCAGAGTGATGTAAGCTTCGTTATGATTGCATCATCCATGACTTCTAGGAATAACATGATGCAATTCATATCATGTATGACGCAATACCAGCTTCAGATTGCATCATTCATTGTTTTGCCTAAAAAGCAAGTACTGTCCAAACCCAGTCACAGATTTATTCATAGATCCAGTCAAAGATGTATTTTAGTCATTTCTGGTTTAAATTGAGATCTCTTCCCTTTATAACTCACTTATCCTCCGCCATTCCCATGTCAAGGGTCGTATATACTGACCCAATAGCATATCTTGAAAACTAGAGCCAATCAACAATTTTAAGCATCCTTTTTGTTCTCAGTGACCCAGAATTAGTAAAGTTTGACTACTTTTATTTCAGAAGCATTTTGGCTGTAGAGAAGTGTTATTACAGAGGACAAAAACTGATCATAAGAATTGATCATAAGAACTGATATATAAGAGTCACACAGTTCTGAGACTCTGAAATCCTCCCTGACAAACTGTGAACCATTTGTAAAACTCTGGAAGTACAGAAATAAAATATACAGAGTACAACACAGAGCACCAACCCCTTTAATTCAAGTTAGTGCCTCCAGGGTGAAAAGGGGCACATTCTACAGTTAGTAATACATGAAAGTGGTGCCAAGTTAATGGTAAAGGGAGTTGGGTGGTGAAAGCCTCATGATTCCCACAGTCATAGAATTGCAAGCTTCAGACAGGAAGCTTAATGGCTTAGTGTTCTAAGCAACAGATTTGAAATACCTAGACTCTCTGGAACCACAGGTTAAAATCCCTACAGGATTGACTCAGCCTTCATCCTGCTCACAGAGCTAAAATAAGTTCCATCTAGTTTGTCACAGGAGTGTTTTAAATGAAATTTCAAAGAACTGCATGGCACTTTTCACATAATATTTTTTCAAAATTTGCCCAATAGCCATTTTACTAAAATTTCCCAGTCCTGCTGTTTGCAGACTGGCTCCCGCAAATCATCTCAGAAAGTGCCTGTCTTACTATGACCAGTGATGTGCCCACTGCATGAATTCAGGTCAAAGTCCTTACTACTGCCTAACTTAAGAGATCAAAAATCACGAATCAGACCAGCCCCTAAAACCATGAGATTTATAACCATCAAATTATGTTGCGTGTTTTCTAACTCTCTTCTACTCCTCCACCAACGTGTGCATGTGTGATTATTTGAGGTGGAAAAGTCAACTTCCAATGCACACAAAATGCCTCTCCCTTGCTGCTCAGATGGAGATTCCACTAACCCTCTCTTCACCCCCAAGACAGGGGAACCACCATCCATTTCCTATTCCTGTCTTAAATTGTTCCCCTCCTTAGTTTATTTTCTTTGATAAAAGAAGGGCTAGATGGTAAATAGTTTGAGAACCATCGACTTAATTAATGCATCTTGATTTACACTGGCACATAGAACTTACATTACTTTTTAAGGTTGATGAGTTATAGGTATACATATTAAAGAAGTTTAAATTTGTATCAGTCATATAAGCAATGCTGTCACAATCGTCACTGTTTCCATGCATGGCCCTCATGATGCTGACATCTTTCCGATCTCAAGCTCTAACAATAACATAGTCAAAAAGGTGCCAAAACCTAGAGTGAAGTGTCTCCAAGAGCTCTTTTACTTCTCACTTTGTCTAAAGAGGGTGATTCTGTGATGATCAGGCCATGTTGTGTGCATTTGCTCAGGAGGATGATGCTGCTGGAGTTAGTCTTTCCTATTCCTTCTTTTGTGATAGTGCCATTCCAGAGATCTGACTCCCGCCTGACTCTAGTATTAAAACCTATGAGGAGAATGATCGGGTAGATCATAAATCAATTGCCAAGGGCATCTCTGTCATCTCTGGAACTCCAGCTTGCCACAAGGCGCAAGCTGGAGTCGATGGGGGAGCGCATCGCTAACCACCGCCGCCATGAGGACGGCAGGTAAGTCGGCTGAAGATACGCCAACTTCAGCTACATTATTCACGTAGCTGAAGCTGCGTATCTTCAGTCGACCCCTCTTCCTAGTGTAGACCAGACCATCTTGTCCTTCTTGGGAATGTTGGTCAAGACTCTGTCAAGATCTGTATAGAATTGTTCCTTGATAACCTCGATATCCTCATATTCACTGATGACAGCAGCTGACTGGTTGTGCTTAGCTCAAGACGAAGAGTCATAAGACGTTCATTGATTCCTACAGGAAATTCTGTAAAACAACTGACAAACTTATTCCTAATGGCAAAACCGACACCATGATGAATGTGCCTGTTCTCTGCAGATTTTCCTTTCCAGAAAAAGGTGTAGCCTCCACCTTGTTCTCTCAGTTGATCTTCATCTGGGCATCTTGTTTCACTCCAGCCAGTGATGTCGATGTTATATCTCACAAGTTCCCTGGTGACGATAGCAGTTCTTCTTTCCGGACGTACATTATTTTTGTTATCCATTAGGGTTGGACAGACCATCACCTTGTTAGATCAATCATGAATTTCCAGATTGCCTCAAGGCACCACAAGCAGGCAAAATCAGTTTGAAAGAAATTCAACGTCAAGTCCCTTGAAGATATAGTGACTCAGGAGAAACTTTAGCAGTGTCTCCAAGAGAAGTTTGCCACTATCCCTACAGCTGCTGATGATAATGAAAATTTCTGGAAGGTATTAAAGACTGCCATTCCCTCAGCATGTGCTGAATCCATTGACTATGTCACCCACCATCAACAAGATTGGCTTCATGAGAATGATGCTGAGATTCAGGGCCTGCTTGACCAGAAAAGAAAAGCTCATTGCAAGTGGCAAAACAACATATCACATCAGCAAAAGAAAGAGTCATACAAGCAACTCAAGGCTGAAACCCAAAGGAAAATCCGTAACATCCGTGGTGATGAGAAATGGCCAAGGAGATTTAACTTTATGCCGATAAATATGACATGAGGAATGTAGTGAAGCAAGACTCATCGGCGCAGAATCTCCTGCTGGTCATCTGGGAATTAGCTCTTTTCAGCTCCAAAGCACCTCCTGGTGGCCAGTGCCTCGCTTGCCTTAAGGTCCTTGTGTCCCTCCCTAATCCCAGTGCCCCTAGCAGTACCCCCACATGCTGGGTCTTCCCTACCAGGGGAACTCCCAGCCCTATAAACCCACCTTGCCTCAGTGGCTATAGCCAGTCATCATCTAGAGCCCTCACTCACTGGGGCAGACTGCAGCCTAATGGCCACTCATCATTGGCAAGGGGTTAGGACAGGGGTGGGCAAACATTTTGGCCCAAGGGCCACATTGGGGTTGAAAACTTGTATGGAGGGTCGGGTCACGGAAGGCTGTGTCTCCGCAAACAGCCTGCCCCCTAATTGACCCCTTCCCACTTCCCACCCCCTGACTACTCCACTTACAGTCCCATTCAACCCCCGCTTGTCCCCTAGTTGCCTCCTCCCCCGACTCCAACCCTAACCACCACCCCAGGATCCCACCCCCTATCTAAGCCCCTCTGTTACTTGTCCCCTGACTGACTTCTCCAGAGACCCCACATACTAACTGCCCCCTCAGGACCCTACCCTCTTCTCAACTCCCCCTGCTCCCAGTCCTCTGACTGCCCCAACCCCTATCCACACCGCCGCCTCCTGACAGACTCCCCGACACCAAGACTCCCATGCCCTATCCCCTGATACATACCGTTCCCCTGACTGCTCTCCGCCCAGATCCTCCACCCCATCCAACAGCCCCCTCAACCCTGACTGCCCCCATGACTCCCAACTCCTTGTCCCATTACTAACCCTCCCCTGCCCCCGGTGCGCCCTCTTACCACGCTGGTGGCCCCGCTGGTGTTGCACATGCTGCACTGCTCTACCGAAGGAGCGGGCAGCCCTGTGTGGTGAGCTGAGCTCTGGGAGAGCAGGGGATGGGCCGGGAGCAGCCTCCCCTGCCAGGAGCTCAGGCACGCTGAGCTCCGGGAACGTGGGGGAGGGGCCGGGAGTTTAGGCACACTGAGCTTCAGGAGAGCAGGGGAGGGACCGAGAGCCGCCTCCCCTGCCGGGAACTCAGGCATGCTGAGCTCGAGAAGCGGGGAAGGGGCCAGGAGCAGCATCCTTTGCTGGAGTTCAGCCGCACTGAACTCCAAAAGAGCGGTGAAGGCGGGGACGGGCCAGAAGCAGCCTCTGCCGCCGGAGATCAGGCGGGCCGGTCTGGATGGTCTCACGGGCTGGATCTGGCCCGCGGGCCGTAGTTTGCCCACCCCTAGGTTAGGACCTGCTGCCTTTGCCTATTCTCAGGCTGCCCCTCTGCCGTCCCAGTACTTTTGGGGGCCTTTAGCAAGGCTGCAGCCTGGGGGTTTACCAGGATGGAGTTCCCCAGCTTGCTTTTCCCTTCCCCAGCACTACTCTGCTTCAGATACTCTTCTCCCAGGCAGGTAAGTCCTTCTCTCTCTACTTCTAGAGAGAGATTCATCCAGCTGTGGCTGCTTCCCTAGTCAGCCTTTCACAGCCTAAGCCCTCTCCAGAGCTACTTTTACTCCTTTTCTCTAGGCATGGGGCAGCTGCCCACTACAGGAGTTTCTTTCAGGGAATAAGGACCATTTATGGACCATGCTCCCATAGACCCACAGCATTCCGAGCACAAGACAAGTCAACGTATTTTAAGGACAGCTAAGTCATCAAAGACAGATGGAAGGAGCATTTTGAGTTACTCCTGAACCGTGAGTCAACTGTCTCTGGTGCCATTATTGAATCTTTACCTCAACGACATGAAAGAGAATCTCTTGTTGACCCCACATGCAAAGAAGTAACACAAGCCATTATGCAAACTAAGAACAACAAGGCAGCAGGGCCAGATGGCATACCAGCTGAAGTCTACAAGTTTGTAAGTGAAGAACTGGTAGGGAAGCTCCACAAACTATTTCTTCATATCTGGTATAATGAGAATATTCCAGAAGACTTGAGAAATGCTAACATTGATAAAATCTTTAAGACAGTTTCCACACTCTGACTTATCTCCTATCGAGGCATTGCCTTGCTGTCTACATCAGGGAAAATTCTTGCCCATATCCTCTTAAACCGATTACTTCCCCTTGCTGAGGAAATATTGCCAGAATCTCAGTGTGGTTTTGACCATCCCATGAAACAACCAACATGATATTTGTTGCCTGCCAAATCCAGGAAAAGTCTTGGGAACAAAATCAGGATCTGTACATGGCTTTCATCGATTTGACAAAGCCCTCTGACTGTCAATTGTGAAGCCCTGTGGAAGGTGCTGGCCAGATTTGGCTCCCTTCAAAATGTATTAAGGTCCTAAGGCTTCTCCATGACCAGGTGACTGCCACGGTTCTCTGTAATGGCTTTGAGACAGAACCTTTCATCATCAAAACTGGGGTTAAGCAAGAATACATGCCTGCCCCAACCCTGTTTTCCATCTATTTAATAGTCATTTTGGTCCTCATTAAAGATCACCTCCTCAATGGAGTTGACATTCAATACAGAAAGAATGTCTCGGCTCGAAGTCTAAAATCTTCAGGGTGTCCATTACTGATCTTCTGTATGCTGATGATTGTGTCATCCTCACGCACACTGAGAATGACCTTCAGTGCATACTGGATTTCCATGCACAAGCTTACCAAAGTTTTGGACTTTCACTCAATATTGAGAAAACTAAAGTGCTCTATCAATCTGCTTCAGACCTTGCACATGACACACCACAAATCACTGTCGAGGGTCAGACTTTGGAGACCATTTTTGCTACCTCGGTAGCCAACTTTCTCAAAAATGCAAAAATCGATAGTGAGATTCAGCACAGGATCCAGTGCGCAAGTGCTTCCTTTGGGAAATTGCTCTGACGCGTTTTCATGGACTAGTGACAGGGTTGGGACTCACCACCGGGGCGCCTGCTACTGGTTAGTCTGGGAAATAGATTTCTCAGCTGTGGAGCATCCTCTGCCAGTGTCTCACCATCCGCATCCCCGTCTGCTTCCAGACAGTCCTCATCTGCTTCTGGACACTGCTGTCTGGCACTGCTCCCTAGTCCAATTGCACCCCTTTCTGGGGGCCATGAGGATTAACTGCTCCTGCTGCGGTGGCCAAACACAACCCCCCCGTCTAGTCCCTCGGCTCAAGGGCTGGTTGCAGTCTGCTCCAGGTGTGGTACAAGGGGGAAGAGGGGAACCCAGGGCTGCCCATTACTCTGGGTCCCAACTCAGGGACACTCTGAGTCAACCTCCCTGCCCTCCTTCTTTCCCTCTTCCGACCATCTCCCTGGGTCACTTCCCCTCTGGCCCCCTGCACCTATTGGGTCCTTCTCCTCAAGGCTTGCAGCCTGGCAGGTAGCGGGCTGGAGATCTCCTTTGCTCCCCCGAGCCTGCCCAGCACTGTGCTGTCCTAGGTGCTATTCCTTTTCTCAGGAGTCAGTCCTGCTCCCTTGCTAGCCAGGGGGAGACTGCCTGTTGCTGTACTAGGCAGCCTTTATATAGGGCATAACCTGGCCCTGATTGGCCAGCTCTTTCTTGGCCCTGATTGGCTCCTCAGAGGCTGTTAGTGATTGGCGGCCAGCCCGCGCAGCCTCTTTAGCCTGATCTAGCCCACTTTCACATGGGGGTGGGGAGGCACCAAGATCCAGGTATATAAAGCAATTGTTGTTCCTATACTCCTCTGTGGATGCGAAACCTGGATGACCTATTGATAGCAACTCAAGAGTTTGGAAAGGCATCACCAAACCAACGATGTCTCCGGAAGATCCTTCAACTCAAGTGGCAAGATTGCACTTAGGAATATTAGTTTCCTGCCAAGAAGTCACACAAAGAGACTACATAATGCTAGCATCCTCGCTGAAGCCAATGTCACCAGCATTAAAGCAATGATCCTCATGCACCAATTTCGCTGGGCTGGCATTGTGTGCGGATGCCAGACTCTTGCCTCCCAAAACAAGTCCTCTTCTCAGCTCACCCATGGTCAGAGAACCCTTGGTGGTCAGAAGAAACACTGCAAAGACACACTAAAAGCATATCTTAAGAAAATTGATGTGGATATCACAAACGGGGCAGAGCAAGTCACCAAACAACCCCAAAAGTGCATATTCTCCATCAGACAGTGGCTCACTTTGAGGAGAAGCGCCTTGCCCTTGAAGCTGAAAAGATAGAGAGGAGGAAGGAAAAAGAAATAACTTTCTCCCAGCAGGCTGCTGGCCTGCCACAAAATGTCTGTACCTACTGCGGGAGGATTTGTGGTTCCAGGATCGGACTCCTGAGTCATCTCAGGACCCATATGTAAATCCATGGTAGAGATCATCCTCAAATATAGAGATCATTAGTCACTGTCACAATAAAAACAATATGGGATCGGTTTAGCCTTTTGCAAGAAGAAACACTTGCTTTGCTCTCCCCACCAGTTTTTCTGCCAGAAACTGGGCAGCACTTCCTCAGCCCCACTCCTGCTCTGCCTCCTCCTGCTCTGGAGCCCTCCCCTCTGATTCCCTTTCCCACTCTTCTTGCCCCCTATTTCCCTGCACCATTCCATTTTAATCCCCCCAGTGCCCTGATCTCCATCACTTTCTCAATCCACCTATCGCAGTGTTTCTGCTGCTCCTCACAGTCCTGTCTACTCCCCTGAACCATACAGTACCTGGACCATACAGTAACAGCCATTTTACCTGTGGGCAGTCTCACAAAAAACAGTAAGACATGGCACTCAGATTGATTAATGTCAACCTCATTTCCACAGTAGGGAAATGGCAGACATCTTCTTGGCTTCAGCCATATGGACAGTCATAAGAGATAATGGCCATTTTGAATACGATTAAATTAATGAGTTGGTGCCTTTCATCATGTTTTCATGAGACAGGTAAAAACATTCCAAAATGGCTAGAAGTTGGCAATTCTGGATTTTTATAAGTGAATAGTGATTTGAGGCTTGGCGCTTATCTTGTGAATGTTAGGCCCTTTTAGGTGGTCTCACTTTGGGTACCTAAAGCTACTGAGTGTTTACTAAAACATAACTTAGGAATACTAGTTTCCTGCCAAGAAGTCACATAATGAGACTACCTTTGCTCTGCCTAAGATAACAACGTCAAGGCTCACAGAACTTTTCTGGACTATAAGTCACTTCAGAAACCAGGCTGCCTTTACTGCATACTGGAACACAGCCCTCTCTGTTGCAAAGAAATAACCTCTTATTTCACAGAGAATATTGCCCATCCCCAGGATTGCTTCACTGCCAACCAGAGGCAGGAAGCAGAGAACAGGAGCAGAAACATGATGTATCAGTAGTCAGAGAGGAAATGACAGTAGTCAGGGCCATTCCTGGATGGTAGAAGCGAGTTGGGAGCACCTGGGAAATAGTCTAACAGAGAATGTAAACATCTTAGAGGAGAGGAATTTACCGCCCACCCTAAAATATACAATAATTCAACAAGTGCTGAATCATAGAACTGGAAGGGACCTGGAGAGGTCACCTAGTCCAGTACCTTGGACTCAAGTCATGAATAAGTATTATCTAGACCATCACTGACAGGCGTTTGTTTAACCTGCTCTTAAAAATCTCCAATGCTGGAGATTCCACAAACAACTATACAATTTATTCCGGTGCTTAACCACCCTTACAGGAAGTTACTCCTACTGTCCAACCTAAACAACCCTTGCTGCAATTTAAGACCATTCCCTCTTGTCCTAGCCTCAGAGGTTAAGGAGAACAATTTTTCTCCCTCCTCCTTGTAACAACATTTATGTAAACTGTTTTATGACAGTTTATGAAAACTGTTATCATGTCCCTTCCCAGTCTTCTTAAGAAACCATTACTTGAAGTTGAGGACTTTGCTAACTATCACACCATGTCTAAATTCCCTTTTCTCAGCAAACAAATTATTTACAAACAAAGCAGTCTCTAGTGTCATCTGTTAGTCTCCAGAAATCCTAGATTTCATCCAGTCAGGGTTCCAATCAAGACTAGCCAGTACTCATTGCTTTGTTGGATTATCTCCATTTCTTCGTGCATAAGTATAATACATACAAACTCATTCTGTTGAAGCTCTCTGTAGCATTAGATATTGTTGACCAAATATTTCAGCTACAGTTGCAAAATATATTCCCCACTATCTACAGATGGTCAGAAGATTAAGACCCATCCTATTAAACATAGACTTGATTACGGTGATCATGCATCCATGGCCTCCAGGCTTCATTCCAGTAATTCATTATACATAGGCACAAAGCCATGCACACTATTAAGCTCTAGCTTAATGTAGCAGACTGCCTGCTTAGAAACACAAGTTATCCTAAACACGTTCCCACAAAAAGCTCCATCCTCTGTGCTGATGCTTAATAATGCAAAGTCCAGTTGTAGGGCTCTGTTCTAATATTCAAAGCCCTCCATGGACCTGGATTTTATTACCTAAAAGACCCTGACTTGCCATGAATTCTATGACCCACAAGAACAATGAAATTATCAACTGATAGGCAAAGGCACATGCGCACAGGAGAGAGAACCTCCTCAGGATCTGGAACTAGATGTTGGAACTCACTCCCACAAGAGATTAAATTTTGTGGTAATTTCTTAACACTCTTCTGAGTAAATACACAGATCGTTGCTTTAGTATAGTTTTCCATCAATACAGTACACACACACACACACACACACACACAATTACATATACATACAAAAACATGCACACACACAATATAGATGTTTGTTATTAATCCCTGTTCTCAAGTCTAAACATAAATGAATATATTCCCATATTTCTATTGCACATGTCCAGCAACCAGAAAAATCTCTTCTTTTTTTGGTCATATTTTATTGTGCTACAAGTGACCTTATCCAATTTTATTTGTCACAACATGAAATACCAGCTAGAAAGTTCAGTTTAATACCTATGAAAGCCTACTCAGTCTCTAGCAAAATTTTTGGGTGGATTTTAAATACTCAATTTTGGGGGAAGGGGTAAGAAATATATATTTAACAAATCACATTGCCCATGGACATGTGTTCACCAGTACTTAAATCACTAATATTCAGTTTGTCACCCAAAATTTTGCAGTTTGCAATTCAGGACGAACTCAGAGACACAGAACAGAAATTCATCTAAATCTGAATCTGCTTTAAGCCAGGCCTGAATCCTTCACAGCTTCATTTCAATGTCTGTCTGGTGATGTTCTCCTCCTAATATAGCATGGCAAGAAAATCCTCCAAATATTAACGATTAACCTCTTGAACTGGAGATAGTTCACCTCCCAATAACTTCATAAATATCTGCTTCAATTACTTTTGGTAAATGAAATAACCAATCATTCATTTTCTGATATAGCTGTAAAACTAATCTGAAAAGTTTTTAAAATAAAAATCACTTAAAAATGTGTAGTGTGTAACTTCTAAAAATGAAACTTACATCTATCTCTGAGTTGTGAAGAATATATATTAAGGTTATAACAACCAACAAGATCCACTTTTATGTAGAAATCCATGATTAAATCGAATCTTCCTGACTAGTGATTTAAATCAAATCCACCCTGGGCACAAGGCAAACATGTAGTCTAATCTAAAGCCATTAGGAAGCATTCTAGAGAAGCCACTGCTGAGTGCACCCAACCAATTACAATACATATTATTGAGATTTAAGCACTGTGAGGCGAGGCTAAGGTATGTAGGCCTTGCCTGAACAATGCAAGGAGAAGTAAGGAAGCGAAGTAAATGCACTATTGCCTAGGAAACTTACTACTGATGGAAGAACCATTGAGCTGGCCATACCTTCCAGAGTACAATGAAGGTGGCTCCGAGGAACAGAAGATCATCATGCATATCTTTGCTTCTCTGATGGGAGGCTCCAAGCAATCCTATGAAGCAGCAACCATGATAGGGTGCCAAAGGCAACGGAATTATCCATACTTCAAGGTTGGCCAGATTACAAGGAGTATGTGCCACAGGAAACTATGTCCTACTGCCAGAAGAGAGAAGAGCTGTGTGTGCAGGATGGGATATTGTTTACAGCAGTAATCCCAGAAAATTTAAGAGCTGATTTCAAGAAACAGATATACACTTCTCATATGTGGACAGAGGACCTGAGACAAGCCAGAGAGTATATCTACCGTCCAGGCATGAATGCTCTATTGAGAGCATACATGGAACAGAATGAGATGTGCAAAAAGTATAGCGACTGACAATAGAGGAAAAATGTACAGCCACATGAAATCCCAACCTAGCCATGAGAAGAGGTTGGAAAGACCTGTTCACTTTTAATGACAGGAACTACCTGGTTATATTTCTGGCCGGTGGTATATCTAGAGAACACTAGGAAAGAACTCTGATCAGGAAACTTAATGTGCATTTTGAAAGGTACAATATAACTGCATGCTATATTCAGACAAGGGCCACAGAACACTTCAGCAGAATTCAAATGCTTCAGCACCAAACAGGAATTTGGACACAAGACATCTTCCTCTGGGTACCCACAAAGCAAAGGGAAAGCAAAGTGAGTAGTAAAGACAGCCTGTAGATTGATGGCAGAGAGAAGACAGATCCCTCCCAGGGACTCAACAGTAGCCCCTTTCAGAGTCTGATGGGTCAGAGAAACCAAGACTCTGCTTCCCAGGAGGGGTAATCTGCCACAGTTCATTGGAGGAATGATGGACAGGATACAGAAGCAGTTAGGAGAACACCAAGCAAGGCAGACAGCCTGCTACTCAAAATATCCAAAGACCTGAGGCCATTCATAGGTGAGCAGGTCTGGGTCCAACCAGCAAAGAGCCAAAAAAAAGCAATGGCAAAAGGCAAAAGTCCAAGGTGCAGTAAGACACAGGTCATATGAGGTAGCTACAGAATCAGGACACTAGTGGAGATGAAACCAAAGACAACTGCAGAGCAGCAGTAGAGCGCACATCTGGATTGACAGGGCCAAGGCCAGGACCATGGGAATTTAGATAGAGACACAGCCTTCAGCTGGCTTGATACAGGAGAGTTAGGAGAACCAACAGGACACCTGGCAACAAAATGAAGGAAGCATGTCCCCAATCAATAGCAATAACACTACAAAAAGTGGGAGACTGGTTTGAAGATCAGCATACTTTAAAAGATATATGAGGTCTAAGTGGCTGTAATGGGCTAGCAGTAAAGGCCAGATCCCATGGGTAAGCTATACATTAGTAACCTCTGGCATGAGCAAACACTTGCACGAGAGACACAACACCACAAATAATCAAAAAGAAAGATGTGGCAACCTGCATGGAATTTGGAGGGAAGAGCACAGTTTGCAGAAGGAAAATGTGGAGGAGGCACCAGATAGTCAGCGTGCACATGGCTGTAATGCTAGGTGCAACACCTCTGTAAATAGTTCTCTTAATAGTAAAGAGCTAGCTGAGTTTTAAAACATGCAGTGCTCTAATGTTATTACCCAACAGACTGTACATGAAATGCTCCTGCTTACAGAAGTTACACACCTGTTGTGAGTCTTGATTAATTAGTGTTTGTAAAGCACTTTGGTATTATTGAATGACAGGTGCTATAAAAAAGTGCAAAAAACTATTATTTACTTTACATCTCTGGCTATGGGCTATAAAAAATAGCAATGGAGTTCACTTAAAGCTACAATAAATTAAGCCAAGATCCTTAACATTGCCCAGCTGCATGCTCATGCATCCAGCTCTGAGGAATAACAGGCACATCATAAATGTGTCTGAAAGGTAATTTCTAGCATGGGAAAAATATATACCCTAGACTTATGCCATGAACATGTTTAAAATTATTAGGGATACGATCCAATGTCCACCAAAGTCAACAGGAATCTTTCCACTGACTGCAGGGGACGCTGGATCAGGCCCTAGATCCTCACAGCTGCTTTTGTACTTTCACCAGAGTAAGCATAAAAATACTCATATTGGTTGCATGAGACAATATAATGCAGAAGAACTGGGTAAGTGATGCCCTATATATGAAAAAAGCAGTGTACGAGGTATTTCAAAGCACTCCAAAGAACAATCTACTTCATGCAGAAGATATCAAGGAATGAAGTTTGCCATCAAGAGAGATATTCACCAATGACATGCTCTCAAGTTTTTGGCTGATTGTTCAGTGGATCCAGGGATTAATATGTTGTCCTTAATTGTGTTCATTTGGATCTATTCAAGCAGAAACCTTTTATAACTTTTATTATTATTTCTTCAACAAAAAGGGTAACAATAATTTGCAGATCCAACTCTTTAGTATACATAGATTGGTTTGAGAAGCTGAAATAAGCCTGAGGAGTTTACCAGCCCATCAAAGATATATTTTATGTTTTGAAGGACACATTCTCTGAAAGCGAAAGAGTTGGATATTGTGGTTCACTTATTTTCTCTTCACCCTTCAGATCTTTTTTTCTCAATTTCTATGGAAAATAAAGGTGTTCCTGGTGGTGTATTTTGCCTACACAATTCAAGGAATTGTCTGGCAAAGTTTCTGGCCTGATTTCTCATTTACACTAACACTCCTTTTGACCTACTCAGACTTTGTAAGCAGAAGTAAATTTAAATTAATGAATGTAAATGAGGAATTGGATCATTGTTATAAAGAGTGGACACAGCTTTCAAAGCTGTTGTGGAAATTAAATGTATTTGGGCTCTCTTGAGAAGGAATGTAATGCCCCTATGTCATGGAAGGCTAAAGGTGACATACAGAGTTGATAGTTATATAAGAAAGGGCCAACATAACAAAAGTGTATAAGCACTCAAAATGGCAAATCCTTGAACCACACACATCATGGCACAATTTTATTACAGAATAGACATAGCCAAGTATACATATGCAAGTCTTGCCCGATGGTCATGGAAGAACCAGAATCCCTGCTTCAGACGTCTGAGGTTTGTTCACTCCTGACTCAGCTCAATTTCACAATCAGGCAAACAGTTGTTCATTAGTCCCTAAAATTGAAAAGTCCTAATCAACAGTAAACCTCTAACTTTAAAAGCTGTCAAAAAGCAGGCATTAGCCCTATAGGTCATTCATGTTTGATAGGTAAGGCCTGCACCATCAACTTATGGAAATTTTCTGTCTGTCACAGAATACTACATAATCAACCAAGTTACAATTAAGCAAAGAGCAGAAGCTTTAGCTGCTCTGGTTTTAAACCTTTTAGACTTCCATCCTAATGTTTCCTAAAAGAAAAAAAAATCGAAGTTTTAAACTGAAACCTAGAAAGATAAAAGAAAATATCAAAACAACATATGATTAATGCAAACTGTACAAGTGCCTACTAATTAAATAGTTACATGGTCATGTAATACTAGACGCAAACCAAAGGAATTTCAGGACTGACTGTCTAAACTTGCTTCTATTTCTGCATATGCAGATAATCATGAGTTTAATTTTATAATTTATTGTAAGTGAAATAATAGTATTTAGAACAGAGTCTGTCATCAGTAACACCAGTGTAAAAACAGAGTAACTCCACTGACTTCAGTAGTTACACTGGATAGACAATGGTGTAACAGATGGCAAAATCTGCTCCACATACATTGTGCCCACAAGAATCAGAGAGGTAGTCGTTTTAGTCTAGATCTGCAGAAGCGACAAAGAGTCCAGTGGCACCTTAAAGATTAACAAAAGTATTGAAGCATACGCTTTTGTGGGCTAATACCCACTTCATCGGATGCAAAGGTGCCACAGGACTCTTTGTCGATAGTGCCCACAAATGAGTTAAGACTGTAATCCAGTAGGCTGATGCCTAAATATCATTATTTATGCCTTCAAATGGACTGCAGAGCTGATCTTGAGGTGCAAAAATACAGAGTAGTAAAAGAAATAGCCAAACTTTTAGTCTAATTTTTTTTAATGGGTAGTTATTCTAGATGCTCAGTTCTTGGCTCCTCAACTGGAAACACTGTAAAGACCTGATTTTTTTGGCTGCAGCAGCTTAAAAGCATAAAGGACACAGAAGGCAGAACTGTTATTAATCTCAATTGCAAGGTTGGTAGGGAGTACTAATGTGGGAGAACAAGAGAAGTAAATCATATTATTGGAAAGCTTTAGGAAGAATCCAGTCCAACATTTCACTTTTTCCAGTCCTCACCTCCAAAAGTGCTATTTAGCAGAACTCATTCCCCCTCCCATCAAAAAGGATTTCATATATACATTTCTAACCTTGATTTCCATTCTCTAGTCACAGCATTTGGAGTTTTTTTGGTTTTGTTTTTGCTTTGTTTGTGCTCCTCACAAGCTGTATAAAACACCTTTCATCCTAATGAAATTTTCCAAAGAAAACTGATATATAAAGGATCACACAACCCTCTAAGAGGATGAACGTACAACAACAAACTTATACATCCATTTAGGCTAGGCAATGAAGCACATTGTATCCAACTGATACCTTACAGAGAATTCAGGGAGGCAGAATTCATTGCTTTAGGTCAGAGTGTGCCAGGACCCTGGAGTTAAAACTCTCTTACACTTATGAAAAATGTATTGGTATATTTAATGATCATCCCAATAGAGCTTCCTAATGAAAACTGACATATAAACAATTACACAACTCTTTAAGAGGATGAACATACTGATTACCTCAGTTTTTCCTCTTCTGTGAAAGACAGAAGACCCCCACCAAGTATAGTACTGGGACAATCTGTATCAGAACTGAACCAGACTCTCACCTTCTGAATTACAAATATCAATTCTAAATGGGAACAGCTAAATACCAATAGGCATTCCTTAGATATTTCTCATCCAATTTTTCACACAGCATTAAAGATCTTCACAAGATTCAATACAACACAAGACAGTACGTTTGTAGTCTACATATCTCTAAGAATAGAACCCCGTAAGATGACTGTACTACAATAGTCCAGCTACAGTTTATTTGCATGGATTTGATATACACTGAGTGTTTGGAGACATTTGTTTGTTTGTTTTGTAAACTGAGTGGGTAAAATTTTCTAACACCTCTAACTGATTTAGGAGCAAATGTTCCATTGACTGTCAATGAGACTTGGTTCCTACGAGCTGGAAGAATCCCACTGGGTACCTATCTGTATCTTTATATGTCTGAATACCTTAACAAATCTGGTGCCAAGCATCTATGTCACTTTTAAAAATTGGATTTAGGCTCCTAAATCATCTACATTATATTGAAAATTTATTTAGCATCTTTTTTATTTTGGTGACATCCTTTCAACGAGGAAAGATGCATGGCTTACTGTGTCTTCCTACGTACTTTATGCCATTCCTACTGCAACTTTCACAAACAGTCTCCTCTGACATTCTGTTTCACATGATCTGAAAGAGCCTATTCCAGGAGTAGGCAACTTATGGCACACGTGCCAAAGGCGGCATGCAAGCTGATTTTCAGTGGCACTCACACTGCCCAGGTCTTGGCCACTGGTCCAGGGGGCTCTCCATTTTAATTTAATTTTAAATTAAGCTTCTTAAACATTTTAAAAACCTTATTTACTTTACATACAACAATAGTTTATATATTAAAGACTTAGAAAGAGATCTTCTAAAAACATTAAAATGTATTGCTGGCATGTGAAACCTTAAATTAGAATGAATAAATGAAGACTTGGCACACCATTTCCGAAAATGTGCCCACCTCTGGTCTTTTCATTATTCGTATGTTTTTCCGTAATGAGAAGGATACAACTCTATAAACTACACAACTCTCATTAAACTTAAGAGTATATACCTGGATGTCATTAAATGTAGCCCTCAGTTTTTTAACATGACAATACATTCTGGTGATCGTTTCCATGTTATTATGGAATCGCTGGCCGAGGCTCTATAATTCAGACTGAGACAAAAGTTTTCACTTTAACATGAGTTTCAAATCTTTATTTTATAAAAATGTCACTAAAATGACAAAAATAAACACAAAGTAAAGTTTGACTACTCTGAATTTTTATGGTGCTCTGGTGAAAGCTGGGTCGATACAAACAGGAGAGCAAGAGTTCCAAAATTACCCCTAATTTGAAGCTTGCCACTGGATTGTCTCAGCTTTTTTTCAGACATCCTTTGTAAGAAAACCAGAATAGTCTGGGATCTGAGCTTTTCACCACATTGTTCCTCATGTGCCGATTAATATAGTATACCATTTATACACAGACGTTGTTCATCTGTGTCATAATTAGAGTTGGATGAATAATTGATTTTTTTCTGTTTGCTGGAAGTCTCCCCACCCCCCCCAGAAAAACCTAAAATATAAAGATCAGTTTGACCCAAACCAAATCTGAAAATTCTGAAGATGTTCAGAATTTGTTTTGGGGTCCTCTTTAAAATACAAGGAAAGAAAATTAAGGGCTGGATTCATAAAATGATCAGGGGAAGAACCAGTGGCTGTGTTCTGATCCCCAGCTAAGTGGCTAGGGAATTTACTAAGGATGTGGGAGTCCCAGGTTCAAGTTCCCTCTGTGCTTCATCTGATATAGGGATTTAAACCAGGCTCTTCTCCACTCCCTGCCGGTGAATGAATGACTACCTCTTAACTACTTGGCCACACTATCTTTCAGATAATGTGTGTTTTTGTTATCCTAACCATAAAAACACACTCTTCTCACAGAGCCAGGGATTCCTAATCGCCAGTATGCTGCTGTTGTCTAGCAAGAACTATGTAACCCACTGAGAAAAAATGTGCCAAGTCCTCCTCTAGCGGCTGATGTAAGAAATTACACAGTTCTATGGCTCAAGAAGCAGAAATCAGAACTGAAAGTCCAGAGTTCAAATACTGCTGTTAACTCAAGTCAGATGATGTTGTGGTTGCATAAAACAGATTGTGTATTTTCACGTTTTCTTTTTTAAAACAACTGATTTATTTAGTTCCTAGGATAAGAAAACATCCAGTAATATTTACTTATAACTTCAGATCTATAATATCCTGTAAATTATAGCAAGACAGGTATTCCAGCTCTGGTCATCTGACATTTTCCCTTCTTCTCACCTTAACCCTAGGGACCTAACCAATGAGGCACTCAAACCCTGTATTAAGAACCTCGGAAATTAACACGCATGATTTTTGTTTAATGACAATTAAGGTTACATCTGGTAAAATGCAATGCTTAGGATGAAGCATATATTTTAGGTCCTCGCTAGAAAGAAGGAATTCTAGGATCAGTTCTGACAGTAACATCACAAATTATCCACAGAATGTACAGATCACTAACCTGACCTTCTCTAAAGATTTTTATTATAACTGAAGTAACTGATCCTGACAGAACAAAAAGGAAAAATCTCACAACCATAAAAATCAGTTTGCTTCTACCAATATAATTGAATCTAACTTCTAATGGATTATGTGGCCAAGCCACCTCTGTAATAATGTCTAGCATCTTACTTTAGTTATCGACAGATACTAAAAAGCCATAAGATTCTTTTTAATTACAAAAATTGATTTATAATGTTTGATGGTGATTTATGCTTTGAAGCAACAATCTTACATTTAAAAAAAATTCCTAACTGCTCAAACCCTCTTTTTCCGAGCCTTCACTACCATATATTCCAAGCATTTCAGTTTTCATCAAGACACAGGAACCTTTACAATCTTCACTTAATATTTAACATACAAAAGCAGGCAGTATTTAGCAATTGTTTATACACTTCACTTAAAAACAACTGCATTCAATTTTTACCTCATGCATCACAAAAAGTATTATAGGATCTGATATTTAAGCTTTTAATATATAGCTTTACTCTATAACAAAAAAGTTACATGGAAATAAGGTATAGTTTTTAAGCATTATTTTAAATGCTAGAAAAAGATTTTTTATGTACAGCACATTTAAAAACCAAATGAAGAATTTTAAAATATTTCATTTGGGAAAGATATGTACTTAAGGAATTTTTGTAAAATGTATTTAATAATCCAGAACAGTTTTGTTTTGGTGATATAAGTTTCAGAACATTTCTTGTGGCATAGAGGATGGAATGTCCAATACATGAGAACAGCTCCTGAGAAACCTTTCAGGCCCTTGATATAAATACACGCTTAAACCACATACTAGAGAATACACAGTAAAAATATACTTACATTCTATGTGAACAGTGACTTTAAGTGAGTGCATAGTAGCTGATTTCAAAACAGCAATATCCTTGCTATATCATTTTTTAAAAACTAAATGCAAAAATTAATATATTATCTTAGTTACAAAGCACTTTCCACTTCTGACAAAATCCTTGAGGTAGTGTATAAGAAAATCATATACAATAATATAAATAACATAAATATAAAACACAACAAAACAAATGGGAGGATAAGATTTCAAAAAGAGAAAGATTTAAAGGGAAGAGAATACACACATGAGAAAAAACTTTAATGTGCTTTTTGACACAGATAGGTGGATGAAATCAGAAAGAGAAGTTTCATGTCACATTGTAAGTACAATCTGTCCAGCAGACTTCATATGCAGTGACCAGATCGTTAAAAGGTGAGTAAATATCCATCAGATGCATATATGCATTTGAATGCAAATATCCATCAGAACAAGATTCAAGAAGTACTCAGGCCAACATTGCAAAGCTTTAAAATAAAACAATAAGACCACTACATAATAAATCTGCCACATTATAGGCAGCTGTTATGAAGAACACTGGATGGGTATAATATGACCACTGTACCTCAAAGCAGTGAGAAATCATTCTACTGCTGTCTAAACAGACTACAACTGACAGAGGTACCCTACTGAGAGGTCTCACAAGAGAGATTTGCAATAATCGAGACTGTGAACATGAAGGCATACTATGCCGTTTCAGGAAGATCATAATGGAAGAAATAAAGACACCTTCAATGCAAACTGTGAAAGAGAAAAGAAAAGAAAAAAAAACCTTTATACCACATGGCTTCCCCATGGAGAGTGCTTGGTTATAACTAATGGCAAGATTCTTCATCTGGCCTTCCAAATGAATCCCTTCAATAATATAAGACACAAAGGAAGGGTAAGTCTCTTCACAGAGTGACCCCTGTGACAGGTTCAGTCATCTGATGTGCTGGAATTACCTATGAGCCTGTTTTCCCTGCCAGCTTGGGACTCCAGAACTCGGTCTGGCTGAGCCAGACATGCTAGCCCTCTGCAACACAGGTCTGGTCCATGCCCGCAAAGCTGCAGACTTTAACTAAAAACTACTCAGCAGATTTATCTCCAGCACGCAGATACCCAGCTCTCAATGGGATCCAAATCCCAAATAAATCCATTTTACTCTGTATAAAACTTTTACAGGGTAAACTAATATATTGTCTGCCTTTTATAACACTGATAGAGAGAGATGCACCACTGTTTGCTCCCCCAGGTTTTAATCACTTACTCTGGGTTAATTAATAAACAAAAGTCATTTTATTAAGTATAAAAAGTAGGATTTAAGTGGTTTCAAGTAATAACAGACAGAACAAATTAAGTTACCAAGCAAAATAAAGCAAAACCCCACAAGTCTAAGCCTAATACATTAAGAAACTGACTACAGGTATAATCGCATCCTCAGAGATGTTCCAATAAGCTTCCTCCAGACTAGACTCCTTCCTAGTCTGGGCCCAATCCTTTCCTCTGGTAGTTTGGGCCCAATCCTTTCCCCTGGTACAGTCCTTGTTAGTTCCAGCAGAAATCATAGGTGGAAAATAGGAGAGTTATGATTGGCAGCTTCCTTTGTTCTGTTCCACCCCCTTTTATAGCTTTGGCACAAAGCAGGAATCTTTTGTCTCTCTAGGTCCCTCCTTCTAAATGGAAAAGCACTAGGTTGAAGACGGATTCCAGTATCATGTCCTGTGAGATCCCAGCTTCCATTCTTCCAGGGCTGGCCTTCACGTACCCAGGAAAGTTTGCAGGTAAATAAACCATCTACAACCAATTGTCCTGGTCAACGGGAGCTGTCAAGAATCTAAACCACCATTAATGGCCCACTTTGCATAATTACAATAGGACCTCCGAGTTATACTTCATATCTCTAGCTTCAGATACAAGAATGATACATGCATACAAATATAAGCAATGTATTCAGTAGGTTAGAACCTTTGTAAAGATACCTTAACAAGAGACCTTTTGAATAAAGCATATTCCAGTTACATCTTATTCATACACATAAGCATATTTCCATAAAACATATGGAGTGGAATGTCACAACCCCCATCCAACAAAACTACTTTTTAAGGGCCAAAGACGAGAGAGCTCTGTTATATTCAGCTGAGAATATAATGCAAGCATTCCTCCAGAGCAGAGACCAAACTTGCATAACAAAAGATACACGGCTGTATATGTCATCACTGTACTGACTATGCTTCATCCTGAGCACTTCTTCAGTCCTTCCATCTATTTATGGTTCAACTCCTGAAGCTCAACAATAAACCAAGTTATCTTCCAAGCATCAGAGCCAACTCAGACACACAAGGCACTTCGTGGTGGTAATAGCAGTCAGTCAACTGACTGATGCCGCATTTGGAAGGAGGGATCAGATATGTCTCAGATGCAATAAGGGAACTAGAGAAATCAAAATTATAAAAATATTCTATGTCTCTAACACTGTGATTAAATGAATGGGCTTGTATTATGCAGACATGGAATAATCCCTGCATTGAAATCACCAAGGGGATGACTGGGTCAAACAAAGAGAGGTGGCCCAACTTTCTGACATAGACAAACCATGTTAGCCATCTGTGAGAGCTCTCGTCCACTTCTCGGGGTAAAGCTATAGTATGAATTACAATACCTGACAAATTTAAATGTTTTAAATCAAAGCTATTTTTGAGTTCTATACAAACACAAAAAATCTCTATAACCACGACAGATTTTTTCTTATCAGGCACATAAATTAGATTCCTAGCTGTAACTGAACAATGCTGTTATGGAAGCTACCAAATCATCATCTGTGCCAGATAAAACATAGTTATTATAAACTGAGACACAGCTGCTACTGTTCCAAAATCCTGTTCTGTTTAGCCATCATACTACACTGTCTGGAGCTGCATGTAGACTCTGCTCATTTGTCCATGGCAGTTCTTGTCTCACCTCCACTCGTCGTTCTCAGTTCCCCACTCCCACCTCTGCTGTCCATTTTTTCTAATTCATCTACAGTTTGCAACAACAAAAAGAGCAAATAGAATCAAATGCTCCAAAATGAAAATTCTAATACAAGGCTAAATCAAATTAGGAGGGTTGGAAGGCTACATCTGGCCCATCAGAGAGATTATAGGCACCCATGTAAAATCTCTCCCACTGCTCCTCACGTCTTCCATCTCTCATTGATATACATAAGATAGACATATAAACTGAATGTCTAACTACGACATATCTAACGTTCAGACTCTTAGAGATTTACTATTCATAGACAGTTTAGTGTCTATGAATAGTGTCTATGAAACAAGATTTTTCTAATTTCTAATAAACTCTCATGCATAGATTGCATCAAAGATCTATACTACTTTGTAGTAAAGACAAATGTATATAAAATTTTCTCTGAATCACCTTCACTTCCCTGCACTTATAGTTTGTGATCAAATTTAAACACTATAGTCCCATAATTAATTTTTAGAATGTAAGTGTCTCACTCCTACTTGCCATTTTAAAAATTGCCTTATTTCTTGGCCTAGTAATTACTGCTTGTCTGAATTCCACTAGCTTCTCCTTTCCCTCCCAAGTAGACAAGTAATACCTATCATTAATTTGTGCCATAGCATTAAAATACTGCACAAATTATGTTTAGAAATGGGGGGAAAAAGTTATTTTTAAATGCAATTATTTCATGCCATGGATTCATCAGTACAATCTATTTTCCTGCCCTCCTTTCATTCATTTTAGGATCATGAAGCCAAATTGCGCTTTCACAAATAAATATGGAACAGCAAGATTTGGCCTGATAGCCCTCAAATGAGTTAGACTCCAGAAGTAAAATAGGCTGTGGGGGAATAGTGATGGAAAGAAGTCAATGAATCTGTGGTCAAAAGGAGATTTGTACATTTCTGAGATGGAAGTATTTGTTCTATGATGTTCTCTCCCATATAGATCTGATTTTTGAAAAAATTTACAGTATACTCTGTTACCAGATTTGCCTGTTACTTTGCGGTCCACTCATTTATTAGGGTTACTCTTTTGGAGGGGGATGTTCTGTAATTCTATAAATGTACTGCTTGTGTCACTTGAGTTCTCTTACGGAGCTCTACTTCTCCCTTATGCAAGTTCCCTCCCAATGGAGCTAGCCTGCTGGACCTACATTCCCGAGGGCTGGGTTTTTCCAGCCCCAGAATCAGATGAACATACACACAGACACACGCAGAGCACATCTGAGAGGACCAGGTTAATCAGCACTCACAAGCTGACCCTTATATGTCCCTGGACTCAGTAGGCTGGGTCGAGCAGCATTTCCAACTGTCACTCTCATATGCCATGGGTACCACACTGGAATAGAGTATACCTAAGCAGGCTGGGTCGAGCAGCACTTTCAACCTGCCACCCTTGTATGCCACTGGACTCAGCGGACTGGGTGGAGCAGCACTTCCAAGCTGTCACCCTCGTATGGCTCAGCATGTCCCTATCCTCACTTTCAAGTTCCAATTGTACTGCTGGTAATCCACCTGATGAGCAAATCCCACATGATTTTTGGGAGCTGCAGGGATCTTTAACTTAGGTAGTAGAAGCATTTCTGCAGAGCAAATAAAGAAGCCAAAACACACCCACAGGGGGCGGAGGAGGGAAGCGTGGGATGCGGGAGAGAGAAGAAAACAGCTTAACCATGAAAGTTATTTATTGCCAGTTAATAACCATAGAGGAGCCAAACAAACAAAACAGTGATAATATTAAATCTAACTTAAATTTGATTATATAAGTCTAGTTTAGAAATCTGTAACTGATCACACAAGCCAGGGTCAGAAGGCTATACCTAGAGAGAGAGAGATGGTGTTCTCAGCACTCCATGAAGCTTGACTCCATCAGGGTTCCCAGATGGTGGTGATAGCTGAGGGTCGAGAGTGCTGGAGACAGGCAGAGCCCCCAGCACAATCAGCGGGCAAAGATGAAGTTCCTGTGGAACTGATGCAGATTTTGGATACAGGCAGAACACTTTTGGATAAGTGTCAGAACACTTAGTTGAGCATGGGTAGGGTTTTTGTAGGGAAAGAACAATGGTTCAAGGGAGAACACTACATTTGTTTGTGGGAAAACTGACGGCTCAAGGGAGTATACCAAAGTTGTTTTTTTTAGGCTAGACAATAGGAACTGATCATTCCTGGCTATGGGTGGTATTCTTTGGAGGGAGATCCCAACGCAATTAGGCAGCTTCAGTATTTTGGATACCAATAAAGGATTTATTTCTAGAATTGCTCTGATAACTACTGAGCTGGGTGTGTGCAGGAACAGAGATCTGGAGCAGAGATCCCCCCATCATGCAGTGCTTTTCTGGTCCCATAGTTCAATGCAGTTCTTTCCTTGGAATCTCTGTTCCCTATTCTGTATGCTAATGGAGATGCCTCCTTGTCCCATCTCTGATGCAAATGAAGTGAGGGGAGTTTCCTTAATCCTGTCACCCTTGTTTGGAGGGGTTTAGGTGCGTCTTCCACCATCTTTTTGTAAGTCTATCTTCTGATCAGTTTTGGTTCAAGCAGAGGTTGGGGGGAAGGTCTTTCGGGAGTCAGACAGGCTGGGTACTGCGCCCTGGCTCCCCAGGAACACAGAGCAGACAGGAAACTACTCCCAAATATGCAAATAGCATGGGGGACATGGACTTCAGTTGGATAATTGGGAGTTCAGATAATCGAGAGAGCAGGAGCCATTCAGCAGTTGAGTGGCCACCCTTGATGCCAGAGGATCATCCTCTCCCTTGCAGTCTGTGCAGGGGTCTGTGCTCTTCCCCATTCACCCACTCCCATGACAGAAAGGCTGTACAGGGCTCCCTATGCCACCACAGGAGCCATTCAACAGCAGGATTGTCTTTCCTGTGGCTGAGGACTCGTCCTGCTCTATTATCCAAACCTCCGCATTATCCTAATCCTTTTCTTGTCCTCCAGTAGGAGATACAAGCCCTCTGCAGCATGTATCTCATGCATCTCATGCTGGGGGAAAAGCAAGGGATTCAGATAAGGTGGAGGTTTGGATAATAGAGTTTCAGATAAATGGGAGTATACTTTATTTTTGTTTAGTTTTGGAATATAAACTTATTGTGATGCACAAGATTACAAATGTGATTTACTCTACATCAAAGTAACACTTTTTTAATATAAAAAGGTTGATCTGCATAGGAATCAATATAGTAGTAGCTTTGAGACGGTGTTAAAATGCCACTTATTTGCTTCAGAGATTAGGTGAGTGAGGCAATACCTTTCATTGGACCAATTTCTCCTGGTGAAAGTGACAAGCTTTAGAGCTTCCACAGGAGCTTCCACAGAGCTCCCTGTAAGTTCAAAAGCTTGTCTCTTTCACCAAGAGAGGCTGGTCTAATAAAAGATATTACATCACCCCCATTGTTTCTCTCATACTGTGGCACCAACACATCTACCACAATACTGCAAACCACCTACATGCTGGTAATAAAAACATAAGAACGTAAAAACAACCATACTGGGTCAGACTAAAGGTCCATCTAGCCTAGTATCCCGTCTTCCAACAGTGGACAATGCCATGTGCCCCAGAGGGAATGAACAGAACAGGTAATCATTAAGTGATCCATCCCCAGTCACTCATTCCCAGCTTCTGGCAAGCAGAGGCTAGGGACACCATCCCTGCCAATCTTGGCTAATAGCCATTGATGGACATATCTTCCATGAATTTATCTAGTTCTTTTCTGAATCCTGCTATAGGCCTTCACAACCTCTGGCAAAGAGTTCCACAATTTGACTAGGCATTGTGTGATGAAATACTTTCTTTTGTTTGTTTTAAAGCTGCTGCTAATTAATTTCATTTGGTGCCTCCTAGTTCTTGTGTTAGGAGAAGCAGTAAATAACACTTCCTTATTTGCTTTCTCCTCACTAGTCATAATTTTATAGACTTCTATCATATCCCCCCTTAGTCATCTCCTTTCCAAGCTGAAAAGTCCCAGTCTTATTAATCTCTCCTCATACGGAAGCCGTTTCATACCCTTAAAGGTTTTTGTTGCTTTTTTCTGAACCTTTTCCAAATACAATATATCTTTTTTGAGATGGGGATTTATACCATGGATTTATATGGAGGTAATATGATATTTTCTGTCTTATTATCTACCCCTTTCTTAATGATGCCCAACATTCTGGACACTTTTTTCACTGCTTCTTCATGTTGAGAGGATTTTTCCAGAGAACTATCCACAATGACTCCAAGATATCTTTCTTGAATGGCAGCAACTAATTTAGACCTCATCATTTTATATGTACAGTTGGGATTATGTTTTCTAATGTGCATTATTTTGCATTTATCAACATTTAAGTGACTTTTGTTGCTGAACATTTATAGTACAGAATATAGTATCTATAAGTTTTGGAATTGTAAACAGCAAATACTTTGTCATTTTCTGATTTTGTTTACATATTAGAAAAAAACTGATAATTTACCAAAAAAATCTGAAATCTTCTAATGCAGAGGAGCACTCTGTGCCAAATTCTGCTCTCAGTTATAACAGGATCGAGGTGTATAATTCATTAGGCCCCTTATCTTGACAGTATCATTGAACAATCTACAGTGATAAGCCTCACTGGTTACCAAAATACATTGTTTACCACATATAATGAAATCAGCACTCACCTAGCATATTGATATAATATCAGAATTGCTGATTTTGAAGGTGATAACACTCTATTTAGAAGTACCCTGGAAATGAAGGAAACCACTAGTGTAGAGCAATCCCTAACACTTTAGTTTTATTTTGCTAAAGCAAATGATCATGAAGAAATTAGACCAATCTTGGAATCTTTACACAGTCAAAACTCTGACTGGTTTCAATAGCAGTCACTACAAGTTCAGACCTTTATTTACACTGGTAAAGAGATTCTAAGGCTACAAACTGAACAATGCCTCAGCCCTTGCCCACACAAAATTCCCATCGACTGCAAGGATTCTATCATTTTGAGACATTTGTTTGTACATCATTAAAACAAGAAATAGGTCATCATTTTTTATTATTTTTATTTTTAGTACTGAATAAACTACTGAAGAAAACTGTTCCTATTTACTTCTTCTTTAAACAAAGTAGGCCATATTCATTTGGAAGCCTAAATCAGTATGCACAGTTACCCAAATACAAAAGGCATATTGGGCATTTGCGTATCTAATTTGGGTATTTAAATAATAACCATGCAAACAATTACATATGCAAGTACCCACATTTCTGTGTACAGGCCTCTGCGCTCCTTTTAAAAAAATGTGGCAATAAGCAATGCCTCGAAAATGAACTTTGATACTGTCAAAGCCAAAAGTATTTAGATGTCTATTTTTTTTTCAGAAAAAGACCCAAATTTCAACTATAAATCTCTATTTTCTCACTTTTATAGGTTTTTTAATATAAGTATAATGTATTTTTGTACTGGTGGGCATAGGTTTTGATGGTCTATAAGTAGTGTTACAACAAAAAAGAAAGTATACCTAGGTAGTGAGAGTCATTAAGAGAGACATTCAAGAGATAATTCTGCTTTGATATGATCTTAAATTCTCCTTTGTGGCCAATATAGCACACCCATGGGGTCTTAGCCAACAGTAGTACTGGTAGGAACAGTAGTGAAGTGTGGAAGCTATCCAGGCAGGACTGCTACTTCTTTTTGTGGATTTGGGAATTCATTCCTTGTGAGAAGAACTTACCCCAAAGGACTCACTCTGGGAATCTTGCAGGAAACTCTGCAAGGATTTCCTTAACCCTCTGGCCTTATATATAGAAGGGTGTGATTTCTCCCTAGTTCATCAAGACACTCTATTATGATTATCATCATCATCATCATGACAATGCCATTTCAAAGACGACTACATCAAAGTGCATTAATAAACTGTTCATACATGTCAGCAGGGTCCACACAGACAGTTCATCCACTACAGGCTAGCAGAACGCAGATTCACAAACCAGCTTGCCACAAATTATTTGTGTAGAAAAGAATGACTTTGTTGTGTACGGATTCATGCAAACACTAAAACTTCAAATGTCTTAGAAATTTGCATTTAATAAATATTTCACATGAACAGTAAGCTGCTTTCCACATTAACACAGTTGTGCCTTTAGTAATAAGAAATCATAGCTTCTATATTTTGGATACTGTAATTACAGCATATAATCATGTATGTCTCTCTTTTCAAGAGCTTAAAACTTTCTAAAAATATGAAAATTGGGCTCAAATTCTGATGCTTCTTCTCAACACAAAAATGGTTATTGATGGCAAATCTAAAATGTCATTTGACCAGTTTTGAGTTGAGCATAAATTAAGCGCATTTCAAATTGTAAACAAGTATTCAGCTATTTTTAGTGTATGATAGGCCAAATTCTCTGTTGGTATAAACAGTCACAAGTAGGCTGAAGTATATGGAGCTGTGCCAATATATACTCGCAGAGAATTTGGATCAGTACCTCAAAAACAACACAGAGCTTCAGAGAAGAATTGTACTGATAAATTGATGACACAAGATCTACAGTATTAACACTTCTCATTTCCCACTAAAGAAGCCCTCAGTGAGTTCAATTCATCCAATGTTTCAATTTGTTTTAAAAGGAACAAAGTATTAAAGCTGTGAACAAACATATTTTTTTTTTTTAACAACCTGCTATGATGTAGAGCAGGTTCACAGGATGGGCAACATCTTCATCCGTTGCATGAGGTTTAACACTGCATCATCGCAGTGCACTGAATTCAGTGGCCAGACATTCAAATTTACACAACACTTGTGTTTATTTCACTACATGATCAGCAAAGGTCTTTTCTTTTTTCTTCTACTTCATCAATTTTGAAGGAATACTGGGCAGTTTGGTTACATGCAAATCTAACCTCAAGTTTCATGGTAAAGATCCCTTTGTTTTCACTTTTACATTCATACTACAGAGTTAACTATGTTGTGAAAACTATAACAAAAACTAAGTGAAATAGCATTGATTTCTTCAGTGTGTAGATCATTCATGGTGCTACTAGCTTGTTTTACTTTTCTACATTGCAATTAAAAGTAATAGAAGTCACAAGATTAAAGCCCAGAATTGGGCTATCATCTTAGAACTATTTAAATATACAGATGCTAAATGATCATATCTCAGCTGTACACAACTATTGCAACTCGTGTTTCACTTACCAAATATTCTTGTTTAAAACAGAGCAGACTGCTGTTCTGATAACATCTGCTACAACAAATAAAAAAAAAGTGTGTGAAGTCTGATGAATGTTTAAACAGAACATTTTTTATGGATCAGCTAAATCTTTTCTGCTTTTTAATTAAAAGTAAAGAAAATGGAACTTAATTATCCTGTAAAGATTAGCTTGTGGGCATCTTCCTGTAAATTACTTCTAATTGAAAGCAAATTGTCAAGTGACATTCAAAGTACTGTCCTTTAAAACACAGCTGTTCTATTGCTGATTTCAGTGCATTACAGTGCTTTCTTGTTACGATATGGCATATCTGAATATTTTAACAATTTGACTGGTTTTGTATGGATTTCCATTTAGTATATCTTAATCACATTTCCACCTCCAAAAAATAGAAAAGACACATTAGCATCCCTATTGCACTGCACTGTCTTGAAAACACTCTCCAAAGCACTCCCCTCAGGTTTACATTTTGAGGTTTGTTTGGTTAACCACTATTATGTATAGAAATCTAAGTCTAAATAGTGGGTGGCTATCACACTTATCCTGTTATCTGTCACCAGTTAATTATATTATTCTTATTACGGGTCACAGTTTGTTGACAAAAATACTGTAAATATTCTCAACAAGTTCAAATGGTGTCTGTGGTATAAAATACAAATGGTCTTTTGCCTGAATGATTGACTGCGTTTACATTTGTAAAAACACCAGTCTATTTTAATCGTATTTAATAAACATTCTAACACAAAACTATTTAATATTAATATGAGCTGACTAAACACACCATTAAATCAGTCTGATAAATCGTTTAAAAACATTCTATTAACACCTACTTATCAGCTCAGTAGGAACCACAACCTCAGCCTAAAACTTGTTATTCTCTTTTATTAGATTCTCCTTGAAACTATGGGATTTCATTTCAATGGATAAGATTTCAGTGCTTTCCTTGTAGGTGTGCTTTTCTTCCCCTAAGGGAAAGTCATTCTATTCTATAACTATAAAGAGCAGACACAGGTGCAATTTATACTGCATTTCCACCATGCTCTTCTCATCTCATATATATATTTTCTGATCTAGACTGTGAGTTTACACCCTCTTCAGTAACAAATGAAGTTAGTCTTTTATTGTTTTAAAATACTTTTTTTTTTTACAAGATTAGGCTAACATGACTGTTTGCATTCCTTTAGAAAGCAATTGTGTAGCTATCACTTGATCATTAGACCCAAAATATTTCACATGTAAAAAAATTTAGTTAAAAAAGAACAGTTCCAGGACATAAAAATAGGTGTCTACTTTTTTTAAAAAAAGGCATCTTATGATTTAGCTTTTAAATAGTTAAATTAAACAAGACACAGTTGCGACTAGCTTTAAATCAAATCCTCCAACGACGAGCTCCCATGTGTGGATGTATGGGTCTTAAAAGGCAAACAACGCTGTTTTTATCTTTTTTCTTTAACTTTAATATTTAAACAAACACCTTTTTCTAATTTTCCTGGTTCTTTTACAAAACATATATTGGTATGGCTGAATTTTTTCCCCCTGACTTTGTGTATCTAATGTGAATTTATTGTAGGGCTGTCAATTACTCACACGATTAACTCAAAAAAATTAATCGCTACTTAAAAAGTTAATCATGATTAATCACAGTTTTAATCACACTGTTAAACAACAGGATACCAACTTAAATTTATTAACTATTTTGGATGTTTTTCTACATTTTCAAATATATTGATTTCAGTTACAACACAGAATACAGAATGTAGAGAAGTAACTTTATATTATTTTTATTACAAATATTTGCACTGTAAAAATGATAAAAGAAATAGTATTATTCAATTCACCTCATACAAGCACTATTGTACAATCTCTTTATCATGAAAGCATAATTTAAAAATGTAGAAGTTTTTTTGTTACACAACTGCACTCAAAAACAATATAAAATTTCAGCGCCTACTTCACTGAGTCCTACTTCTTGTGCAGCTAATTGCTAAGGGAAACAAGTTTGTTTACATTTACATTTGTAGGAAATAATGTTGCCTGCTTCTTATTTACAATGTCACCTGAAAGTGAGAACAGACATTTGCATGCCACTTTTGTAGCCGGCATAGCAAGGTATTTATGTGCCAAACATGTTATGCTAAATATTTGTATGCTCCTTCATGCTTTGGTCACCATTCCAGAGGATATGCTTCCATGCTGATGACACTCGTTAAAAAATAATGTGTTAATTAAATATGTGACTGAACTCAGTGGGGGGAGAATTGTGTGTTTCCTGCTGTGTGTTCTACATGCATTCTGCCATATATTTTATGCTAGAGAAGTCTCAGATGATGACTCAGCATGTTGTTCATTTTAAGAACATTTTCACCGCAGATTTGACAAAACACAAAGAAGATACCAATGTGAGATTTCTAAAAATAGCTACAGCACTTGACCCAAGATTTAAGAATCTGAAGTGCCTTCCAAAATCTGAGAGGGATGGGGTGTGGAGCATGCTTTCATATGTTAAAAGAAAACACTCCGATGCGGAAACTACAGAACTCAAGCCACCAAAAAAGAAAATCAGCCTTCTGTTGGTGGCATCTGACTCAGATGATGAAAATGAACATCCACTGGTCTGCACTGCTCTGGATTGTTATCAAGCAGAACCCATCATCAGCACGGAGACATGTCCTCTGAAATGATGGCTAAAGCCTGAAGGTACATATGCATCCTTAGCACATCTGGCACATAAATATCTTGCAACATTGGCTAAAACAGTGCCATACAAACACTGGTTCTTACTTTTAGGTAACACTGTAAACTAGAAGTGGGCAGCATTGTTTCCTGCAAATGTAAATGTAAACAAACTTGTTTGTCTGAGCAACTGGCTGAGCAAGAAGTAGGACTGAGTGGACTTGTAGGCTCTAAAATTTTACATTGAAAAATAAAACACTGCAGTTATTTTTGTACATAATTCTACATTTGTAAGTTCAACTTTCACAATAAAGAGATTGCACTAGAGTACTTGTATTAACTGAATTGAATAATACTATTTCTTTTATTTTTACGTGTAAATATTTATAATAAAATAAATATAAAGTGAGCATTGTACACGTTGTATTCTGTGTTGTAATTTAAACCAATATATTTGAAAATGTGGAAAACATCCAAAAATATTTATATAAATAGTATTCTATTATTGTTTAACAGTGCAATTAATCACAATTAATTTTTTTAATCACTTGACAGCCCTAATTTATTGTAATCAATTATTTCTCTTGCATTAGGAAAGTAGTATATATTAAACTATAGTTGCACTGATAGGAAAATCAAAATTAGAAAGTAAAATAAGAATTTCAACAAGATGGGAATTCCCCACTAACTTTGTATATGTGGATTCATAGCGTGTTCACCATGGTTTTTCTGAGCAACTTAAAACGAAAAACCAAAAAAGGAAACCATTTAGGCTAATCAGTGTTGATCTTTGGCTCTCTCTCTTACTCCCTCATATGGAAGGGAAGGGTGCATAATATTTTATTATTAATAAATGTTGTAGGAAGGTTATAGGGAAGAGAATAATCTTGCATTTTGTCCTGAAAGCAGTGAGATATGTGGTCATCCTTAACTCTCGTGAAAAGAGATTATAAAGATTATGTTGTATCCCATTAAAAGATTACATTTCACTTCGTATGAAATACCCAGCACCCACTTTAACCATTTGACTATACTTCCCAGTTAACATTCATGAAAATATCAGATGCTGTAACAGACACAGGAGGGCTCCTTTGCTGTAACGTTCTACAGAGAGAACGAGGAGTACTTGTGGCACCTTAGAGACTAACAAATTTATTTGGGCATCAGCTTTCATGGGCTAAAACACACTTTTGTGAGCTAAAACCCCACAGATGCTGATGAAGTGGGTTTTAGACCATGAAAGCTTATGCCCAAATAAATTTGTTAGTCTCTAAGGTGCCACAAGAACTCCTTGTTCTTTTTGCGGATATAGACTAACACGGCTACCACTGTGAGTTCTGTAGAGAATGAACTATAGGGAAAGTAATGCCCTGGAGGAGTGCATCTTTTCCCTGATGTGTCCAAGGAGGCTTGTTGGTTCAGCCTCCAGTGCCTGGAAAGTGCAGCAGCTCATGGAGAGGCTTACTTATATTATCAGTATGCTAAATAGTCCACTCCTGCAGATCTCTCTGCATTTGATAGGTATTTGAGGGATGTATGAGTTACAAAAACTAAGCCAACTCTTTGAAAAGTTTGTGAAGTTTTTTAGTCTCTGTGACAGGCCCCCACCAGTGGAGTACAGAAGTCTAGTAGAAGGCAAATATACTGGCCACTGGATGAATAGTTTTCTGTTCCCTGACTGACCAGAGCAGGGGCTGCACTAGAGCAACCAGGAACCTGCAAGAACCCACTAAGTCAGGCAAGCCAATTAAGACACTTGGAGCCAATTAAGAACATACTAGAATCAATTATGGCAGACAGGCTAATCAGAACACCTGGTTTGAAAAGGATCTCCCATCAGTTAGTGAAGATTGGAATGATATCTTGGCCACCAAGGGAAGCCTAAACTCTTCACTTGCACCTTCAGGGAATTTCTCAGTAAATATGGACAGTGCATCCCACTTTACGAAGTCCTATTTAGCAAACAGCATCTGCTAGTTCACTATGTGTATTTGAAGACAAGAGATTGAATTTTTTCCCCTAACAAATCAAGTCTCTTGAGCTCTTTTTCTTTCTTTCTTTTTTAAATATCCCCTGCTAACATTGGCAGCTGTTACTACTAATGGGTTTGGGGTAGGATGAGAAGACGTGAAGTGTTACATTAGGACATTATAAATCTTGTCAGTGCTCTTAGCTTAGGGGCTAATAATGAGGTTGGTGTAAGAACATAATAACGGCCAAACTGGGTCAGACCAATGGTCCATCTAGCCCAGTATCCTGTCTTCCGACAGTGGCCAATGCCAGGTGCCCCAGAGGGAATGAACAGAACAAGTAATCATCAAGTGATCCATCCTTTGTTGCTGATTCCTAACTTCTGACAAATGGAGGCTAGTGACACCATCCCTGCCCATCCTGGCTAGTAGCCATTGTCGGACCTATCATCCATGAACTTATCTAGTTCTTTTCTGAATGCTGTGATAGTTTTGGCCTTCACAACATCCTCTGGCAAAGAGTTCCACAGATTGACTGTTGTGCATTGTATGACAAAATACTTCCTTTTGTTTCTTTCAAACCCGTAGCCTACTAATTTCATGGGTGACCCCTAGTTTGTGTCATATGAGAAGGAGTAAATAACACTTATTTATTTACTTTCTCTAACTAGTCAATTTTATAGACATCCTAATAAGCTTCATACTGTCTCCCGAAGTAGACCACCATACAGTCTCATTTCAACATTTGATATTTTTTAAAAAAATTGATTGTCAAGATTAGAAATGTAACCCTGTACAGTAAAAGTACATCATATGCCCCTATTAGTCATCTCTTTTCCAAACTGAAAAATCCCAGTCTCGTTAATCTCTCCTCATATAGCAGCCATTCCATGCCCCTAATCACTTTTGTTGCTCTTTTCTGAACCTTTTCCAATTCCAGTTCATCTTTTTTGAGATGGGGTGACCACATCTGCACACAGTATTCAAGATGTGGGCTACCACTGATTTATATAGAGGAATATAATATTTTCTGTCTTATTATCTATCCAATTCTGAATAATTCCCAACATTGTTAGTTTTTTTGACTACCGTGACACATTGAGTGAATATTTTCAGAGAACTTCCACAATAACTCCAAGATCTCTTTCTTGAGTGGGAACAGATAATTTAGACCCCATTATTTTATATGTATAGTGAGGATTATGTTTTCCAGTGTGCATTACTTTGCATTTATCAACAGTGAATTTCATCTGCCATGTTGTTGCCCAGTCATCCAGTTCTGTGAGATCTTTTTGTAGCTCTTCGTAGTTTGCATGGGACTTAACTCTCTTGAGTAGTTTTGTGTCATCTGCAAATTCTGTCCCCTCACTGTTTGCCTCTTTTTCCCTTGTCAATTCTTGAGGAACCTCATTAACAGGGGAGGCTACCTTGCTCGGGTAGCAGCCTGGAGAATGCCTAAAAGCTTGTATGTGTTCTATTACACAAACTCAGCTTGTATATTCAAAGCCAAAGCCATCCTTCCCAGATGTTCCTGATAATTAAAATCATCTGGAACCTTATACACTCAGTTTTCAGTATCCTGCCATCTCCAACAGGCAAAGCAAAAACAAAAATACAAGTTGTGGAGCAAACAATGTCCATGAGTCTATTAAAATGTGAAACAAATCATTCTCTATAAAAAAAATTATATAAATTCTATAAAATCTATAACAATTATAAAACAAGACCAACTTACTGATATGTTTTAAACATCCTTCATTTTATTTGCTTATTTCACCATCTAGGAGAAGACACAACACCATAAAATTGCATATATAAATTATGAGATTGCATAGAATGCTTCCTGGCTTCCTCTGAAAAGCCATGTCACATGCCACCTTTTCAACTGTGATGTGTTACTGCAGGCTGAAGCTTTATATTCATGTCATTGTTTGAAATACTACATAACACAAAATGATGCAAACTTTACTGCTTTCCTCAGAAAATTAATCTCTTGGTAATAGAAGAATAAAGAACCCTGAGTTAAAATCTTGACAAAATGATGCTAATTTTTAAAACAGATTTGTGTGCAATTTTTAGTTCTATATGTTTATTCTGCAAATGATTTGGGATCTCTGGATTTAAGTTGTTTAAGGAGTGTTTTCAACTATTTTATTTTTTAAACAAAGCTTTTAAAAATCACTTCTTAAATTCAAAACTGTAGGAACATAGACTGAAGTTCACCCCATTCAAAGTCGCCCATGCCAACAAACTCTTCTGGTACCCTTTGGCAGGTGGAGGAGGGAGCAGTGGTGGAATCATTGTACAGAACAACAGCACAAAATGACAGCACCACATTTTGAGCAGGAAGGAAGTTGTGTGGCTTGCCTGGGGAAAAGCTATACCGCTGATGGGGGAGAGGCTGCCGAAGCAGCGTGAGTCAATATGGTAACATGGACTCATCCCCCAGGGACCAGAAGGGCAGGGTGTTGACAAAGAGGAAGCTTGGTGGAGAAAAGCCCCTTTCCTCTGGACTATTTGGAGCCTCACAGTAAACATGCTTACAGATCTGGTGAGGATCCTGGAGAAAGTAAGTTGTAGCAGACTGGATGTAGTCTTGTTGACGGCAGCACTTTTGGTAGAATTTTTTGGAGCTTCAAGATGAGCGAGCTAGTAGCTGGCTCCTGTAGGGACTCTACTGGAAGGGCTTTGGATCTGTGGACTAGACTCTGGCAGGGGCATGCAGTTATATTAAACGTCCTGAAGTCAAAGACAGATCAAAGCAGCTATACCAAATTCATTATCTTTCAGGAGGGTGGCGAGCCCAGTGTCTGTCCTGCAAAGGCTTTGAGGGCATATATAGTGGATAAGCCTGGGGAGGGATGGGCCACTTTTTATGCATGATGACAGAAGTCCCCTCAGATCATATCAGTTTGTTACAGTGGTGAGACAGGGACTGCTGAGGTTGGGGCTTCCAGCCCAGAAATTTAGTTCCCATTCATTCACAAGTGGGGCAGCAACAGCACCACTGGGTTTGGGGGCTGGGTATGGGGGCTGGGGTAGTTCAGATAATTGTGCATTGGCATATGGAAGTATGCAGAACATACATGAGACCCCAGGTTGGGAGTCAGCATTAATTTTTGTTGTGTTTCATTCCAGATGTGCGAAGACAGGCCATGCAAACAATGGTATGGATCTGAGGGCACACAAGCGGATGTCCAGGTTGCCTGAGGGTTTGCAGCTGGGGCTCAGTGATGAAGCAATCCTGAGCTGCCAAGGCAGGAGAGGGCATGTTATGGGACCAGCTGATGCCATTTTTGTACACGGGAGGAAGGGGGCTCCTCAGCATCACCTCTGGAGCATCTTTAGGGAAATGATTTGGAAATGAGTAAAGGGGTAGCCTTAATATTTACACCTAAGAAGAACTTGAGGCTGATCTTGGAACTTCTTCCAGTAGTAAAAATTGTGTAGTCAGACATGCTTAAATGCAAAGTGTGGTGGGGACCACCTCCCCACCATGCTCAACAAGGCTAGGAGGTAGGGGAGTAGGAAGGTGGCCAAATTCATGGCTGTCAGAGCTGGTGGCGGTAATTTTACATCCTGACATAGCATATGGGGCACCAGAATTATTCAGGGAGGATGGGTTCACATTTTTGGCTGACACTAAAGAGGGCATTAGGAGATGTCTGGGAATCCAGCTGGATATCGGAGGGAGACAGCCAAGCTAATTGCTGGCTCCTCCTTGTGGCAGATGCCCAGTGCAGGTACTCCACAGGGAGTGGAAACAGTGATCAGATAAATGATTTGATAAAAGATTTAAAGGAGATGTTTGTTAAAGGAGCAAAATGGAGGAGTTGTGGTGTCTATGTCTGGCACAGCAGGGAGGCAATCCTCCATCCCCCCTCCTTTATAACTCGCCCTAACCTTCATTCGAGGGAGGCAGGGGATAGTCAGGTCCCAGCAGCAGGTTGGCTAGAGACCAGGATGGAAAGGGGGGAGGTGGAAAAGAGAGAGAGGGTGTGAGAGAGAGAGTGTGAGAGAGAGAGTTTTGAAGTGATCGCAAATTTACCTGCACTATACACTTTTATCTTCTGGGTAATCCAGACAACTAATGATAAAGTTGTAGCCTAATTAAACCATATCCAATGTCTCCTGTCTTTCTTCCAGTATAGCCAATCAAGAGGTCTTTACATCTCCGCCTGCACTGTAAAAGTGAGCTCCAGACCAGCTCTGAACATACTGGCACAGTGGATAGTATTGGAATAGACTGCAGGAGGGGACACTAGATTTATACTTACATAGGTTCAGTGGCTGGGAATTCCTAGATAGGGAATGTTAAGGGGTTATGGTCATTATCCCAGCTCAGGTGCTTGCAGGATGGACCAAGAATTCCACTCCAATCTTCATATAGCTCTCAGCATACAGAAAAAAAAACTCAATTTTTTTTCAGTGTCCATATTTTGGTCTACTCCATTAAATACACAATAAAAAGTGTTAAATCAAATAATAGAAACCAAGATGATTTTTTTTGTTTTTCAATAAAGGAACCATTCAACAAACTGCTACAGTGTTTGTTTCCCAGTATAATAAAGAAAAACTGCTATAAAAGTACTGTACATTTAATAGCATTAAAAAAATCTTAGAATCTGACTCTACAGCTGTTCTATCAGTTGTTAATGAATGCAAAACAGTTTGTGTTTTCCTGCACCTTCACTATATTACCACCATAGAACTCATTAATGGAAAGCTCTTTTGTATCTATCAAGTTTGAAATTCTTTTCTCTGCAAGTATTCATTGCATACATGAGATGATATTATGGCAGGGGCGGCCAATCTGAGCCTAAGGAGCCAGAATTTACCAATTTATGATGCTAAAGAGCCACACTAATATGTCAGCAGCATCCCCATCAGCTCCCCCCAGTCCAACTTGCAGCGCCTCCTGCCCACCAACAGCCCCACCAATCAGTACCTCCCACCGCCTCCCCACATCAGTTGTTATGCAGTGCGCAAGAGGCTCTGGTGGGGAGGGGGAAATAGCAGGGGTTTGAGCACTCCGCAGCACCTTGGAAAGTTAGCATCTGTAGAGCTCCAGCCTCAGAGTCAGTGCCAATGCAAGGAGCCGCATACCAACCTATGAAGAGTCGCATGCAGCTCCAGAACCACAGGTTGGCCACTCCTGTATTATGATCTTTGTGTACGAAATAATAAGCTACACCAGAGATTCTCAAACTGTGGTCCATGGACCAGCAGTGGTGGGGAGCTCCATTCAGGTGGCCCGTGCATAGTTCCCTCTAAGGTGCGCACCTAGGATACTGCACACAAGAGAATGAAGGGCCACCCACCTAATTAGTGGAGCCATTCAGGTGTGGCTCCAATAATTAGGTGCATGGACCTTGGAGAAGATACACATGTAAAGTGAGGCCTTGGGAGGAACAGGTGGGAATAAAGTAGGTGGGAGGGAGCAGTGGTGTGAGAAGAGGGGGTGGGGGGAATTTGGGACATCCAGGGCTACAGTGGCCAGAGAAGGAGTTGGCTTTTCCCGGCTCCAGGGCTCTGGCTGCCGGGGAGAGACAGCCCTCCTCTCCATCCTCAGCTCTGTGGCTTCTGTGGCAGAGGAGAGACACCCACCCCCACTCCTCCTTCCCAGCCCAGCTCAGTGACTGCTGCGGCAGTAGAGACCCCCCACCCCTCCTTCCCAGCCCCAGCCCCAGGGGAAGAGAGGGCACCACCGCATCAAAGGTAAGACTACTGATATTCTAATATGAGTTGTGCACTTTTATTTGTAGAACAAAAAGCATTAGTTATTATAGTCTTTTTAAACATAGTGCTTTTATCCAAAGCACTTTACAATAGTTAACTAAAAATACAAACAACATTTGGAAAGATCATTAAGTGGGCCGCTAAGATCCTCAGCAATTTTAAAGTGGTCAGCAAAAAAATAAGTTTGAGAACCACTAAGTTACACAGATATTCTATAAATTTAACTTTCACCATTAGGCTTGTCTTAGGTGTACTCCTTTCACAAACACAAATTTTCATGGGATTTAAGCTCACACTGAAGTTTGAGTGCTGGGTTTACATTAATGAACAGATGCACACGGGAACCAAGAATAGCCATGGGGAAAATCCCTTCTGCCCTCTGGAAAGACAGTGTAATTACATTCACAGATGGAAATCAAATATGGCCTTTTTTTTTAAGAAAGCAAAGATAGTCACAATTTTGTTGTTGGTTCCAAAGCATAAAAACAGCAGAGGATAAAACTTACACAAAACGTTCCATGTTTATACACTCAGTGCATTTATACAATGCATTATGGTTCTTCTCTCCTCATCAATCCAATTATCAAATTACTTGAATTTTCTGAAGAATTTCTGTTACTGTTTCCAATCTCCTTTTCACTAATACATGCTCTCGCCCAAAAATATTTTTCTTTTAATAATTTTGAGCTACAAGCATAAATAACTACTGGTTAGAACAAACCTTTCAAAGAAAAGCTACATGAAAATTATGGTGAAAACTATGCATTTAATATGCTTTCATTAACAAATCCAAAAAAACAGTTTTCGTAGATTTTAAGAAGATAATCTCCTAGGGTGTGTGTGGGGAGAGAATACAATACACGGTGTCCATCTAGGTTCTTATATGGCACCGTCATATCAATATCTAAGCACCTTGATAGTAGCTAAGCACATAACAAAGTGCTGTAATTACACACCCTGTTGAATATGGTCCAAGTAATTGTGTAAAATACCATGTAATTGATGATCCCAGAAGTCAGAGTTCAACTGAGGTTTTCTTCTCTTCATATGCACACTATTTGATAGTTTTATTAGGCTGTTTTGATATAACAGGACATTCTTGAAAGAGAAAACACAGTTGAGTAACTATTGCATAAACTATTTAACAATTCAATCACATTCAACAACTCTGAATCTGTACACTATAACTAGCCTTCCTTCTTTATAGGTGAAACTATTCATGACGAAAAAGTTCAAAATTGAGATCTGCACCTTTAAAGCAAAGTAAGTGCCTCTGGTAGGGGATCACCATCAAAAAAAGATAGCTTGCATTCAACGCCCCAGCAGGTTTGTTCAGGACTCCAGATAAACACACACATACACACACATCAGAGTTCAACACTGATCTAACTACTAGTGTGATTTTTGGGCGCCTGTTTGCAGATGCAGTAGAGTTATCAATCCGAACAGACACACAATCCAGGTCCAATGTCACTTCTCCTCATTATGTTAATAGTTAATACATGCAAATGAAAACACTCTAGCAATTTGATTTCTTTGAAGATAGTTTGCATATTGTCTTAGCCATAATGACTGTACACTTCCCTCAGCCTCGATTATGCAAGGGTAGTTTAGTTCATTTTTATCAGCTCAAGTTCATTTTAGCTGCTACTGGAATGTATGTGCGTGTTTCTTTTTTACCTTTCACCTAATTACCATTCAGGTACCATAGGCAGATTTTTCATGCTATTGGTGTTTTTCTTAATTAAGAAACAAATGAATTCTCCCTAGCAAAAAAGATGGAACAACAGAATGAGATGCCAGAGGCTGATGTTCTGCTTCTTAATTGAAGCTGTTTCATTGTTAGGTATCTGTTGTGAGAGGGCAGAAATGTCATGAGTTTACTGTGAATAGTATAAAAATAACAGCATAAATGGTACTTTCAAAAGTAAGAATGAATACAGGAATATTAGCTTTACAGGCATAGCTTCAACCAAAATGTTCTCTCTTTCTCTACCGGAATAAATTCTTTACATGTAAATTATTCCTCACATCTGGAAAGCCCCAGGTTCTAATCCCAGCACGGAGTGAATCCTTCCTTTCTCTTTTGTCTATTATCTTCACTCTGCTTTTGTGTTCATGTTGTTCAATTAAACAGGTACCCACATTTAATAGTGACAGGAATTTTGTCTCTTTTACTGTATTCGTTCAGCAAAATATGTCTTTTCCTTTTAAAAAAATCCTCACTTTTCCTTCCTACATGTACCAGGGTGTTCTTGTGCAACAAATGCTATTAGCACTTAATACAAATGAATAGCAACGTGTCATCCAGGACAATATTACTGTACTTTACCATGTAATCTAGGACTTTGGAGGATCAAGGCCTCTTAGGAATGTTGCATTATTCTCCTCACATACTACGTTTATACTTAGGGTCACAGATAGTTCTTAAAGTGTATGACAAATCTTGATGATGCCAAAGGAAGTTTCATTCAAAGACTGTGGACAATATTTGGCCCTTAAAGTTTGTAATTGTAACATAGGGCCAAATTCCGCTTTTAATTAAAATGGTTGTGGTATAAATTTAGAATAATGCCACTAATATCAGATGTATAGTGAATTATGAATAATTATGTATTAATATAATTAGGATAGAATATAATGCTTATGCAACATTATTATTGAAGAATTTGTCTTAAAGCCTTCTGAGAATTTGAGACCCAATCCTGCAGTTCTTTGTTAATGCATAACCCATATATATTTCTATGAAAATCAGGCAAGCATAAGACCTAAAGGATCGAGCCTGCAAATATTAGCTTGCTTTCCTCTTCAGACACATTGTTATTATGTGAAAGGATGAGGGGGTTGTCAATAAGAGAAAATTAAATAAAAAGGTTTATTTCAGTAGAGTATTATCTAGTTTGAGATAATCCATATCCTACTGAAGGGAGAAACTAAATATTATCCTGAAGAAACAGATCTTTTATAGAAAATGAAAGCTTTTGTTTGTCTGCTTGTGTTTTTATAGTATTTTGGACATGTGAATGTGGGATTGTTTTCCTGTTTATCAGTGCTAGCATGCAATAGGTTTCACCATTACCAATCCTAGAACCATGTACTGTAGATGTAGATTATGTGTCATAAGAGCTGATACATGTATTTTGAAATGGAAACTGTGGAAATAGTGTGAGAAGGTCTTTTTTCCCTCCCACTTCCTTCCTTTGAACTTTGCTGGGTGTTGGGGGTTTTTTTCCCTTTCTCCGTTTAGCCGAACACAGCCAAATCCAACACATACAACACTCCACTAGTATGCTGCTCCCATCCATTTATCTTCATTTTTTCCATGGAAAGGACCTAAAAATTTCAAAATGTCTTCATCTTCAAATAAGTAAAAATACTAAAACAGATGAAAAATTAGTGGCCTGAATCTCTTCTCATTTACACTCATAAAACCAGTACAAGTACATTGATGTCAGTGTTGTTATTGTTACTCTATAACATTTGTGAGAGGCGAATCAGGCCCATGTGTCAGTTGTTTAGGAACTAATTACACAGAGCTGTAATCGCTGCTCACCAAAGAAACACTATACTGGTAGTCTCCATAAAATAAAATAGCAACTCTCTGTTAGTTTTTTTACCCACTGGGCTCTCTCTGCTGCAGTCTTAGCTACGTTTTTTTCCCCTCGGTCTCTGACCTCCTCACTTGGTGTCCCTGCCAAATTCTTGGCAATGGAAGTGAGGGGGAAGAGGCCATACCATAAGCGTGTTGATAATAAGGAGATAGAAATAGCAAAGCAGCTGTGTTGTCCTAATAAAGTATGTCTGGGATCCAGAGACACAACAACTCTCTGTTCAGGTCATTGTTCAACATTTTAACCTCTTGCATTCTGCTTTGACCTTTTCAAAGCCTCCATTCAAGTATATTCAAGTGTACTTGGAGAATTCACTCTGATTTCAATAAAACTTATTACTGGCTTCTAAATGTATTAATGGTGACCTCAATGACTTCTTAAAAAGTTGGTGGTGTCTTTTTTGCTTCTTTATGTTGTACTAAGAGGGCTTGGACATTTTTTTACCTGCTTGTTTGTTACCTGAGAATATCAAGAATGTGAAATCTTGTCTCTCTCAGTTTTGCAGAAAGACTTCTTGAGAGTCTCAGTGCAGTTTAAAGCTATCTCAACCCTTACTTTAATGGGTAGAGATGTTGAGTCATTTACAAAGTTAAATAGGTGTTAAACATATCCTTCAGAAAAACCTCAGCAAGCATAAATCAGTATAACTCCATGCCAATTCACACCAGTCCTATACAGTAGTCTAAAGAACCCTTTCCCCTCTCAATTGCTCTGCTTATACTATCAAATTCTTGTGACATCACATTTCTCTATTTGTCCACAGAGTTCTAGGGTAGTCCAGACCTGAATTTATACTGCACAGAAAATCAAACCAGAAGAAAAACTAAACTACACAAGAACAAAACTCCCACCACCTTTCAGACCTTTTTCATTAATCACTAACAAGCAAAAAAAACAAAACAAAACAAAACAAAACCCCTCATTTTTTTTCCTTTGCAAGTCACCTTTTGAGATAAAATGGATACAGCACAAGTATCACTTCTCATTAGTTAACAAAGAAGACTCCCTTCACCAACAGCTGGCCCCACAAAATCCAGGTGAATTACCACTAGTAATAAAACACTAAGGATGAAATCCTGGCCTTTATAAGTGCAAGTTTTGCACTGAAAATATTTCTGTAAGAAAAGAATGTGATAAATGACTTAGAAAAAATTAAACCCAATGTACACCTTACATTGTACAATTAAACAGAAATTATAAAATAGGGCCCCATTCCTTGCAGGGAAACACAGGGCTTCGGTTTCTGTATTCACTGTAGCAAGCCATTTTCACACCACATGTGGTACACAAGCAGGCTAACCACAAAGCAGTGGCTACTACTGCCTGTGCAGCAGAACCAATGAGGATGTTGGTAATCCAGCTGGTATACCCAGCATTTATCCCACTTATTCCACATGCTAAATAAAGAAAATGTCAGTATGGCACTCATTTTGTGTACCTACACTAAATCCAAAGATCAGAAGTATATTGCCTCTTGGTGTTACACTTTGACTGTGCCCAATCAAAAGTATAATATACCCCTATGAGTATACTACAGGTAAAGTTAATGCTGTAGGCCTGATAACCTGTCCTAACTGGTCCTGAAGCACAGTGTTTTGTCCAAAAGTTAAAGGTTTATATTTTCCTGGTTTTGGCTGTCCTCTATTATGAATATATGGTCCAAAGGACAGAGATCTGTCTTTCCTACTTCTTAATAAAGCACCATTTTCACTAGCAAGAAAATATCAGTAATATACCAACAACAGCTGGTAAGGTCAGTAAATATACAGTACTATGGGTTGCCTCTACAATAGTTGGGAATGGGATCCAGAAGACCTGGATCCTATTCCTAGCTCTGCCACTGGGCTCCTGGGTGACCTTGAGCAAGTCACTTACCCTCTCTGAGCCTCTGTTTCCCCATCTGCAATATGATAGATAGTGAGTTCCCTTTGTAAAGGGGCTTTTTGATCCACTTCAGAAAATGTGCTGTATGAGAACCAAGTTATTATTAACTAAGAACATAAGAAAGGCCGTACTGGTTCAGACCAAAGGTCCATCTAGCCCAGTATCCTGTCTACCAACAGTGGCCAATGCCAGGTGCCACGGAGTGAGTGAACCTAACAGATAAAGATCAAGTGATCTCTCTCCTTCCATCTATCACCCCACTCTGACAAACAGAGGCTAGGGACACCATTCCTTAACCAGCCTGGCTAATAGCCATTCATGGACTTAGTCTCCATGAATTTATCCAGTTCTCTTTTAAACCCTGCTATAGTTCTAGCCTTCACAGCCTCCTCAGGCAAGGAGTTCTACAGGTTCACTGTGCGCTGTGTGAAGAAGAACTTCCTTTTATTTGTTTTAAACCTGCTGCCCACTAATTTCAATTGGTGGCCCCTAGTTCTTCTATTATGGGAACAAGTAAATAACTTTTCCTTATTCACTTTTTCCACACCACTCATAATTTTATATACCTCTATCATATCCCCCCTTAGTCTCTCCTTTTCCAAGCTAAAAAGTCCTAGCCTCTTTAATTTCTCCTCATATGGGACCTGTTCCAATCCCCTAATCATTTTAGTTGCCCTTCTCTGAACCTTTTCTAATGCCAGTATATCCTTTTTGAGATGAGGAGACCACATTTGTACACAAACTGTTATTATTAACCAAATATTAAGAGGCAAATACACACGCATACCCATGCCCACACAAATTTCATACCAAAAGCTAATCAGAACAAAGAAATACAATTCAAAAACCAATCTCCATGTATACATGCTGGGATAGGTGATTGCTCCATAGACAGAGGATATATAACCCTCCCACTGATGTTTAAAAATTAAGAAACAAACAGAAGTGGCCTTGAAAGAGTAAGGGACCACACCATGACTGTATGTATGATGATTCAGTTGGGGTTAGTCCTGCTTTAAGCAGAGAGTTGGACTAGATGTCCTCCTGAGGTCCCTTCCAACCCTGATATTCTATGATTCTATGTAATACAACATGTACAAAATTTTCACAGACTTTGGGACATGTTCTCCTCTCACTGTGAGGGGGCATACTTGTATAACTCCTGGTATTTTTAAAGCACATCCTTTCTTTTAGTGTGCAGAGTTCCACCATCCTGTAGAACCGGGAACTATGAAGAAACATATGATCAGTTAAAGATATGTATCCAAACAATAGTTACCAATCATATAATGCACTACATTACAAATGAATGATTTTGTATCATGTACAATAGTTTACCATTGAGTAGGCTTACAATTACTAGTGAACAGCTGATAGTATTCTGACAAACTGGAGATCAGTTAATCAGTCCACATATCTGGCAAATATATAAAGTATTGTTTTACATGGATTGTAGAATACTTAAAACAGAAGCTCCTGAAACCCCTCTGGCCAGAGCCCTGGAACTGAGATAATTAATCAAATGAGAGACAAGGACACTGTAGATGACTGTAACCTTTGCTAATACCACTTTGAACACAAGTATACAAAAAAGTTTAATGTAAAATCTGCTAAGCCATCAATAAACATGTTTAATATATTTTTCTACTATGCAATTTTAGATTTAAGGCCCAACATAATGTCATTTCTTGTTAGAGAGAAAAAGAAAAGTATAAAGATATCCTAGAATTTCCTACATCCATTGATCTCCTATTCTCTTGCTCTCTCTCCTCTCTTCCTTCTCCATCACTTTTTCTTTTCTCTGTGAGGGGATCAGATGGCCAGTGATTTGCTCAGGCATTTGCACTGTTTAATAGTGTTTAAATCATGCAGTCATGAAACCTAAAATTACCTCGTAACTTAAGTGACCAAATATACTTTATAGCTCACAAACTGTGAATAGCTCAAAATACTCAATCCATAGGCTAAAATTTGTTTTCACAAATGACAAGCAAAATCATAACCCTCAGGACCTATTTGTGTCTAATTCACAACAAAAAATAGGCTACATTTCTTGAGAAAATTATTCAGTGAATAATTCAACCAGCTCTCATGAAAGCCATCTGCGGTGTAAGAACTCAGCTCCTATAAACACATTTTATTTTAATCAAATTCTAAACTTCATTTTTCAAGAGGTTCAGGGCAAATGTCATAATTTATTTCTTTGTACAACTTTCCCCTCATGCCAATTCTATTTCATCTCTGTGTCCATTCCTTTTAAAGTTAATTCAAAGAAAAACAAAATGCTTCAGTTGTAGTAATGCTATGTATCATTTCTATGAGCAAAAAGGTATAACGATATTTAAATTAAGGTCTTCATTCTTCTATTGCATATACGTTTTCTCTGTGGGTTACATTTTAACTCCCACCACTGCTTTCAACTCCAATATACAATTTAAGACAGTTAAAGAGAAGAAATTATTGGATCTATTTCAAGGATATAGCATCGTTAATACAGTATAAAAAAAGAGCAACATATTTGGCACAGGACCACATGTTCTAACAAAAAGAAAATCTGACTGATATAATAGTCTGGATAAAAATATGACTGGCATCTTAAAATCACTCAGTATGTAAAATATCTGATATGTATGAAAGATGAACTGTTGCTGGCACACCAGTTCAAAATTTCAGAATTTAAGATAAAAACCTAAAAGAGAGAAACTTTGCATTGTATAACAGAATCTAAAATAGCACAACACTGAAATTTAAGAGACAGACTATTTCCAAGACCAAACTCCACATCATTTAGTAGAAGGTTAATAAACCAGACATTGCATATATTGAAAACACAGAGTTACCATTGTAGAGGGCGAAATCCCTCTACTTGTGATCTTACTTTAAAACAAGAGCCTGAGCTACCGTGAAGTATATTGATAGATGTTTTAGCTGTGAAAGAGAGAAACTTACTAACTCCAGATGGACTATTTTGATTAGGCATTAAAATCCAAGAGATATAATTCTTTTACAACAAATATTTAAGAGTTTTCGTGAAAGAGAGAAGGATCACATTGTGGCTAAACCATAAGTATGGGCATCAGGACATTTGATTTCTGTTCCTAGCTGCGCCATAGATTAGCTGTGTTGCCTTGACTATAACATTTATAGCCAGAGCTTCTATTCACTTCAATGGGAGCTAGAATCTCTTAAAATTAGGCTCCAGGAATCTAATAATGGGCATCCAGAAACCAAAGCACTCAACATTATGGATCACTTTAAAAAAAATAGACCTGAAGTTTCCCCATTTCCTATACTATGTTAATAGATTATCTATCAATCTATTGGTTTATTTTGAACCCAAAAATTATCTCTAACATTATCTATTATAAGGATGCACCAAAAACTGATGGTAATTCAAGAAAGGTTATGAAAAGTTCTTAAGTCTATTTAGGAACCATGATTAGTTTGCCTTTCAATATGAGAATGATAATAAAAGTGAAAACTAAAGAAAGATGCCAAATAGTACCATCTGCACAGTGGTATTTTTGCAATGTGAACATCTGTCCATTGGGAACTAGACAGAGGCCACCAAACTGACTGTAAAACATTTTTCAATGTTACTGTTTTAATAAATAAATATTTTAATAATAAATATGTGCTTAGTGAGCAGCAGTTATTTTAAAACCCTGAGTTAACACCCCTAAATACTAACACAATTCAATCCACACATAATTCAGCACCTTAAAGAACAGAAAATACTTTGGAAAAGTCCAGGACCACTTGTGCAAATATAAAATAGTGCTCAGTTAAAAATAAAAACTAAACCAAAACTGATTTTAAGCCATGTATTTGAAATACTCTAATGGTACCAAACATTACTATGCATTCTTACAAGAAATTTTTGAAAGTGTACAAATGGGCTTTAATTTCCCCCAAATGGTGAATCAGGGCACAAAGGGTCTAATTCCTTTATTACACTAGTCTCATAGTGGTATAATGCCACTGACTTCAGTAGAGTTAATCTTAATTTACACCAGTGTAAGTGAGAAAAGAATAAGACCCCAAATATTCAATTTTTGTTTTCTCCTTTGTCCTACACTGCAGGAGTTATTATACCTCCCAACAGAATTTTATGATTGATAATCACTTGCAGGGGGAAAAAATCTCCCAAAAGCTTTGTCACAAATATTCTTTACCTGAACTCCAATATTCTTTCTAGACAGTGAAAACTTCCAATCCAACAGTCAAAGAACGTCAAAGTGAATGTCAGGCTAATCAGTCCAGTTATAACATCCCCAACGTACACTCCCACTTAAATGAGATTTCCTAAGCTGTAAGACTAATCATAAAATTACACAGTCTAGTTGGTCTAAGTAGCTGATTGTTATTTTCCATTTATAAGAATGCTGATCTTGATTATTTTGGCTGCATGACTTTTTTTTTAAACTCGTCAACCCTGATTTTCCTCTGTGTATAATTAGATGGCTCTCAATTACACACCCTAGAGGTGAACAACTCTAAAACAGGCAAAGTAAGGAAAGGCACTCTCCCTGGTCAGACATGAAGAAAAATGCTTTCAAGAAAGAAAAAAAAAAGAAGTCCCTCAACAAGACTGATGAAATATATAATTATTTTTGAAATAATTAAAGAAAAATATCTATTTACAGCAGCAACTGATTTATTTGTATGACAGTCTAATTCCTTTATTGTACAACGTATTTTTCAGATAAACATACTTTTGAATCTGTAACATACCTGCAAGTTTGTATGGTCTGTAACTATTTGCTTCTGATCACTACTCATAATGCTACTGTAGGAGCACACCAGAACAGTGCACAAAAATCCACAGAAATCCAGATGCTAATGTTATCTGTCATGCTCTTGACAAAAATGAAGGATGCTCTTACACACTACTGTACTCTTACCTAAACCCTGTGCTCACACATTTCTGGAAGTCCTGAACTTTAGTTTTTGAATCATGCCTCCAACATATATTACAATTATGGTGCAAAAGATCCACAATAACATTGTGAAATTTCTGCAAAAGCCTTTAAAAAAAAAAAAGAATTGAGTCTCTACAGATTAAACAGTAAGAAAACAACCTTTCATGAAGTATAGCTAATCACAGTTCAAATGACTAACAGTCCACTTACAATGATCACTCCTTATGGTAGCATTCCACGTTATACTACAGGTTCTTTCATATTACATTCCAGTTATACTATCAGCAGTACAGCATCTTGCAGAATTCATCTTACTGATATTAAGCCAGCAGCATTAGCTGAGACACAATTGTCCTTTGGAGATCTAACCCTTAAAACTCAAAGAAAAGCAATATATCATAAAACATTTCAAGGAAGTATCACACTGTACAAAATCTAAATTCAAATCCAAGCTGTCCCGATTCCAGTTGGGAGAGAATGGTACACATTTTCATGGTTTACATTGAGAAAACCTTTAATTTTTAGTTATTAATATTTTCATTTTCCCATTTTTTCTGTTGTGCCTATTACATCTTGATTGTTAATTGTAACGTCTTCTGAGTAGAAATGATATATTTAGCCTATGAAATTCACAGTTCTTAGTGTGGTAGTAAAGTATCAATGATAGCATTCGCTGGTTAATTCACAGAAACTACATTTTACAGAATTTTATTATTAGAAAGTTTACTATATTAATAACTCTTTTTATCTTGTCAAACATATATAGTACATAATAGCCCACTGAACATAGGTAAGTGTATCAAAAGCTAAGACTCAGGGTATTTTTATATCAGATTATATTCCTTAACTGTACTTATATATGAGAATTTCCTTATTACTAGCACTGGGGCTGCAGTAAAGTAAGAAGTATTCTCTACCAGGAATCTTATAAGCTATATAAATAACTTGAGTTTTAAGTAAATATTAAAATTAAAAATTTGATTTTTTTTTTACTGTAAATTCACTTTTTTAGTAAGTTAGGGGGGTTTGTTCCCTGTCTTCCCCCATTCTTTCTTCCTGTACTGACATTGACCAGATTATTTCATCTCTCAATGGACCATGAAAAGTTAAGTCATAGAACTAAAGAACATAATCCAATGCCCCACCTTTTGGGAGCCCAGCCTTGCCTGACACTACACAGAAATCGACCTTTTTGTCCTTCAGACTTGCCTAGTAGGCCCCATCTTCTATCGCAAAAGCCAAATCATCTGATCCCAAACTAACTGTCAACTGCTTGTAATGGTGGGGAAGCCAGACATCAATCAATCAGTTTTTATCAGAGGCTCTCTTCGTTTTTCTGTTGTGCTCATCTTATCATCTGACCCAGTTGTAGCCCTGACTTCAGAAGCTTAAGCAACTTGATGACAAAATACGCGCCTGTTTGTCCAAGATGCACATTGTTAAGGAGTGGACATATATTTTTAGCAACCAACTAATATATTTTCAAAATAACTCTCAAATATATGAGTTTTTTCTCAATACTCAAATTGGTCAGTGCTCACTGAAATTCCATATCTATTTTGGAATAACTACCAAATACATCTTTCTAAATAAAAAATAAAACCTTAATAAAAATTAAGTCTTGTTTGTAAATTAAAGTTATTTTCAAACCAAGAGCCTGATCCTGTAACCTTTACCTTACTCTCTTGAATAATCTATCTTTATTCATATAAACAATCCCATTCAAATAGGATTGCTATGTAAATAAAAATTATTCACATGAGTAAGGACACACAAAACATCACCACAAACTGCTGTAATAAGTATTCGGGGTGACAATCTCAACTAGAATAAAGTGGATAAAGGGGCCAAAGTACAGTTAACTGAAAAAATGCTCACAGTATCAACCCGATTTAGAGTTTTCCAGTATTCTGGAAAATAAATGTATTCCAGTTGCCAGTAAAAACTGGAAGATTTTTTCTCTACATTTGTTAGCTAAATATTTTGACGGAGGAGTGAAGGAGGAGAAGGGGGGTAATTGCTTTTAAAAATCGTTTGCAGTTTTGGATTTGTCCTGTGCCATACACAATTTTGCAGCTGACCTCAAGGGGTACGGGATCAGGACCTCGTTTGATACATCTATCAATTTTAGGTGCCTCACTGCCCTTGTCAAATGCTGTAGAAAGTACTTTTGTACACATATGACCTAGTTTAAGTCCCCAAAAATGTTTCAGGGTAGCAATCTGCAAAGCTGCTTAATATAAAGCCTGAACTGAAAGTTTGGAAATAAAAATTCAGTACTAGGACTCAATAAATCTGAAAAAATATTCACATTTTCACATGAAGCTAAAGATCTGCTAAGTGAGTATACTTTTTTTGATACTATTACATTAATGTAAACATTAATCTTTAAACTTTGTTTTTCCCTCCCTTCCAGTGAAACAGTAGTCAAATATAAAGGTCCTCATTCTGAACTCTTTTACAAAGGTGTAAATCAGGAATAACTCCATTGAAGCCAGTAGAGTTACACCAGCATAAGTGAGATTAAAAGCACTCCCTAGAAAATTTCCTTTCTGCTTAAATAAACCTCTCTGTGTATGTTACAGGAAGTATTTATGAGTTTATTGAATTTCAAAAAAATATTCTTTACAATAAATATTTGTCAAGATTTCTTCTGTTATACTTTGGCCCATAAGGTATACAGTACCGTACGCTATAATTCATTCTATTCTCGTTAAAACTCACAATTCTATAATAAATGCAAATACACTCTTAAAAGGCAATATAAAATTTCTCCATATAATTTTGTGACATAAAAAGCATACCTCAACCATGAAAAATAAAGACCGTAAAACATGACAATTGTGACAGAAGGAGCAAATCTGTGCCACGAAAATCATTTGTGTACAATGGAAAATACTGTACTCAAGCAAGGTCCTCTTTCTGTTCAATGAATTTTGTAAGCATCAAACTCTGAACTTCTGAGCACATATCACTGCATGTGTTATTTAGGCTCCAATCCTGTAAACACATATGTACTACAATGTTGATTGTAGTCAACAGGATATTCATGTTCATGAAATTAACATACGTAAGAGTCTTCAAGATCTATTCTTTAAGGTTTACAATTAGAATAATACTGTCAATTTCAAAAGATTAGATTTCAGAAAAGACATAGAGGAAACCAAAATAAATAACACTGAAAATGATGCAGTGTTTTATTACATTCCTTTTTTTTGTGTTTTGTTTTGTTTTGTTTTTAGGTAAAAAGACTGAGTACACTAAAATCAGCCTTTGACACACAGTTATATCACAGAATGAAAGCTGCAAGTCTAGTTGTCTGGTAGTACAAAGTAACATCATTTTATCTCATTTCTGTGAGTGCAGCAAATAATGTATGAGAAGAATTTATGAAGAAAAAGTTCAAATATCTCACTGTTAATATGGTTTTAGTCTAGATATTCCATTACTAGTTGTATTCACATTGGCGATCTATTAATTTAATGTTCCCTTATTTTAAAAGAGGAAGTTCTATAAAACTATCAACTGGTAAGTCACTAATATGAAAGTTTGGGGCCACACACTACCTTTATTTACACACTTGCAATGATGGGATTCCTTGGGTGTAATTAAAGAGAGAATATGTCCCAAAATATTTTTGTTCTTGACTAATTACACAAACATAAAAGACATAGCAACTTTCAAATGCAAAACTGTGTACAGGATTACTAATGAAGATACACCCTCCCTACTTCCACATATTTAGAAATGCTATATGATTCATCAGAATAAAAGATGTCAATGGTAAGAAAAGACAGCAACCTGTGTAACATTTATTCTCAATATGGAAAGCCTGGACAAACTGCAAAATAAGGGGAAGATGGATCCATAACCACAACAGAGTTCATTCAACATATCGAACAAGAAGATAGGAAGGGCGTTTTTTTTACGCTGATTTTTAAAATAGTTAACTTATTTTAAAAATCCTCTTTTTTGTAAATATCTCTACACCAAATAGAAATGCAGTTTCAAAGTACTGTACATATAACTCAAGATTACATATTGTATGTTTACTTTACAATAGATGAAATCCCTTAAAAGGAAATATCTACTGTGACAACCATCCAGAATTGTTACATTGGCCTTTCAAAGTATTAGATAAGACTAAATAATCAATGAGAGTTGTCAATAAACAAGAAGTGATTCCTTTTATAGTGTAAGCATTATGCTAGTGTTTTTTCACAAGAACTCCTCTTTGCTACTGCATGTATATTAAAGTAGCCTGAGTATATTTTGGGGTTCCCAAATGAGTATATTATAGATTGACAGCTTCATTGTTTAATATGACATGGAAACTTTGTTATTCCTCACCGGCAGGAAAATAAAATTAGAAAAATACTATCTGCAGAATGACTTGGTAATTATAGCACTGATACCTTGAACCTATGCTTAAAATACATGTATTAAGACATTATAGACAGCATGCACCTGAATATACTTGCACATTTAAGAATTAGTATAGAAAGTGTGTTTATACTTCAGACAAGACTACCTACATTAGAATTTTCACGTCTTTAACATTGCCTAGCATTTATTTATATATATATTCAAAATTCTCAAATCTAATAACTTAGACAAAGACATAGACATCTGAAAGCAATCTATTAACACTGTATGGTATATAAGAAAATAACAGAAGTAATATTGTGTCATTACAGCCTCATGAAACACTTTTATCAGTTCACCAGTCTCCAAGGATAACTATAACTGATTAGACTATAGTATTCAGATTGCCTCTGATTTTTGTTTGCTTGTCATTATTTCAGGAGTATACAGTAATGAAATCAACCCTCATAGTCTTCTCAGCCTTTTTTTTTTTTTGTTATAATCTTTTAACAGGGAATAAATGAGATATTTCCCCATCCCACACATTCCTGAGCTAACTCTATACTGATCTCTGCATAAGTGAAGGAATCCCTAATGGTGGGATCACATGCAAACAGTAATACTGCCATGTAAATGCAATAAAATGATCACACTTTTATTTAAAATATGTTCGCAAATGCACAGATTATTGAGCTTTAAATAATCCTGACTACACAATTCTCCTTCTCCACCTTTGTGTCATCTCAAAAAGACAATCTGGCAGCAATGGTATGACACCCTCTCCAACAAGCCTTTGGGCATTAATATTTAAATCTTACCTATCCCTTGTGATTGGAATTCAGGCTCTATTCACAAACAAAAACTAAATCAATGTTCTTAGAGTTCAAACTAGATCCCTAAACAGTTTGCCACTCTCCATGCACAGATAAGATAAACTTTCTTTGACCCAAGAGATGAAGTTGCCATGACGATCAGAGAGTCCACTTTCTATATTGATATTTTGCTGATGTAACAACAAATAGAACCAGATCCTAGGGCTGATAACGGTGATTAATTAATACTAATATTGATCCCTACAAGCAAGAGACAAGGCTATTAACTTGAAGCCTGAAAAGTCAATTGTTACCTGTGGCAGAGATACTAGTGGCTGATTTTGAAACATAATAAACAAATACGCTGTCTTTATGCTAATACCTTTAAAAAGCTATGTCCCTTTCTTCAGCACAATAATTCCACATTCAAACCCACCAATTTAATTGGCTATTTTCACCCACATCCAAAACAAATAATAAACTTCAACAATTGCAATATAAATTATTCAAAGTACTATATACTGCTAGCTTTAATGTGACCTATAAAAAAACTTTCCTTCAAGAATACAGTGTAAGACCTTTCCTGCTAAAGCAGTTCTAAACAGAAAATCCAGACAGACTATATTCTTCAGAAGGTAACATTTAAAGATTATAAAATTTTAAGTTAAAGTTTCTATGTACATTTTTCAAGAGGGGGATCTGTTTGTTCTCTCGGTTGAATAGGGAAAAATAATAAAACTATATAGGTGAAAGCCACCAGTGTGGAACAGAAGTCCTTCCAGAAAGACCTATCCAAACATAAAAGCAATATTGGCATCCCCCATTTTTAAAAGAATAGGTTCTATTTATATTAACTGCAACTATGTATTTATTTTATAGTAATTTCACTTAACTTTAATTTGAGGTGTAAACATAATTTGAGCTCCCCGTCAAAAAA
>ML677365.1:11317192-11452539 GCA_007922305.1 Dermatemys mawii
CTGAATCAGCACCGCTCAGACACGGTTAGTATCGAGTTGTGCGCTCGGAGGATCCCTTCCCTACTGCTCCCTTCGCTGGAACTTTTCTTGCACGCACTTTCTGTTTCTTTGCGATGCTCTGGTATTTCGGCAGCCTAAGCCCGGCATGGATCCCGTCCCGCCCCGCAGCTGTACTCGATCCCTCGCAGACTTATTTGTAATCTAGTGCACACGGGTCTCCTACATTAGCTGAACTTTGCAATACAGAAGTGATTTGGTTTCCAGGCGGAGGGCGGCGAGGGAGTTTTAAGGGCGAGGGTGAGGCAGTCCCAGCTCCAAGGGAGCAGGCGCTCAGTAGTGAGGAAGCTGCTCGGACTACATCAAAGGAGCTTTGCTTTCATCCCTGCCCTTTTCTCTCTACCCTCAAGCCTCTTTGGCAAAGTTTAACCCTTCGGCCCATCCCCGGGACTCTCCCAAGAAGGACAGGAGGAAAAGTCTGTCAGAGGGAGCCCCCCTCAGGAAACTTACGTTTGATCTGCCTGGGTTTGCTCTGTTTCCTTCGGGACATGCTGCCGCGGCTCCTGCCTGGCTCCAGGTGCGGGAGGCGAGGGCTGGGGGGTGGCGGATCAGTCGGCGGGGCTCATGGAGGAGTCGCCGGACGCTGGCGCGGCGCAGTCAAACGAGAAGGGAGCGGGCGAGCGAGTGACAGGGAACGAGGGGCAGAGGGAGCGCGGGCGAGTGAGAGGCAGCGAGGATGCGGGGAACGAGGAGGAGGAGGCGGCGGCAGGGCGGGGGTGGGGGAAGCAGGGAGGGAGGGGAGCGCTGGCGCTCGCTCGCCCCGGCGTTGCTGTGCGGATGCCGCCGCCGTTGTCGCTCTCGGAGCCGCGCTCGGCTCAGACTGACAGGCTGCGGGAGGTGGCCGGGGAGGAGGGGGCGAGGGAGGGGCTTTCCAAGGCTGGGGGAGCGGCGGGGGGGCGGTTTGTCCGTCGGGGTTGACGGACACTGGCGGCTTCCACAGACAGGTCCGCCTGCAAACAGCCGCCTCCGGGGCGCGGGAGGCTGCGGCGGGAGGCTTCAGTGGTGGGAGCTGCGCTCTGCCCTCCGTAGGGGAAGGAGCCGGCTCCCTTCGCCCCCCTCCCCCACCCCAACTTCCCTCAGACAGGGAACACACGAGCCGGGCACCGAGCTCCAGCCAGCTGAGGTGAGACTAGCCCCGCGCCGTTTCCGCGGACCACAAGCCCCCGCTGTGCTTTGGGGACCGGTTAAGTCCCCTCCCCTCCCGCAACACTTCACTCCTGCCAAGGCCTCGTTGGCCAGGGCGCTCCAGGGCCTGGGTTGAATCAGATGCTCCCCCGGGTTGGGCAGTGGCGTTTCCTGGACGGTGCGTGCGCCCCAGCTGGGGTTTTCCAGGGGGAAGCTGGAGCCAGGCATTGCCCTGCACATATCGCCAGGGGCACGGTGGAGCTGCGTGCACGTCTAGGCATTGCTAGAAGAATTAAAAACTCATGGTGGCTGGCTGGTCCACCAGGCGGTAATCAATGACTGATGGGCCCTGACCAGACTGCATCAAATCCTGTCCACAGGTACACGGGGGTTAGTGCAAAAGTAGAGCTGCTCAAACTCGTTGTTGGGAGTAGTCTAGCAAATAAGTTTAGACTTTTTCGCAGTTCTTGAATTATTCACAACTAGGGCCTGTTTTTCAGCAAATGTGTTCATTATTCACAACTGATTGGTTCCACAAGCAAAAATTTTAGCCAGTGATTCATTCTGGAGAATGTATATTTGCTCTGTGTAATACTTATTTGCATGTCTGGTTGATCACTTAGGTGATATTGTTCCTGTTCTCTAATTGGACAAGCTTTGTTTATAAAAGAAAAGTCCCCATTCACCACTTATCTGTGAACATTCATGATTGATCAACATATGTATTGTGCAAATAAAAGTTTTTCAAAGTGGTTCAATTTGTGTTACAAATACACCAGTGATATTTGTGTATTTTAGTGTTGATATTGCTGTCTGTAAATAGTCTTGCAAATAGAAACTTGTGCAGGTAAATTTTCATGAAGAAGTGAAGAGAGAGAGTCTTGCATATCAGTTAAATGAATCAAGGAGTTTTAATTACAAACTCCACATACTCTTGCCCAGTTCTATTCTGGATTTCTTCCACTAATGTCAGTCATGTTATTCTGGATTTATGTCAGTTCATAAAAGGCAAAATCTGCTTTAACATTTCTTTTGAATGATTTAGATGAATATATACAAAGAAGGGATTTATTACAGGTATTCCTCAATTATGTGAACAATCTGATTAGGGTAAATGCTTTCCCTCCCTATTTGCATCTCTTTTCTCTTGAGCATTCCGCTGAAATGTGTTAAATTGTTACTAATAAGTGTTCTTCCTCTACTTAAAGGGAACATGGCATCGCACTTCCATAGATCCATTTGCTAGTCCCCTGGAGATGTAGAGTCTTGGTGTAATAATATCCCTGGTATTATGAGTAGTCACACCATTTTGAAGACAGTAACATAAGCTATGTTTCAGAGGCAAGGGCCAACTGAAATGCTCACTAACCTTTAACTCAAACTGTACTACAAGTTAAGCCTTACCTAGGATAGTTCCCTATTGTTTAGTAAAGTTAGATTTTCACCACAATCTTATCCAGACATAGGATGTTGAACAAGAAGCAGTTATTGAGTAGGAATGGGCAAATTCCTCATGGACTTAGTGAACACTCTACTACTCTTAAACTGCATACTTATTTTTTAAATTAGACAATTGTTAGATAAATTAGCATGGTGAATTTGCTTGTCCACTAACAAATGTGCTGTAATGAGTGTTCATTTCTCAGCTTAGACTGACATTTTTAAAGGGACCTAAAGTAGTTAGGGGCCCAATTCTCACTTAGAAGGTGGGCACCTATCACTTAGGCACTTTTGAACATTGCAGCCCTATTCCCCAGTCAACACTGTAGTGTATTTGGTGCAAGAGAGTGGTGAATGGTTTTTGTCTTGTTTGCTGCTGTACCCTACCATCTGTTTATTCAGATCAGAAGAGAGACAAGATTGGGAAGTAATATCTTTTACTGGACCAACTTCTGTCGGTGAAAAAGACAAGCTTCTGAGCTACACAGAGCTTTTCAAGTCCAAGAAAGGTAGATAGATACACACTTTAGACCCATAAGTCTTGAAATGCAAGAAACTGAGATTAAGTAGAGTGTTTTCATCAGCTGGACATTATACAGATAGAATTACTTATTACAAGATCCAATCACCATCATTTTTAAATTGCATGATATAAGACAGTTATTTCATAGACTATATAGATGTGAAAAGAGACAAAACAGAGCAGTGCTGGAAATCTACATTACAAATAAATATTTATTCCAGGGAAGAGGTGATTCCATCACTCTGTTGCATTGGGGGTCTCAGCCCAGATCCTGATGCATTGAGAGCCATATTTAAAATATCCACCACTGTTAGGAGAGTGACACAAATGTCCTGATTTTATAGGGACAATCCCCACATTCAGGGCTTTGTCTTATATAAGAACCTATTACCATCCACCCACATCCTGATTTTTCACACTTGCTATCTTGTCACCCTATCTATATATATATACACACTACTATATATGGAGTACCTTACACAACAGGGTTATTCATATTCTGTTCCCCTTGCTTTCTCAAATGTTTAAGAAGAAATGTGATTTCAGTTTCATATATTTTCTCTATTCCCAGCCCTTTGAGGTCATACTGATCTGCCCAAAACTGAACATATAAAGATATATTATTTCAGTGGCTATTTAGAGACTAGCATTTAACCACTTAAGTCAGTGTTATGATTAATCAGAGCATTACATTTTAAAAATATATTTACAGCGAATAAAGGTTTTTGGTAAAAGTTAAAAATTAGTTTGCAAATTTAAAAGAAAAAAGTACATTTGTTGTTTAGAAATTTAATTAGTTGCAGTATATTAACAGAATTATGTCTCTAATATCCTCCAAAGTGTACACTCAGTCAGCACATACATTTCCCTGGTTTCTCTGCCACAGGGAATGATATAATAGCCATTGAGAGACAAGTTAAGATGAGTGGCTTGGAGCTGCTCTACTCACCACTGGATGGGCACCTCCTCTGGGCTGCATTTGGAGATTACTTTTGCCAGGCCAATGCTCCTTCCTATGGTTGCACTCTGTGTCTCACAGCCTCTGGGCTTGACTGCTACCACTTGGCCCTCTGATCCGGTCACTGTAGTCCTCCCCTTCCGGGTAGGGTAGGGTGAGTATATCTCCCAAAAGGAAAATGGGACACCATGTGACACTCCTCCCTCAGTTGCAGAAATTCAAAATGGGAAATGACTGCCTAGGAAGGAGTACTGTAGAAAAGGATCTGGGGGTATAGTGGATCAATAACTAAATGAGTCAGCCACATAATACTGTTGCAGAAAAATAAACAGACATAATTCTGGGAAGTATTAGCAGGAGTGTTGTAAGCAAGATTACAAGAAGTAATTCTTTTACTCTACTCAGCAATGATAAGACGTCAACAGGTATATAGTATCCAGTTCTGGGCATCACACTTTGGGAAAGATGTAGACGAACTAGAGAAAGTCCAGAGAAGAGCAACAAAAATTGTTAAAGGTCTAGACAACATTACCTAAGAGGAAAGACTGAATAAAACCTGCAACAAAGTAGGTTTGTTTAGGCTGGAGAAAAGATGACTGAATGGGGAGATTATTACAGTCTTCAAGTAAGTAAAAGGTTGTCATAAAGAAGAGGGTGATAAATTGTTCTCCTTAACAACTGAGGACAGGACAAGATGTAATGGGCTTAAATTGCAGCAAGGGAGATTTACGTTACACATTAGGAAAATCTTCCTAGCTATAAGGGTAGCTAGAACAGATTACCTAGGGAGGCTGTGGAATCTCCATTATTGGAAGTTTATAAGAACAGGTTACACAAACACCTGATAGGAATGGTCTAGATAATACTTAGTCCTGCCTCAGTGCAGGGGACTGAATTAGATGACCTATTGAGGTCCCTTCCAGTCCCATATTTCTATGATTCAAATGAGATATCACACACAGTAGATACTGATGTTCCAACATGTCTGTTAGTCTCTAAGGTGCCACAGGACTCTTTGTCGCTTTTGCAGATCCAAACTAACACGGCTACCCCTCTGATACTTGACAGTAGATATTATAAATATTTGTACAATCACCCACTTCCTTACATACATAACTGTGATGATAGTTAATGTAGACAATAAAATCATTATTAAGATTGAGATTCAGTTAGTCTTTAAGGTGCCACAGGACTCTTTGTCACTTCTGCAATTCCAGACTAACACGGCTACCCCTCTGATTATTAAGATTGAGTGAACATTCCTTTAAGACAAATAGAGGTGGTTCACACCTCTCCCAGCTGTTGTTTCAGACTATCTGAAATCAGTTTATGCTTGTTTCACAGTTGTTTGCTTGTAATCCTTTCTATCTTTATACTTGGTACCACTTAATTCTATGCCCTTTTGTTAAATACATTTGTTTTACTATTATTGTAAACCAATTCAGTGCTATGATTAAAATAAATGTTTGTCAGACCCTAGCTAATGAGCTGCAGTGTATTGTCTCTTTAAGGAGCACCTACTTAACTTCTGTGACTAGGAAGGCTGGATACTGCAGGGAGATGACCCTGGGGAACTCAGGAATTGGGGTTCACTGTTTGTTCCCTCCATGGCAACATTTGGTCTGCCAGCATCCTGAAGAGTTTGCTGGCAAGGCAGACAAGCTGGTATATCATGGAATTGTCACCCAGCCCAACAATAGCAAAACTCTCACTTGCTGAGGCAGGTAACACAATAACTCACAATTCTGGGAATCTAAGTAGATTGTCCCACAGGCAGATGATTTGGGGGAAATTCAGGATTGGGAGGGTTTGGGGGTCACTGCAAAAAGTAGCTGGGCAGTGGAAAACAGGATGTTACCTGCATGCTTATAGGCTGACTGTTGATGACAGGACTGTGAGCCACAGCAGCATAATATATTTAAGGCACCCAGAATTGCAGGGCAAGTCGTGACAACCCCTTATTGTCTGGGTTGAACCCCAAAGTGTCACAATAAGTAACTGCATTTCTCTTCATTCTGCAACCCCATCCTCCACAGGAATGTATGTACAATCCTTATTGTTACTCTAAAATTGATGCTGCTAGGAAAGCACCTTTGTATAGGATTATGTGATAACAAAAGAGTAGAGAACAGCAAATACAAAGTGCTGGCAGGTGAGGGAAACAATTTATGTCCACACTGCCTGACAGTACATTCATTCACTATGATGTAATCAAGTATAAATATGACTAATATATCACCTCCTCTACATTTCCTCCACGTATTCCAGTTTAACTGGCGTATAGCACCCCCTTCTGGGTAATATATAGTTTCTGCACCATCTCAAACAGCCAGATTAGGTGTCTATATTCAATCACTTCCATTTGCTGTTTATGTCCAGATTTGGCACAGCAGGTTACATTGTAATACTGATCTCTCGACAGCCTATACAGAAAAAATGATAGAGAATAAAAAAATTAGAGACCTGGCAACATGTATGAATTTCCAACAGTAGACACAGCTATAACTCCAGTGGGGCTGCCAGCAGTCTACTGTGGCTTTATAAGCACATCCTTTGGCTTTATAAACTCCTTTTTTTCTGCTATCTGATGCTCTTCCTGCATGGCTGCATAACAATTGCTGGTTCACATTGGTAAATGATCTGTGGTTGTGCCTTAGCTGTGTGGTTACACCACTCAAGTGAGGCTCTATCCACCCATAATGCATGCACCAGTATTGTACGCATCGTATTTATTCAGAAATGTCTTTTAGCTTTACCAAAAATATAAATCACAAGCAAGCAACAAACAAAACCTTGACAAAATCCTGGATGGCTACACCACTAAAACTCCTTCTTGGTGAATTCAAGTACCTCTCACTTGCACATCTGCATTTTCCTTTAAATAGGGATACATCATTCTTCTCATTTCACATGCAATTCTTCAGTTATGTCATAATTTTTATAAATGAGATAGCTGAACATATGAAGTACTTCCTAACATGTCAACACACCTGTTTTTCAGACGTGGGATTCAAGAGGTTTTCTACCTTCAGAGAAGCAGTCTCTTTGTATAAACTAAGGTAACTGTAATCCAGTTTTTAAAAGACTTTGTACTCAATATATTGAAGAATCTGAGCTGCATTTGTGACTTGATTTAACTAGTAATTTATAATTCCACATAATTTCTGTAAATGTAACATTTGACCACATATTTCTAATGTTATGATATTACCAAACGTGTCAAATTATAATCTTGATTCCTATACCACACATATTAGTCCACACAAACCATATTTGAAAACATGTCCATAAATCCAATATGTTTTGTATGATTTAAATTGATGAAATTTCAGTATAGTCTACTATGAGGCCACTGTGTCTTATTCACACTATAATTTACCTCAAACATCCCTCTGTGTGAAATACACAAGCAGCATAGGAAAAGTCAAGTAACAAAAAGTTTCAGACTACAGAAAATTTTCAAAAATTCCTCAATGACTTTAGATTCTAAATCCCATTTTCAAAACTGACAGGCACTTAGCCAGCTATCTAGGTCACTTTTGAAAATGGGAGTTAGGTTCTAAAGTCAGAGGAATTTTTGAAATTTTTTCTCTAGATGAAGACAGGATGCACGTTTTAATACTGAAATAGTTAGAATAACATGGGTTGAGTGGTCTAGGCAAGTAAGAGTTAAAATATGAAATTGAAAGAATTCTCAGTTGTTGATTGCTTTCCAGATTAACCTTCCAAATATAAAGTGGGTTACTTTTGCACCCCTTCAAGTTCCCAAACACGCACTGTTTGGCAATTTTCCCATAATGGGACCTAAAGAGCCAAATTCTCCATTGCCCTGAACTCTGTGTAATCATTTTCACTATTGCAAAGTGAGTGCAAAGTGGTTTTGAAGTCTTATAAAGCCACAGTAGTACACATTCACACCCACTTTGCCATCACTTCATGTTGGTGTAAATGACTACATAAAGTGCAGGGTAATGAAAATTTTGGTCCTCAATTTTAGTTCCAGATGGAAGAAAGGTGGGCTCATTTTGATAAAACATTGATTAGTTTACATGCTTTTACTCAAACAACTTTATGGTATATTAATATGGTTATTGACACTCTGGAATATCAGATACACTTTGCTTATTTTACATATGAATGTAGGAAGATGGGTCTGATCCAGACTGGCAATTCTTAAGATCCATCTAGCCCAGAATCCTGTCTGTGGCACTGGCCAATATTATGTGCTTTAGAGGAAAGTGTAAAAGTCCCATAGTAAATTGATGCTGGATAAGATGCCCTTCACATTAGGTGTCATCTTAATTTCTAATAATTAGAGATTGTTTTAAACCCTGAAGCATGAGGTTTAATATCCCTTCCAAAATTTCTATGATCATTAATTTCATACCAGAAACTGAATCGACCCAAAATCTGTATTTCTAGTACTGTGCTGCTTGTTCACAGAGGACCATATTAAAGTTAAGCAAATGAGTAATCAGATTTCCATGGATGTAACAACAAATTTTGGTCCGTTGACTTTGCTTTTTCAAGTTTTTGGTATATTGGATTGTTTTCATGGGGATCTCAATGGGATGCTCTGGGATTTTAGTGATCTTCAAGCAAAGTATACAGGGCTGTCCTTAGGATTTATGGGGCCTTACCCAGAATTATTAAACTGGTGCCTCTATGCTCCACTGAAGGCGGTTCCCAGCCTGCACTGCTTACACCATTGTGTCAAGGGGGCATAACCACCACCCCTGCCCACGAACCCACAGAGGCCCCTTGCCACCCCAGCTCACCACGAGCATTTTGACAGGAAGTACCAAGCAGTAAAAACAACAATAATACAAATGTGTGGGCATGTGTATGTGTGAGAGAGAGTCAGTGAGTGTGAGAGAGACTCTGTGTGTGTGTAAGGCAATCTGTATTTGGGGACTGTGACTTGTGAGGGGCAGAGTGTATGTGGGTGTGAAAGCCAATCTGTGTGTCTGAGAGAGAATGTGTGTGTGTTAGGGAAATGTGAGAGCAAGTGAGCACACTGTCACTTTATGTCTCCCCCTCCTTCACTTCACCAAGCAACACAGGCAGACAAGGTCAAGGGAGGGACTCTGCTATGGATGGCGGTGGGCCAGACCACTGTGCCAGCAGTGACCGACCACGCTGCTCTGGTGTCCCTGGGGCTGGGGCGGCAGAGCCGGAGGCCAGAGCTCTGAGCTAGCCAGCCAAGGAGCGAGTGAGGGAAGAGTGGGGTTGGGGAGAAGCCCATTGGCTCAGCACAGGGGAGGGGCCAGAGAAGAGAGGATTCCAGCCATGACCAGCGAGGGGTACGGTGCCCCAAAATTTTCTGGTGCCTGACACCAGTGGTCTTCAAAGTAGGGTGTGTGAGAGCACCCCCGGGGGTGTGCAAGACCCGGCCCCGCCGCCGATCCCACCCGGGAGACCTCCGAACTCCCAGATGGTCTATTTTGGTCCCACCCATATGCTGCCACGGAAAGTGGAAGCTTCCGCTTTCTGCAGCAGGATTTCGGTGGACATACGTCCCATGGGCCGCGTGAGTTTTTTCCTCCGCGAAAAGGGGCCGCGGAGGAAAAACTTTGAAGGCCGCTGCTCTACACAACCATGTATGCTGCATATGCCTAGGGATGGCCCTGAAAATATATATACATATTTATTCATCCATTAGTATGTGTGTCCCAATCCATGATGTCTTTACCACAAATCATAAATGAAAGACAGTCTGATGTAGTGAAGTTGCATTTTTCTTCAATCTCCATTTGGTCAAGATGACTTCCATTACGAGGAACCTTACTTTCTGAAGTCTTTGGGACGTGCTATTTACCTCAATATATCAACGGATTTCTGTTTGAGTATTTACTGTACTCTAGCTATAGTTTTAAATTGAAAGACTAGACTTGTAGTTACATGATTAAAGTGATGAGGAATATATTAAATTGATAAACGATGAAACTGAAATACAAATATAAAAACTTAAACTAAACATGATCTCTAAGTTACTGAGAAGTTTAGATATTACATTAGATATGTAAAGTCCATTAATGCATGCCCAGCTTTCCCTTTTACAGGTCCCTGTGGGAAGAACTTATACAGATGAGGTGAGAAAGATTTTTTCACTGAGAGAATCAGGTCACAAAAATGAGAACCCAGTGGCCTGTTGTCTTGCCGGTGTCAATCCCTCAGCTAATGTACTTACAGCTCAGAACATGTTTTTTACAGGAGGACTTTTTGTCCATTTGTGTACGTCACAATGTTATTATTTTTGTTCAAATTACCAACTCTTTATGTTGTAATAATTCTACAGCTGCAGCCACTATACTAGATCATGTGGTTTCCATGATTCCAACTCCATTTTGATATATTCCTCTTCTTTGGCCACTAACCAATGAATCAGTTCGGAAACCCTGGACCTGGTTGCCATGGACAAGCTCTGACTGTGAAATGTTACATTTCAGTACTCAGATATCTACAGACTGGCAAGTTTATTCACTGGACCTTTGGGATCTGATTTCTGATCACCTTCCTATTTGTACCCTCATTTTATAAGTGCAAATAACTGCAGACACAATTTTCCATGTGGAAATTGTGCCAGATAGTACCTAACTACATGAATTATGTGCCCAAACAGATACTCTATAAATAACATCAGTTGCCACCACAATAATTTGAGGCCAGTTACAACCAAAATCAGACAGACACTTATAATATATTGTACAATATATTCCTATCAAGGTCCTGCTCATATTCTCCCAATTATTCCACACTTGTTGAAAGTTTTTCCATTTTAATCTGCAGACCTAAAAACTCCCTTACTTGACAATGATCTTGGAATTATTTTCCAAGGATTAGTGTCACATTCTAATGTCAATTGGCACATTATCACAACTCAACTCTTAGCAGTATCCCTCTACTTTTACTGCTTTGCCTCTTTGCCATTGAGAACCCTCATTTAGGCAGAGTCCTGCAATGGATTAGAACTATATGAAATGTTGCAGTATCTCTGGGAAGCTCTTTTGATGATGGCAGAATATGTGGTTTAGGTCCTTGATGCTTTCCAAGTGGTTTCTCTCATATCTACCCTCTCATATTCTATACTTTGATATTGCTCTGATATATTTTGTGGCCTTCAGACTACACATGCCTGGGGCTGGGATCACTTGTCTTTCCTACACATTCATGCCTCTCCACTGTTAGAAAGAACTCTGGCTCTAAAGATCACCTCAGAATTTGTCCTCTCTGCATTTGACTCTAACAATATCTACCTTTCTTCTTCTATTTAATCTTATAACACTTGTGCCTACCATAACCTCCCACCATGCCCTGTGTTGTTGACAGTGTTCACCAAAGTGGCAAATACTGGTGATATGCTGACAACTGAAATATTTCTCAATAAAGGTAATCACTTTAAATGTATTCCACTTTTTCCCTATATCTTTGATCAACAGTGATGTTAATATTCTTATAAAATTATTCATAGATAGATTAGCAATCTGGGGTAGATTTAACCCTAAGTATAACACATGAGATCATTAAATTTTCAGATAAACAGTAAAAACAGGAAGTGGTTAAGACTCAAAGGAATATGAATGTTTTACAGAATCATAGATCCCTCAAAAAGATTGGAGGTAGAATATGAAATTCAACAGACTGACAGTTTTCTGACTAACTCACATTTAGCTTTGGCCTACAGAACTGCTTCTATCATAGAAGTATTTAGCCCATTATATTCCATATTTCGGTGAGAGACATTAAAACTATGGGACTGCTTGTGGCATTAAGCATTATGGGTCTGATTCAGTGCCCACTGAAATCAACAGAAAAAACCCCTGGACTTGAATTGAGATTGGCTTTGTGCTTGGTAAGTGTTTGAAGGAGCGGGCCCTTATTTTGTACAATCTGTTCTACTGAATCAAAGTTGGATTTACATCTGTTAAAGATACAAAATATTTTCAAATATATAGTACAAAGATGGCAGCTATCAAACTGTTCTGAACATGGGAAGTGCTCAGTGTAGGCTTAACTCTACTCCCATTGAAGTCAATGATTGTTTTATAATTCACTTCAGTGGGAGCACTGATGGGCTAACACTGAGCATTTCTGAATGTTTCACCCAGGCCAGCCTCTTTCCCTACACAATTACTGCATAAAAAGAATGTAAGCCAATATTTAGATGAAACTGCTACTAGTCCAGAACAGATAACTGACTGCAACACATTGCATCCTTTGAGTGTGGTGGGGGGTTCCTCAGAATACAGAAATATCTATTGTCACAGAATCTCTCCATGTAAACAAAGTTTTTGATTATTTGGAATGCTAGAAAAAATGTGGATGCTCATAGATATTCCTCCTCTTATTTGTTACTGAATATTTCAAGCCTACAGAGTCATTTGCTGTAAATGGTTCTCTCTCACACACAAACTCATTTTCCAAATTCACATTAAACCTATTAAAGATACCCTGTTTCATCTTTCTTGTGTCCTTTCTATTGAATTCCTATTGCTGTCCTTAGCCCTACTTTATCAGAAATATCCAGACAAACTGGAGAGAGATCAATAAACAAAACAAAAATGGTCAGGTAGCTTGAGAGAACGAGTAAAGATTATAAGTGCTAAATATGTACACCATTAAGAGATTACTAGGAGGGAACATGGTAAGAGTCTACAAATATGTGATAGATGTCCATGCCAAGAATTGGGAACAAGCATTTAGTGTAGTACACATATGTATAACAGGGTGTAATGAGATGAAAGAAAAAAAATTCAGGGTGGCCATCAGGAAAATCTTCCTACTAGTATTTTATGTATTGGACTGTAGAATAGTGTTAATGAAAGTAAAAGAAGCCCCTTCAATTGGGGGCTTTTGAAAATAGACTGAACAAAACACCAGAGAATATATTTATGGGAATGTTCCTGCATTTGTATAGTGATGGAGTAGATGATCTAAATAGCTTGTTCTATCTCTGACTTCTATGGTATAATACATTAGGGTATTGAGCTGTAACCTATTTGTATTACTTTTAGTATTTAACATCTGGCAATATATCCTTTGTTAATTAAGAGGAAACATCTATTTAGAGCAGGAGTAGGCAAACTACGGCCTGCGGGCCACATCCAGCCCACGGGACCATCCTGCCCAGCCCCTGAGCTCCTGGCTGGGGAGGCTCCCCCCAGCTCCACCCCTTCATTCCTCCTCCCCCAGAGCCTCATTGCCATGTGGTCAGCGCTATGAGGGGTGGGACTGTGTGCTCCTGCGGGGCAGCCTGGTAAGGGGGCTGGGACCGGGGGATTGGATAAGGGGCAGGAGGTACCAAGGGGCAGTTGGATGGAGGGGCGGTCAGGGAATGGGGAACGGAGGGGTTGGATACGGCGTGGGAGTCCCAGGGGACAGTGAGAGGAAAAGTCTTGGGGGGGTTGGGTGGGGGGATCCTGGGGAGGCAGTTGGGGGGGGGCCAGGGGCCAGGGGCCGGGGGGTTGGCTGGGCCCCCCCCCCTGCCGGGGCCCGCCAGGGGGCGGAAAGTGGGAGAGGGTCAGCTAGGGGGCAGGGCCAGGCTGTTTGGGGAGGCACAGCTTTCCCTGCCCAGCCCTCCATACAATTTTGCAACCTCAATGTGGCACTCAAGCCAAAAAGTTTGCCCACCCCTGATTTAGAGAATGCAACACCTTGAATTTGTATGGCTAAAAAGCTGAGATTAAGAGCAATCAGTTGCAGTTACAAAGTCTCAGATCAAGTTATTTATAATCTATAATTGAGTAAATATATATATAATATATAATTTATAATCTAAATCTATAAATCTATATTTATAATTCATAATTGATCTTCAAATTTACAACATCTGGTACAGGTACCTGTATAATAAATTCCCCTACTTAGAAAATAAACAGAGTTGTCCATCCTTGTGACACACTTGCAGTTGCAAGTCCAGTGCCTGAATTTTAGGGAAGGCTAAATTATTAGTCACCTGTGCCAAATCAGGATACAAAGCAATATACTTTCCAGTCCCCACCTTTTTGCCAGATCCTTTAGACTTCTCGTAGTTTCAGTCTAGCTGTGTCTAGGATCTTCCAGTTCCACCTCAGCTCCATATCCTGAATACTTTATGCCATGTGAATGCTAAGGAGGGGACCTAAGGTGCAATCTGAGTCTTTGTTGTGAAGTTCTCTTCCTAGTGTTCTGATTTCTTTCATTTTCAAACTGCACAGAAAATGCTGTTTCCAGTCATGCTCCCATTGAAATCAATGGCAAAACTCCCATTGACTTCAGTTGGTGAAGAAGTAGGTGTGGGAGATAAACTGGCTTATGCTGAAGTTATACAAACTTGCAATCTGTTTCACCTTCTGCTTAGCTGCGGCACTCCGAGCTTCTTTCCCAGACCAGAAGAAAGGCTCTGTGCACCTGGAATGCTTGTCACCAACAGTAGATTGAATAAGACGTATTACATCACCCACTTTGTTTCTCTAAACTTTTAAACAGTCAGATACAGAACCTAATTCCAAGACACTGAGGTTAGCTGTACAGTCTGTCCCAGATATAACGTAAAACTAATCAGAGAGTATGCTCACTAAATCAAAACATAACTGCTTTGCATTACCAACTACCGTCATTTTGAAGCACACATTAGAACAAAGTTTCTAAAAATCTCCATAATTCTGTTAGAGGTAAGAGGTTGTGAGCAATATAGTTCCCTTTATGCAGGTGACATATTGCTTTCTTGTTAATGTTCCTTATCTGAGATGACTCCTCTGTCTTAGAGCCATGGCAAAGTCTTTGGCTGAAAAATTAACTTGATTAAATCCAAGTACTTGACCTTGTCAACTAATGTCCCCAGATAGCTCTTTACTAACTACTACCTTCTATGTGCTTCTACGTGTTTCACCTAGCTGGAAATATTTATATACCACAGCATGTTCTCCGCTCTCAATAACCACAACTTTCTCCAAATCATTACTACAATTAAAATTTTAAAAGATGGACCCTCATCTCTTTCAAGCTGAATTATCTTCCTTAAAATGGATTCCTTCCTAAGCCATTACATCTCATTCTGGTATTACCCTGCCATAGGTCTAAGTTTATGACTACTCTAGAGAGCTTACAGCAGCACAGCTGCATCAATACAACTGTGCAACTGTAAACTCTCTAGTGTAGCTGCTCTAAACCGATGCCAGAGATCTTTCCTGTCAGCTTAATTACTCCAGCCCATGCGAGCAGCTTAGTTATGTTGGCAGGAGAAGCTCTCCTGCTGATTTAGCACTATCCACACCAGCATTTAAATAGGCTCTGGGGATGACTAGTTGACACTTTGAGTGATATAGCTTACGTTGAAGTAAGATGAATTGTAACCATAGAGTAAGGCAATCATTTGGGGCCTACACAAATCTCTCTGCAAATATATTTAGAATAAAAAACCCACAGGTGAAGATAACATTGTGCCATACTATTAAATAATAGAGGCATTATTTAAAGAATTAACATCACTAATCTAGTATTTTGAGGGAATGAATTTATGGTCCAAACTCATTCTTTTGGAAAAAACCCTGAAACTTCACTTAATCCAACAAAGGTTTAAACTATGTTTAATTTTAACTCATTAGCTGCACTGAGCTAATGAGGAGAAACAAGGGTACCTTTAAATCTGCAATCTTGCCCCAGCAAGAAAGGTAGGGGCCCAAAACAACCTGCAGCACAAGCTAGAGGAGCCACAGCGTTGCTCTAATTTACCACAGTAAGGACAGTAAATATCCTTGGGATTATTCTGCCAGCCAGAGGTTGGAAGAGCAAATTGTCCTCCAATCTTCCCCCTGCAGACTGTCACACTGTCTCCCTACCATAGAGGGCCACCTTCTTCCCTCACTCCCCTGCCCCCCGCATCAGCCTGACCACACCATTAAATATATCTTTCCCACAAGGTGGGCTCACCCTAGAGGAATCCTCTGCTATCCCTATAGGACAACTTTAAGGTATTTTTGCTCCATTCCAAGAGTTCAATGTAACCTTAGTGAGCCTCACATCTGGTCCATTTTGCTCTCTACCCCGCCATTTCCTTCTGAAAATCTCATATGCAATAATTTTCCCATTTGTGCTACTACCTCATCATGCCCTTCTCATACTGATACCTTGTTTGATTTTACAAACATTGGACTTGATCCTGCACAGTTCAGGTGCAGTCTGTTGCATCTGTCTGTCATCAATCTCCCTACTTGTTTCCTATGCTGTTACTACATACCTACAATCATCTTATTTGAGTGCCTTACATATTCTAAAAATAATCATAATTAAAGTTGCATGTAAGTTGAAGGTGAAAAGGTGCAAGCTGATGACCAGGACAACACCTCAGGATAACCAATCATAGTGAATATAAAGGAGAGACCATTGTGCGCAGCTACAGTGTATAAGATGTGCCACAGCCCAGCGTGGGAAGGCACTTCAGAGTACAGAGAAAGAGACAGGGTGCTTGACCCAAGGAGCCTGCAATCTAGAAAAATTGCTAGCCCAGTTCATTCTCGTCTAGAAGCAGGAATAAGATCTAAGAGGGGAGTGATTCATTAAGCTCCTTGTTAGCCTGATGAGCATCATATTTAACTCTGTATATCTTCAGACAATTTTATTCTCTCCACTTTTTTTTTTTATGCTGTATGCTTGAGTAAGGGAGCAGACACATATGCAGCTTCAGACTTATTGATGCTCAGTGTGCAGGGCAATGCCAGTGCTTAAGCTTATTTGCATAGCACTCACTCAAAGCTGTATAAACAAATAAACAAACTCAGGCTCCACCCTGCAGAACTCAAAGATTTCTAGAATCAAGGCTATTATTTTACAGTCATGGGGTATGGCTTTTCAGTAACAATTGAAAGTCGGTCTCCAGTGCCCCAACAAATCCACAAGCTCCTCACCAAAAGAAATCTACAACTTTCCACTAGCAAAACCAATTGCTTCCATATTTTAGCAACACTCATTTTCACAAAACAAATGCATCAATTTTCCCAAATACACATTTCCCACACCAGTCCCATCCTGAGAAAAACAGAAGGGAGAATAAACTCGGGCAAGTCAAGTGTAAAAGTATAATTTAAAAAAAGAATTTGAAGAGAAACTAGCCAAAGACCCCAAAATTAAATACATTAGAAGATGTTTAAAAAGGAGCACTCAAGGAAGATAAGGTCACTGCTAAATAAACTCTTTACATAAGTCTTCACTGCAGAGGAGGTGAGAGATTCCCACACACGAGCCATTCTTTTTAGATGACAAATCTGAGGAATGTCCCAGACTGATGTGTCAATACAGTAGGTCTTGGAACAACTGATCTACAGTAACAAGCCCGCAGGACCAGATGGTATTCACCCAAGAGTTCTGAAGGAACTCAAATATGAAATTGCAGAACTTCTGATTGTGGTATGGAACCTACCATTTAAATAAGCTTCTGTATTAGATGACTGGAGAATAGCTAATGTGGCACCAATTTTTTTTAAAAAGGCTGCAGAGGCGATCCTGACAATTAGAGGCCGACAAGCCAAACTTCAGTAACAGGAAACATTTCTTTACTATAGTTTCAACCACAGAATTATCATAAAGGAACATGATTTGTTGGGGAAGATCAACACAGCTTTTGGAAAGGGAAATCATGCCTATCCAATCTACCAGAATTCTTTGAGGGGGTCAAACAAAGATGTGGACAAGGGTGATCCAGTTTACATAGTGTATGCAGACTTAACAGTCTTGGCACAGAGGGAGGTGGGGGGATCTTGTTCCTCCTTGCTGATTGATGTGAAACATACATGACATGTTGTCCTTCCTGACTTATATGTGTGCCCCTGGTTATTGGTAAAAACTGGGGACAGGTGTATCTGACTGCCATGGGTTGTAGGAAATTGACAACAGGAAGAAATGAGAGTAGCAGAATACAGACCCTGGACTTCAGAAAAGCAGACTTTGACTCCCTCAGGGAACTGATGGGCTGGATCCCCTGGGAGAATAACATGAAGGGGAAAGGGGTCCAGCAGAATTGGCTCTATTTTAAAGAATCCTTATTGAGGTTTCAGGAACAAACCATCCCGATGTGTAGAGAGAATAGTAAATATGGCAGATGACCACCTTGCCTTAACAGTGAAATCCTTGTTGATCTTAAACACAAAAAAGAAGCTTACAAGAAGTGCAAGCTTGGACAAATAACCAGGGAGGAATATAAAAATGTTACTCAGGCATGCAGGAGTAAAATCAGGAAGGCCAAATCACAACTGGAGTTGCAACTAGCTAGGGATGTTAAGAGTAACAAGAAGGATTTCTACAGGTATGTTAGCAACAAGAAGAAGGTCAGGGAAAGTGTGGGTCCCTTTCTGAATGGGGTAGGCAACCTAGTGACAGAGGATGTGGAAAAAGCTAATGTACTCAATGCTTTTTTTGCCTCTGTCTTCACGAACAAGGTCAGCTGCCAGACTACTGCACTGGGCAGCACAGTATGGGGAAGAGTTGAGCAGCCCCCTGTGGAGAAAGAAGTGGTCCTCCACTTAGGACGGACAAATCCCATGCACTGCTACAGACTAGGGACCAAATGGCTAGGCAGCAGTTCTGCAGAACAGGACCTAGGGGTTACAGTGGACGAGAAGCTAGATATGAGTCAATGGTATGCCCTTGTTGCCAAGAAGGCTAATGGCATTTTGGGCTGTATAACTAGGAGCATTGCCAGCAGATAGAGGGGAATGATCATGTCTCTCAGTTTGGCATTGGTGAGACCTCAGCTGGAATACTGTGTCCCGTTTTGGGCCCCACATTACAAGAAGGATGTGGAAAAATTGGAAAGAGTCCAGTGGAGCACAACAAAATGATTAGGGGGCTGGAGCACATGACTTATGAGGCAAGACTGAGGGAACTGGGATTATTTAGTCTCCAGAAGAGAAGAATGAGGGGGGATTTGATAGCTGCTTTCAACTACCTGAAAGGGGCTTCCAAAAAGGATGGATCTAGATCTCAGTGGTAGCAGATGAGAGAACAAGGAGTAATAACCTCAAGTTGCAGTGGGGGAGGTTTAGGCTGGATATTAGGAAAAACTTTTTCCCTAGGAGGGTGGTGAAACACTGGAATGGGTTACCTAGGGAGGTGGTAGAATCTCCTTCCTTAGAGGTTTTTAAGGTCTGGCTTGACAAAGCCCTGGCTGGGATGATTTAGTTGGGGATTAGTCCTGCTTTGAGCATGGGGTTGGACTAGATGATCTCCGGAAGTCCCTTCCAACCCTGATATTCTATGATTCTATGGCTGCCATGTGCCCAAACATATAGACAGTTCTTGACCAGAGTTTGGGGACTGAGTTGGATTGTATTGTTGGAAAGGGCCACAAACCTGTGCAGAGGAAGGTAGGTTTTTATGGTTACTGAATCAAGATAAGCCCTTATGAATTCTAAGTTTTGCACGGGGTCAAAGTGGATTTTTGAATGTTCAAGTGCAAGCCCAATTTGAGGAAAAGATCTATGGCCTTGGAAGTTGTCTGTGATGTCAGTTCCAGGGAGCGATCTTTCAGTAGCCAATCATCCAGGTAAGGGAATACCTTTCCTGAAGAGATGTGCTGCTATTACTGATGTGACTTTTGAAGAGACACTTGGGGCAGATGACAGGCCGAAGGGGAGCACCCTGCGTCGAAAGTGGTCCTGGCTGACAGTGAAATGTAGGAATTGTTTGTGGAATAGATGGATCTCACTGTGGAAATATTCATCTTGAAGACTGAGAACCAATCACCTTATTCTAGCAATGGAATTATCACTGCAAGTGTCACCATTTTGAATTTTTGGGCCTTTGCATAATTGTTCAGTACCCTGAAATCTAGGATGGTCTCCAACTGCCATTCTTTTATGGTACTAGGAAATATCTGGAATAAAATCCCTTCTGTGTGTTGCAAGGGAACTGGTTCTATAACCCTCAAGTATAGGAGTGAGTCATTTCTTGACTGAGAAAGTTCTTGTGAGAGAATCCCTGAAGAGGGATGGGGAAGAAATGATTTGTTGGTGGAAGTGTAGTAAAGTGGATGGCATACCCTGTGGAAATAATCTCTAGAACCCACTTGTCAGTAGTGATGAACTCCCAATCCCAACTGAAGTGGTAAAGGTGGTTGTTCAAAGGAGGAAGGCAGGTAAATTGGTGCAGCTGGTAAGGAGGAGAATGGTAATTTTCAGACCCTTGACCAGCCCATCAAAATTGTTGTTTGGAAATGGCAGGGTGAAAGTTGGAAGGCTGACATAGGGATGGCTTCCTTCTCTGGAATCTGTCTTTTTTTGAAACAGACTCCAACGAGAAACTGAGGAACTGGAATTAATTTTCAAATTCGATACAATAAACCAAGGACTAAATAGAACTTGTGAATGGTTCTCTCATTACACTAATTGATTGCATTTACCCAGTTAATTTACCTTCAATAGTTGTTATCTCCTGTCAGACACAGATATCCATTTCAAAAGGTATTTTTTTCTCCTGCTGATAATGGCCCATTCAAATTAAACAGCCTCTTAGAATTGGTATGCTAATGTACAACCATTTTTTTTTTGCTTTCTGTGTGTATAAATGCATCTTACTTCTGTTCCATTCTATGCATCCGATGAAGTGGGCTATAGCCCATGAAAACTTATGCTGAAATAAACTGGTTAGTCTCTAAGGTGCTACAAATTCTTCCTCATCTTTTTTTGATGTGGTTCATCTGACCTCAGGAGGTCAGAATTAGAGCAGGACAGGATCTCTGATCTTACTGACCTCTCTCTTCAGGTGTCTAAATACCAAGAGAACAAAAGGTAGACCATCAGTCCTTAAATGTTTGCAGAGATTCATCCATGCTGTCCACAAAAAATTTAGATCCATGAACAGGAAGGTCCTCTAGCATTTTCTGGATGTCTTCTGGAAATCTGGAGAGTTGGAGCAAGAAAGTCCTTTTCAGAAATACTGCTATAGTAATTGAACAGGCAGCAGTATCAACAATGTCATTGGAGGCTGGTGGAAATGTTCTGGCAAGTAGTTTTCCCTCCATAGTAATTGCTGTGCCAGGAGGTGATCAACAAAAGAGTTGAATTCGGTATAATTTACAGGATTATATTTTACCATTAGCACTGAATAATTAGCAAGTATTAATTATAAGAAGGGTTATGAATAAGACTTCCTCCCAAGTATGCTGTTGACTTTCACATTTCTGAACTGTGCAGACTACCAAGGAATTAGGGGAGGGATGAGAAAATAAAAACCCTGAGTCTTTTTTTGGAATGTAATATTCCTTATCTGCTCTCTTACATGTAAGATGGGATAGTAGCTAAGCATGCCAGATGATCTTCACTGAGTCCAGAAGGGCTTCAGTGACAGGCAAAGGCTAGTGGGGGCAGATGAGGATGAATGAAGGATATCAAGCAGGTTATGATGATGTTCTTTAACCTCCTTGAGAGGTATCTGCAAGGAATCAGCAGTTCTTGATCAGGTCTTGGAACTACTTAAAATTGTCTGAAAGGATGAAGAAGGAGGTATAACAGCTTCATCTGGACATGAAGTGGAGATGTTGGCCATAGGAGAGACCTCTTCATTCACTCTAGCTTCCTGCTCCTCAAAGGATTATTCTTGACGGTCAAGTTTCCAAAAGGGAGCAGGTAATGCAGGTTGCCTCTCTGTGATGGGTGGTGCTTGACACCCTGGAAAACTGTTGGTGATATGCCACCCAAGAATCCCAATATGACCAAAGAGGTGGGGCAAAAGGCATCGGAGGAGGCACCCATGGGTGCTCAAACCAGCAAGATGATGATTGCAATCTTGTGTCACAAGTAATAGGCTCATCAGTAACTTCTGGAAAAGGGCCTTGTAACAGGTTGGGACTCACCACCTGGCGCCTCCTGCAGGACAGTCCAGGAATTAGCTCAGTTCTGTGCTGGAGCGCCCTCCTCCGGTGGTGTCCCGTCCGTTGCTTGCTCTCTCCGTGGGTGTCTGGACATGCACTGCTCCTCACAGGTGATGTCCTCTTCAGGGCACTGCCCTCTGGCAGTGCTCCCAAGTCCACACTCGCCCCCTTCCGGGGGGCGGGGGGGGTTGTTTCCACAGTCCTCCTGCTGCTGTGGCCAGCCACACCCCTTGTTGAGCCCCTTTTGGCAGGGGTCAGGTGCAGCCTACTATGGCCACCTCTGCAGCTGGGTTCTATGAGGGGGAAACGGGGGGACCCAGGCCCGCCCTCTACTCTGGGTCCCAGCCCAGGGACCCTTTGGCAGCAGCCGTCCTGCCCTCCTTCTCTCCTCTCAGTCCCTTCACCTCCCTGGGCCACTTCCCCTGTGGCCCCCTCGCACCTTGTGGCCCTTTGGTCAGCGCCCACAACCTGACAGGCACCCAGACTAGAGCTTCTTACTGCTCCCCAGGGCCTGCCCAGCACTGCTCTGTCCTTGGTGCTGTAGCTCCTCTGGCAGGAGCTGGACCTTCCCCCTTGAAGGTCCAGGGGAGACTGACTACCCTCCTCTAGGGCGGCCTTCTTATACTGCCTAGCCTCTCTCTCATTAGCTGGCTATAAGCTTGGCCCTGATTGGCCCACAGTAGTCACTTTTCTCATTGGTTGGCTGCCCGCACAGCCACTCTGGCCTACTCCGGCATGGGAGTGGGGCAACCGCCCCACTACAGGCCTCTATAGAAGTGAGGGAGCAAGCTCTGAATTGATATTTGGGTAGGTTGACCATATTTCTCTAAACTGAAAACAGGACACAAGGTAAGGGGCTGGGGCTGGCCTGAGTGATCTGGCATCTCCGCTTACCTGAGTCAACATTACAGACCACTACTTTTTTGGCAAAACTGGGAATTTGTACTGTTTGCTCCTGCTCAAATGTTTCTGCACAGATCCAGTTTTGCCAAATGCCCAGTTTTGCAAAAAAAGTTGACATTCGCAACAGAGCTTAAAAGGGGGACTGTCCCAACCAAGCCAAGTAGCAGAGAACTGAGCATCTCTGATACAGCCAGGTCCTAGGGAAACCAGAGTTCCTGGAATACTGAGGGTGCTGTTGGTACACAGCCTGTGGCCAGCACTGAAGTGATGGGGGCCAAGGACGCTGCTGATACCATGGGTCTTGGGCACTCCAAGGGAAGTGCAGTTGGAGCATGAGCGGGTTTCTTTGGTACTGAAGAAGCAGAGGAAGAGCTCTTCTTGCCACCTCAGTCCACTAATGATACACTAATGATAATGGCCTTTCTGGGCCTGAGACTTTGCCATCTTTCAGTCTAGCAGTGCTTCAGGAATCAGCAGCCTCATGGGTACCAGACTGAAGAGCAGATGGTGCTGAAGTAGCTGAAGACTCCAATGACCTTGGCATTTTTGAGTTAGATTCCATACCTGGTGAAGTCAAAGCATGGTCTTTGGAAGACTTCTGAAAGGAGTCTTGCATCTTCCTCTTAGATGCCCTTGAGGAGTGCAACTAAGAGTTGAGGAAGCAAACTCTCTCAGAGAGCAGTGTACTGGAGTGGGAATATTCTCTTAGCCTGGATCAGAAGCTAGACTGTAATAGCATCCAGGCTCACCACCGTGACGCCTCCTGCTGGTCAGTCCAGGAATTATACTATATAATTCTCCTTAGCCATGGAGCACCCTCTGCGTGTGGTGTCTCATCCATTGTCTCCTCTGCTAGTTTTGGACACATGTTGCTTCCCACTTGGTAGCATCCACTTCAAGACATTGCCCACCGGCAGTGCCCCCTAGTCCATTCTCACCCTTTTCCGGGGGGAGGGAAGGGATAACAGTCCTTTAACATGCACATACCTCCATGGCCAACCACAACTCCAAAGTCTAGCCCCTCATCTGAGGGCATGTTGCAGTCTGTTTTGGCCACAATTCTCCATGGCCAGGTGCAATACAAGGGGGAACAGGGGAACCCAGGCCTACCTGCTACTCTGGATCCCGACCCAGGGACCTCTAACACCAGTTTCTCTGCCCTCCTTCTCTCCCCTTGTCCAACTATCTTCCCTGGCCATTTCCCCTTTGACCCCTTGCACCTTCTTGGCACTTCTAGTCAGGGGCCATAGCCTGGCAGGTAATAGGCTGGAGCTCTCCTCTGCTCCCCTGAGCCTGCCCAGCACTGCTCTGTCCAAGGTGCTTACCTCAACAGACAGTCCTTCTCCTTTGCTTGCCAAGGAGAGACTGAATTCTCCTTAGATAGACAGTCTTTATATAGGGCCCAGCCCAGCCCTGATTGGATGCCTCTTCCTTTGTCCTTATTGGCTCTCCACAGGCCGTTGCTGATAGACTGCAGGTCTGCACAGCCTCTCTGGCCTGTTCTAGACCTTTCTTTCATGGAGTGGGGCAGCCACTCCACTACATGGACATAATGTGCTATCCATCATGAGGGGACGAAATTTAATCTCCCTCTTTTTTCTGGCTCTCGATTTGAACCCTAGACAGAAGTTACACATTGCCCAGAACTGTGATTCCCCACAGCAACAGATGCACCAGCAATGCCTGGTGCTCACTGGGATTACTTCCCAGCATAACAGACATTTGAAACTGGGAGAGAGCTACCATATTTCTCCATCCATCCCCTGTCGCTCATTCCCAGCTTCTGGCAGAGGCTAGGGACACCATCCCTGCCCATACTGGCTAATAGCCGTTGATGTACCTATCCACCATGGATTTCATCTAGTTCTTTTTTGAACCCTGTTATAGTTTTGGCCTTCACAACATCCTCTGGCAAAGAGTTCCACAGGTTGACTGTACATTATGTGAAGAAATAGTTCCTTTTGTTTATTTTAAACATGCTGCCTATTCATTTCATTTGGTGACCCCTAGTTCTTGTGTTATGAGAAGTAGTAAATTACACTTATTTACATTCTCCACACCAGTCATGATTTTATAAACTTCTATCGTATCCCCTTTTAGCTGTCTCTTTTCAAAGCTGGAGAGTCCGAATCTTCTTAATCTCTCTTCATATGGAAGCCATTCCATACCCCTAATGATTTTTTTTTCAAACTAAGACACTAAAGGTACTACTTACTAACTAATTACACTAATACTAAGAATTATTACAAACTAACTACTACAATAAAAAAAAACTGGGACACAGGTGAGGAAATCTTAATGGAAACAACTGCCAGAGCTCTGTCTCAGGAAAAGGCGGTTAAGAAGGAACTGAGAGTGGTTTGCTCCCAGAGAGCTATATAACAGCAGCACAGGGCATGAGGCCAAGTAGCATACGTGTGCAGTATACAATGCATACACTGCTATGAGAAATCTTCAATTAAAGATGCAGGGAGCACAAGCACACCTAAGGCGGGCACCCATAGGGACACTAGAAGAAGAAGACCAAAAATATTTATTTTTTTGTAATTTTATTTTGTGCATTTGACAACACTACATATAGAATTAGTTTTATAGCAAATTAGTTACATTTCCTGTCTCATGCACTAGAATGATCACATCATTCTCCTGCAGTGCCCTGAAAGGAGTTAATGCATACATTTATCTCCAGATTTTGGAAGAGAGAGTTGTTACTACTCACTGCAGCAGCAACTATGGAACTGAGACAGCCGTAAGCAAGTAAGTGCACAGAAAAAGGAGAGTGGGGATGACTACAGATAATGTCCTTGCTCTTGGGCCTACCCACTATTTGTTGTTGGCAAATTAATTTTAAAATTAATGTAAAATTAATTTTTTTCTAAAAGATTTTTCTTTTCAAATTCAAGTCTGATGTTCCTTTAAAGTACTTTTGCATTCTATTGTGTTGCACAGGTTATAAAGAGCCTTAAAGTTGTCTTGCCAATATCAGTACAGCAGAGATCTATGGACCTTAGGCAAGTTTATTTAACCTCTTTGTGCTTCAGTTTCTCTACCTGTAAGATGGAGATAAGAAAACTTACCTACCTATGAAAAGTGCTTTTTGACTGTCCAAAAAAGACACTATATAAATGCACAGTATTAGTACAAATTATGCATTAATATGATTCTATTCTCAAAAAATCACAGAAGCTTTTAACTGATGTTACATGTACCAAAGTCCCCATATATCATGGGAAATCCATACATGAGACAGCAATGTGAGCTGTCCAGAAGACAGCACAATTTGCATGAGTGGTTAGCAGATCTATAGATATTGAGCCAATATGAAGTAGTATTTGCACATTATACAAACATGGGTTTAAACCAGCTGTGTATAATAATATTATTAATAAACTAGATGCTTCAGTCCTTACTAACAGATAAAATTAACAAAAACTAGAAAAAAAACCAAAATATTTGAAAAGAAAATCTGTTCTGACCAACTCTATGGCTAGCATGATAGTAATTGTTTCAACAAAACTCAAGGAAAATTGTAAAGAAATTTCATAAATATTTTGCAATAAATTTGTTGTGTCTTTTGGCAAGTTCTAGTTTTGAGTAAGAATTGTAGTTTTGAACCCAATAAATACTGTTACCCATTTTTAGCCTGAATAGTGAACCAATATTCAGGGCCTTGCAGGTTATTTTCATTAGGAGAAATTGAGGGATAGAATCAAGTATATCTTTGATGTAATTCTGTTTATATACAAAGAATGAACACAGAATCCTGTTTCCCAGAACACAGTAGGAATCAATTTGCTCACAATTTAAGCCTCTTTCCAGCCAGTATTCTGCCCCAAAAGCTCTCTTGGCTTTCTCTCAGAGCCACACTACAAGTTGCTTCACATGTTTTTTCCTGTCTTGCGGGGTGACCAGATGTCCTGATTTTATAGGAACAACCCTGATTTGGGGGGCTTTTTCTTATATAGGCACCTATTAACCCCCATGCCACATCCTGATTTTTCACACTTGCTGTCTGATCATCCTATTCTCTTGCTACTTGCTATTCTGGTTTCTTCTGTTTCACATACACCTCTGCCAAACAATGCCAAGCTCCTATTTTTCTGTTCAGTCCACACTAGGGTAAGCAGATGTCCCAATTTTATAGGACAGTCCCAATTTTGGGGGTCTTTTTGTTATATAGGATCCTATTACCCTCCATCCCCTATCTTGATTTTTCACACTTGCTTTCTCGGCATCCTCGTCCACAATGAAAACAATACAACTCCGTTCCTATTTCAGCCTTGCCATGCTTGTCTGTGATTTGGGCAGTGACTTTTACTGTTTCAGCTATCACATTCAAAACTGTTCTCCCATTTAGCCTGAATGGCTGTTACCACCACCAGCTTCAGAGAGATTTGTGAGTGTGCATAGATCAAAGATACTCCTTGGGAGCCACCCAACCTCCAGCATAATAATACTTATTAATTAAATAGTGCTTTATATCTTCAAAGTGCTCTAGAAAAAATAACTAATTCATTCTCACAACACCCTGTGAGGTAAATAATTATTTCCACTTTTACAGAAGACACAAACATTTAGTAATTTGTCCAAGGTCAAGCCAAGTGACAGAGCTAGGATTGGCAGTCAGGAATTCCTTGCTTCCTAGTGCATGCTTACTTCACTGTTTGATTTCAGCTGTATAAAGTAAATTTAGAGATTCAGATATTTTTAATTTCCTCCCATGGGTATGGTAAGAAAGTAATCAGATAACAGTTTTGAAATAATGATAGCTCATATAGAGGGGATGAACAGCATCAGTTCTGTAGAATATATTGTAGAACTGGGAATGATAGTTAATTTATCTAAAAAGAGACCAGCAGCAATGGTATCTTCATTATTGTCAAAATCATCATTTTTTACAGGTAATCAGTCAGTTTGAGTAACCTCCTGGCAAATCATCTTGTATAGAAAAGGTGTAGTAATTAACTAAAAAACTTCACATTCAGAACAACCACTTGATGGGAGCTTACAATAAAGTAAGAATAGTGGAGGGAAGATTATAGGGTTCCTTCAAGTAGGTGCCTGGAATTATTAGTTGCAAATTCTGAACTGTATGTACAGCAAGTATCAATAGACATGGATATGCTAAATTATATCTGGATTACTATATAAAAAGCCTTGCAGCCACTTTTCCTTCCAAAACATCCCATGTGGAAATTCAGTTATTGTTCAGTCTAGCAGTATTGCATTATTTTATTAAAGAATAGAATGTGACTGACTACTGGCAGAACTGTAGGTATTGGCTATCTTGGGCTAGAAAAGTAGAAATAATGCTACATGGAAAACATCAATATGGATTAATCTGGGGGCTATGGAGCTGACCATTTATTAATTTGGTTTTAACATATATTAAAGTGAGATAAATTCACAATTCACATTTCATTGATTTAGTTAATTCCACTGAGAATTTTTGTTGCTGTTATGTAATTATGTATCTCTGTGTTTCTTACTAGAAGCTTAATCAGCATAAATTTACATAGTCAATACAACCTGGTATGAAAGTTTGGATATTAAATGCTGTACCAAAAGTCATGCTACTGATGTATTTACAGATGTCCAGGAAAAAAGCCTTAAGATTATGAGGAAAATTTTCAAAAGGTCATCCAGCCAGGTACATAGAAGATTACATACATACATACATATAAGTGGTGTACATGGTACAAGTACACTATAAATGTATTAATCCTTTGTGCATTTTTTAAAATAGTCAGATACCTGTATTAAACCCAATGGTCCCAGGCATTACTCCTGCCTATGAAAACACATATAGGTACACACACGATATTTCAAGTAAACCAGTAGGGGGAAGCCTTTGAATTTTTCCCCCTATTTTGTTTATTTACCTAACAGTTGGAGGTACAAAGACACCGGGTGTTAAAAAAGGCAGACACATATTTCTAAATAAGTCAGGGTCTATTTCACATATTTTTTCTATTTAAAATATATGTTAAATAAACCCTGACTTATTTAGAAATATGTGTCTGCCTTTTTTAACACCTGGTGTCTTTGTACCTCCAACTGTTAGGTAAATGTCCACGAATGAAAAATATCAGATCATAGTGTGTGTTGTTCATTTATTTCTACATGTCTAACAAATTCTCATGATATATCCTAGGAGCTGCAAACTATGTACACACAATCCCTTACAATGCCTAATTTTTATCAACTGTTCATTCTACTGGCATTTTAGGGCATGTAGTTCAATTTGCTGATGTACAATACAGTACAAGTCATCATCTGTACAGTACCATTCAATTGAAATGTCTGCGTGAGTTAAATTTATTGCTTATTATTTAATAGTGACATAAATGTACATGGCACCTCAAGACAAATAAAAAACAGAGTTCTTGCCCCAAAGAGCTTGACTTTTAAATAATTTTCAATGTAATTTTAAAATATGAATTTGGCAAAATGGTAGAACAAAAATCTTTTGTTCAATTTCATAAATAATATGAAAGGGTATAATAGTATTATACTATTTTACAGTCACAAAATACCTTTTATACAAGGATCTCAAAGCACTTTAAAATTTTAAGGACATGATTCTCAAAAATGGGTGCCTAATTTAGGCTCCTAAATCCCTTTTAGGCACAAGTTTTTCTTTTCAGAAGTCCTGTACACCAATAGCATTTCTTGAATTTGATGGTACAACAATTTTGAAAATTAGGCCACTTATTTTAAAGAATTAGAGATTAAAACAAAACCTAAAATACAAATTCTATTTGCATGCATGGCTTCCTCTGATTTCAGTGAGCGCTCTTTGAGTGCATCCAAGAGCAGAGCTTGGTCCTGATTCCTCAGACAGAAGCCAGGGAATAGCTCATTTAAACAAAATAGAGGCCTAGTAACTTGAATGGTACATACACTGTAAATTATACAGTGAAATATCCTGAAGATTGGTGTCAATAACAGAGCAATGGATGAATAAACTGAAAGAGCTACAAGCCAGCCTTTTAGAGAAGTACCCTACACCTTCTAAGCGAGGTGCAGTGAGTACACTACCTGTATGCTGAGGAGCTCTCTGACAAGCCTTCCACTTCTTAAATGTCCAATGCCTCCTTAATGTTATAGTCTGGCCCTAAAGGTAAAAGTCATACCTGCCCACCCAAAAGCCACAGAGAACTTTCAATTGATTGTGTTAGAAAGGAGCCATCACCACCCAAATGTATAGGACTGTATTGTAGCCCTGCTATCTGGTGTTGGTCAAGGTTACGTGGAACAGATAGAGAAGCTGAGCCAACATTCAGTCACCAGTGTAAAAAACACAGAAATAATATTTACCTTGAAGAAAAGGGTTTCTCCGGGATGGGGTAGGCTGATGACTGGTTTGCATTAGATCCCCCCTTATTTAATTGCCAGAATTTTAAAAGGAGTCTATAATCATATGTGGTTGGGTCTGTTCTACTCAGGTTCTAAGAGATGTGATTCTAACCCATTGGGGGGATGGTCTAAGCAGGAGTATTTTTGGGGTCCTCCCCATAGCAAAAGCAAATAGGAAGACCCCTTGAACTGCCCTGGTCTCTAAACAATTGCTTAGTCTGCTTACGCCTAATGCTGTCTTCTAATACCCTACCAATCACTCTTGTGTACTAGCACTTACACATTCCACTTTTCATAACTGTACTGGGAATGGAACTCATAGGCTTCAGTTCAGTTAATGAGGTCCAGAGCAGTTGATTCTTCTAAATTACCTAAGCAGAGGATGTAGTATAGTTATTAAGATTAAGAGGGGGCAGGGATAGCTCAGTGGTTTGAGCATTGGCCTGCTAAACTCAGAGTTGTGAGCTCAATCCTTGAGGGGGCCATTTAGGGTTCTGGGGCAAAAAATCTGTTGGGGACAGTACTTGGTCCTGCTAGTGTAGGCAGGGGACTGGACTCAATGACCTTTCAAGGTCTTTCCAGTTCTATGAGATAGGTATATCTCCATATATTTTATTTAAGGGAGTTCCTATGCCTTGTACCCATTCATTGGGATGGCAATTGCTCAGGCTTGCTGTTAGGATATGGGAGAGCTGTCATAATAACTGTTACACACACTCATTCTCTTCCCTTTCAGTGTATGATAGTAAAACATATATTTATTGGACTGAGATGTGGCTGTATTGTCCTGATGTACACTTATTGGTAGGCAATGATGATATTTATTATGTGTCCTTTCTTTGGTGACAAGAAAGTTAGGATCTGATCCAAAGCCCACTGAAATCACTGGAATGAGACCCATTGACTTTAGTGGGGTTTGGGTCAGGTCCTTACTGTTATGTTCCTTTTTGATGAGGTCCATTGATTTTTATCTTTATATTTTTAGTGTGAGAGCAACTGGGCTGGGGGTTTCTTTTGTTGGGTCCAATAGTAGGTCTGCTTCAGCCATATTGACAACCTGGGCAGATTCTAGAACATAGAGAAATATCCAAAAGACAGCGGGTGTTCAGAATTTTATTTTGTGCATGTTCTTTTTGACAGCCTGGTAAATAATTTTGCTTTGTTTCTCCTTGCTATACTCAGAAAATGAGACTATAGACTGCTAGATATCTTTAGTGGCAAGGGGTAAAAAGGCTTCTGCTTGTCGGGTAAGGGCGGTTGAGCTTTTATGTTATGCTATCCTTGTTTATCCTTAGCATTTTTGCCTACTTTTTAAGTTTAGTGTTGTGGTTTCTGGTGTGAGGGAATTATACTGGTAGACAGTACATCAATAAAATATATCAATCCTGACCATGGAGGTTGAAGGGATTGCTTAGGCTTCTGCCCTGTTTAGTCCTTGACCTCTATACTGTCTACTAACAATGTTTGTCAGCTACAGTGGATTTTTTTTTGTCGTCTATCCATTGGGTTCTATCCTGCCCAACTGGTGAATTTGTAGCTAATTCGGCAGCCATTGAATAAGAGAAAATGTAAAATGGGTTTCCCGTTTTAGCAGTAAACAGAGTTAACCTTTTCTGGGTAGCTAAATGCAGTACATGTCCCATCCCTAATGTTTGTGCTATCTAAGGGGAAAATGGAAAGGAGTTATTTAGAAAACCTCATTAGAGGTGATTTATTTACCAGCCTCTGAGTATACAAACACCTCACCTCTAAATCTCAGCTCTACAAAGACTATTAGCTAAAACTATGCTTTGATGTAAATAACTAAAAAAAAAGTTTTAAAAAAGCTTCATTCTTAAATAACATCATTTACATAAATAGGGCCCAGCAACTCCAGCTCATGACTCTTCTGTTTTTTCTCAGACAATGAGTCAGCCTCATCCTGTTTGGACAAAGTATGTTTTCTTCATTAAACAAACTATTGCCATTGGAAGAAAATAAGGATGAAAGGGCTGCCTATTCTTTGGGAATCTATTTCATATACCTGGAGGGGAATCCTATTAAAAATGTTAATGTTCTACCACCAGTGCTTCAACAATTACTAAAATACACAAACCCAGGCGAAACTGGAATGAATGGGATACAAAGCTGTTTACAAAAGTAGTATTCACAAAAATAAATAGACGAGTGACTGTGGGATAGTAAATTTTGCCTGCATGTATTCAAACCAAGCATAGGTTACTGTGCTACTGAAGAACAAAGCTGGAACAGGGTAATCCCTCCTGGATCAAAATGTAAAGCAGGTGTGTTCTTTGGATAATACATGCCCAGTAGAGTCCTAGGCCCAATTCTGGGATGTACTTTGGTTGTTTTACCATCATAAAGCGGCACTAAACCCAAAAGATCCAGCCCTCAGAGGATACCCTCAAAGTAGGAGCATCTTTAAATGGTGCAAAGCCCCTGTACTGGCACCTATGTTAGCCTGTCTTTGCTACCACCTTAGGGGAGATGGCTGGGATTCCCAGACACTCCTCCAATCCTCAAAAGTCATAATGGGCCCATAGGACCCTCAGACCTATGCTGGGGGATAAGCTTGGTTTAAAGTGATCAGGAATGTTCAAAACACACCTTTTGTGCACCCTCCTCCCTCACTTCTATATGTAGTGCAGGGTTTCTCAAATGCGGCCAGTCCGGCTGCATGCGGCCACCAGTGACTTTTCTTGCAGCCACAGTCTTGGGTGGTGATTGTGGGAGCGGCAAAGCAGCCTCCCTCAGGGCCACCAGCGAGTGCTGGTCCTTACCTCCTGAAGCCACAAACACAGTAAGAGCAGGCAACCAGTATTAGTTCCCCACCTTCCAAGGAGTGGTGCTGCTCAGGCATCAGCCCTGGGGTGATGGGTGGCAGGGTATGGCTGTACTGGGGCAGGCTCGGGCCCTCAGCTGCAGGGCTTTGGGCTCTGCCCCAAAAAATCCAGTCCCAGGCTCCCGCTCCCCACATGTCACCCTGGCCCCTCTGCCTCCTCCAGTGCCCAGCTGTGCAGTGGGACTCCAGGCTTTTCCCTGCCACTCATCAACCCAACCCCCGCTGCCACCTTCAGCCCCCCATTTCCCTGCTTTCCCCGCCTCCCTACCCATCTCCCCATCCAGGGCTTAATTTATCACCCAGTTTGCTGGGGCTGAGTAAGTCTGCTGTGAAAATTGGTATTTTTAAATATACAAATATCATTTTTCACACTACAAAACTTACTAAATAGCAAGTAAAAAAAAATTAGCCAAAAAGCAAAACATGCAAAGTACCGTATTTGTGTTTCTATTCTGTTTACATCCAGTAAAGAATAGAGACAACTGTACATTATTTCTATTACTGAATCTGCAAAAAAAACCCTACATAAATAAATTACAATGATTTGTGCATATTTATTTGTTTTTCCTAAAGTTAATTAAGTATTTTAGGAAAAACTGTCACAGTGGCCACCAGCAAGAATTGGTGGCCGTACTCTGAGGCCACCAAAAATTTTGTGGCAAGAACCCCTGATCTAGTGCTTCTCAGCAATAACTGAGGATCATCACCTGGCCCCTAAAATTCAGCATCTCCTGCCACCCTCTTTCTGCAAGCAAAAAGGATATCAGCTGCAGGCCCTTTTAGCTGGTGAACTCAAACAAGTAATTTTGGTTCATCTAGCAGAGACAATATTTGTGTGTTTTATTTTTTATTTACAATAATATGTCATTTCTAATGCAAATTAGGCACAGCCCTCCTGTTTCTGGCAGGTTGCCAGTGTACTAGTTGGTCTTTAAAGGCCTAGTCATCCTCTTTTGAAATTCAAAGTATCTATATTTTTAAAGTTGCTCATTTTCAAAAAGTTGTAGACAACTGAGTTCAGGAGTCATTTGTACTATGGGCTGACAAGGTAGAGCATGTGGCATTTGTGTCTCTTTAGTTTGGTGTTTATTATGGATATCTTTCTCCTTTTATTCTTAGTTTCTAAGCAAAGATATGGGACCTCTGAAATACAATTTACTGTATTTTTTGTAACGGGTCAGCTTTACGACTTTTTCACAATGTTTCTATATAACACTCAGGTTTGTAAATTACTGTTTGTAAAATAACTATTCCTATAGCATATTAAAGAAAAAATGCAACATGATGGCACTTAACATTAAAAAGGTCATAGAGCAGTTTTAAAACTAAGGGCTGGGGAAAGCCGACAGAGGAGCACATGGCTCGGACATCCCTTAGGGGAGGATCTATTAATAGAGAATCTCTGTGTCCTACTGAGGATGAGAGGATGGAACATGATAAAATACAGGCAGGGTCTGATCAGAACAGTCAAATAAAAGAGTCCTATTCAGTTGCATCGTGTAATGGCAGACAGCTAAAAGGACAAAAGTTTTTAAAGTGCTTATATAAAAATGCTCGTATTAAATGAGGCTATTGATATGATAGGCATCGCAGAAACTTGGTGATATAAGGATAATCAATTTGATACAAGTAATACAAAATATATCGGAAGGACAGAACAGGTCATGCTGGTGGGGGAGTGGCATTATATGTAAAAGAAAATGTAGAATCAAATGAAGTAAAAATTGTAAATGTACCAAAGAATCTCCATGGATAGAAATTCCATGCTCTAATAATAAGAATACAGCTGTAGAGATACATTACCAACCACCTGACCAGGATGGCGATAGTGACTGAAATGCTCAGGGAGATTAGATAGGCTATAAAAATTAAAAACTCAATAATAATAATGGGGAATTTCAGTTATCCCATATTCATAGGGCACATGTCAACTCAGGATGGGATGAAGAGGGAGAGTTTCTTGACATCTTAAATGACTGCTTCTTGGAGCAGCTGGTTGTGGAACCCACTAGAGAAGAGGCAATTCTTGATTTAGTCCGAAGTGGGGCCAGGATCTGATCCAAGAGGTAAATTTAGCTGGACCTCTTGGTAATAGTGACCATAATATAATTAAAAGTACTATTCCTGTGGCAGGAAAACACCACAGCAGCCCAACAATGTAGTATTTAATTTCAGAAAGGGGAACCACACAAAAATGTGGAAATTAGTTAAACAGAAGAATTAAAGGGTATAGTACCAAAAGTGAAATCTTTGCAAACTAAATGGAAAAGACACCCTAATAGAGGCTCATCTTCAATGTACACCCCAAATTAAAAAACATAGTAAGAGATCTAAAAAAGAGGCACCATGCCTAAACAACAAAGTAAGAGAAGCAGTGAGAGGCAAAAAGGCATTCTTTAAAAAGTGGAAATTAAATCCTAGTGAGGAAAATAGAAAGGAGCATAAACCATGGTAAATGGAGTGTAAAAATACAAGTAGGAAGGCCAAAAAAGAATTTGAGGAACAGTTAGCCAAAGACTCATAAAGTAATAACAGTTTTTTAAAGTACATCAGAAGCAGGAAGCCTGCTAAACAACCAGTGGGGCCACTGGATGATCAAGATGTTAAAGGAGCACTCAATGACAATAAGGCCATTGCAGAGAAACTAAATGAATTCTTTGCATCAGTCTGAGGATGTGAGGGAGATTCCCAAACCTGAGCCATTCTTTTTAGGTGACAAATCTGGGGAACTGTCCCAGATTGAGGTATCACTAGAGGAAGTTTTGGAACAAATTGATAAATTAAACAGCAATAAGTCATCAGGACCAGATGGTATTTACCCAAAAGTTCTGAAGGAACTCAAATGTTAAATTGCCGAACAACTAACTGTAGTCTGTAACCTATCATTTAAATCAGCTTCTGTACCAGATGACTAGAGGGCTCCAGGGGTGGTCCTGGCAATTAAAGGCGTGTAAGCCTGATTTCAGTTCTGGGCAAATTGGCTGAAACTATGATAAAGAACAATATTGTCAGACGTATAGATGAACATAATTTGTTGAGGAAGAGTCAGCAAGGTTTTAGTAAAGGGAAATCATGCCTTACCAATCTTCTAGAATTCTTTGAGTAGGTCAAAAAGCATGTGGACTAAGGGGATCCAGTGGATATAGTGTACTTAGATTTTCAAAAAGCCTTTGATAAGGTCCCTCACCAAAGGCTCTTATGCAAAGTAAACTGCCATGGGATAAGAGAGAAGGAGCTCTCGTGGACTGGTAACTGATTAAAATATAGGAAACAAAGGGTAGATATAAATGATCAGTTTTCAGAATGGAGAGAGGCAAATAGTGGTGTCCCCCAGGGGTCTGTTCTGGGACCAGTCCTATTCAACATATTCATAAATGATCTTGGAAAAGAGATAAACAGTGAGGTGGCAAAATTTGCAGATGCTACAAAATTACTAAAGATAGTTAAGACCTAGGCAGACTGCAAAGAGCTACAAAAGGATGTCTCAAAACTGGGTGACTGGGCAACAAAATGGCAGATGAAATTTAATGTTGATAAATGCAAAGTAATGCATATTGGAAAGCATAATCCCAACTATACATATAAAATGATCGGGGTCTAAATTAGCTGTTACCACTCAAGAAAGAGATCTTGGAGTCATTGTGGATAGTTCTCCGAAAACATTCACTCAATGTACAGCAGCAGTTGAAAAAGTGAACAGAATACTGGGAATAATCAAGAAAGGGATAGATAATAGGACAGAAAATATTATGTTGCCTTTATATAAATCCATGGTATGCTCAATTCTTGAATACTGTGTGCAGATGTGGTTGCCCCATCTCAAAAAGATATATTGGAATTGGAAAAGGTTCAGAAAAGGGCAACAAAAATTATTAGGGATATGGAACAGATTCCATATGAGGAAAGATTAATAAGACCGGGATTTTTCACCTTGGAAAAGAGATGGCGAAAGGGAGATATGATTAAAGTCTATAAAATCATGACTGGTGTAGAGAAATTAGATAAGGAAATGTTGCTTCTTCTCATAACACAATTACTAGGGGTCACCAAATGAAATTAATAAGCAGCAGGTTTAAAAAAAATAAAAGGAAGTATTTCTTCACACAACACACCACCAACCTGTGGAACTCCTTGCCAGAGGATGTTGTGAAGGTTAAGACCATCACAGGGTTCAAAAAAGACTAGATAAATTCATGGAGGATAGGTCCATCAATGGCTGTTAGCCAGGATGGGCAGGAATGGGGTTCCTAGCCTCTGTTTGCCAGAAGCTGGGAATGAGTGATAGTGGATGGATCACTCAATGATTACCTGTTCTGTTCATTCCCTCTGGGGCACCTGGCATTGGCCACTGTTGGAAAACAGGATACTGGGCTAGATGGACCTTTGGTCTGACCCAGTAGGGCCATTCTTATGTTCTTACGATAGCACTGCAAGGCCAAATCCTGCTCATGGGACTTCTATGAGATTATTCATTTGAGCAAAGTAAGCAGAATCTGACCCTTAGTTTGAGTTGTACCTTTCATAAAACTTTCTCATAACAATTTACAGTTAAATATTACCAGTGGGAAAGTTATAGGCAAGGGAGAATATGTACGTTTTCAGGGAAGATTTAAGAAGTGATGTAAGAGTTGAAGAGGTCAAAAGATAAAGAAAGTCTACGCCAAATGTCTGAAACTGCTCTCACTCTTTAGACACATTGGGGGTATGTGGGTGGGTGGTGAGAGGATGAGGTAAGAAGGGCTGCCTTAAGCTTTTAATTTTACCTAACGCAGATAGGTAGAGGGATGTGGAAAGGGAGGAGTCATTAAACTTTCGAAAGAGATTTACAATTAAGCATCATCAGCATAAAAGGGGTCATTATAGTTACACTGTTAGGAGTTAGGAACGGTTAGACAGAAAAGAGCACTGGCTCCTCAGAGGGCAGAGATAGATGGAAAAGGAAATTGAGACTGGTGAATCTCCACAGAAGACAAGTCTTGTCACAGAGCAGGAACCACTGTTGAGAAAATGAAAGTGTGGTTAAGTGAGGTAGGCAGAAGTAAAACTGAGACAAAAGGAGATGATGTAGCTATAAAAGGGGTCCAAATAAGTGGAGTGCTCCACAGCACTCAAAGGGAGCACTTAGATCTCTCACTAACTATAAAAAGAAAGTGGTCAGAGTGAAACCCAGTCTGAAATTGGTAAAGGATAATATTGTAAGACAGGTGCTTGGAAAGATTAGAGGAGAAGGTTTTTTTTAGCACTTTGTTATGAGGTAAAAGTCTGTGCAGTGTGGTATTTGAAGAAGATTCTTTTCAAATGCATAATTTTAGGAAGGTCAGGGAGGCAAGGAAAGGAAAAGAAAGTAGATACAGAGGCAAGGAAGGAGAAGATATCGGTCTTGAGTCATTATCACACATTAGAGAGCTCTTAGGTTGAAAGGGAGAAACGAAATTCTTTTCAACTGTGCACGAAAATACTGGGAAGCGAGAGTAAGCAGGCTGGATGGAGAAGAGAATTATGGATTTGGAAATGGAGCAATGGTTGCTCCAGCACAGTTGGAAGTGAGGAAGGAAAAGAAATTAGACTGAGTTTGCAATGGTAGAGCATTCCTGTGGAGTTGTTGATGAGATTTACAGCTCTCCTAGCAGACTGAGATGGGACTGGAAAGGAGATGAATACCTGATCTGGATTCAATTTCTTCACGAATCTACGAATAATAAAGAGATTCGGAATCATTTGAATAATAATTTGGGAATGTCACAATGAAATGCCACTATCTATCAAGTCCTGTTACTGGTCTGTTAGAGTTTAAAATTAGCCAATTATGCAAGTTCTGGTACAAACCCTTCCTTTTCACTTTATTCTGGAGGATGAGGTGGTAAAAGTGCAATTCTGTCTTCTGAGAGTTATCCTTAGTTTGTGACTCTACCTCAAGAAAAAACAACTGCAAAGGCAAAGGGCACAAACCCATAATCTCTTGAGGCAAGGTAGTGTCGGGCTACTCCATGTCAGATATGAGGAAGCATGTAGAAATCAACCAGCTGGAGGAATGGCAAGATACTATGTAGAGGGGCAGGGAGCATCATGTCTTTATAATTGCCAACCAGTCTCAGGCAAGCACAGGTCAGAGAACTATAGCATAATGTGCAGCTCATAGATGGCCTTGGGAAAAAAGAGAATTCACATTGCCCTACAGTAGGTGAGCTGATGGCTGTAAATAACCAGTTAACTTTCTCTGTGGATGCTTTGGGCAGTTTCTGACGTTCTGGAGTCTCATTACTGGCTCTTCTCTTGCAAATTCTTTGCTAATAGTGTTATCCCTGATACATAGGAAAAAGTGCATCAGCAAATGAAATTTCTGGTAAAGGCCACTATAAATTATTAAGACTACTGAGGGCATAGAGATACAAAAAGAAAAATACCATCATGAGACATAGTTTGCCAAGGTTTTGACATATACAGTTGAAGGTCATGTATGCCAAGGAAAGCTTGAGGTATGGGAAATAGTTCAGTTTTATGGGGCTAGGTTGAAAGCCGTAGTTAGGAAAGAGCATATGATATGTATGAAAATAAACGGACAAGAGGAGACAAGGTAATTCTGAGGAGCAGTAGAGAAGTGTTCAGACATAATCAAGAAGGGCTTGGTGATTATATCATGAAGAACACAGAAAATGTTGTTAGATTTAATGAAATAAATTTGTTAGTCTCTAAGGTGCCACAAGTACTTCTGCTTTTTTTGCTTTTTTTTTTTTTTACAGCTCTTGGAAGGTTCTTCCACGAATTGAGTAACTCTAGAATCCAATGGAGAACAGACACATGCTTGTCCAGACTGTGCTTGTCCAGTACATAAACAGTCCTGAACTATCCCTGAAAACTTCAAGGATGTAACCTGTTGTATTGGATTATGAAGACGCAAGATGCCATATGACCTATTAGTTGAAGACAATTTCTTGGCAAGGTTTGAGACTTAACTGAATCCTTGAGAAGAGATATTTTAGGGTCACAAATCTGTCCATAGACAGGTAAGTTTTGGGTGTCACTGCATCCAGAGAAACCCCTATGAAATCTATCCACCACACCAATGTCAAAGCAGACTTTTCGATAACGAGAGCTTAGGAGTAGTGGCAGGATGGCTAATGGGAACGAGGATATGGAAGCAGAAATGACCACATCTGAGGTGGAAGTCAAACTCAGACAGCTTAATGAGACTAAACTGGGGGCCCAGATAATCTCCATCCATGAATATTAAAGAAACTGGCACATGAAATTGCAATCCCAATAGTAAGAATTTTTAATGAATCTGTAAACTTGGGGATCAGAACCGCTAACTGGATAATTGCTAATATATCATGATTATATTATCTAAGATAAGATATCTAAGATATCATGATATGGGAAAAAATGATTCAGGAAACTACAGGCTTGTTAGTTTGACCTCAATTGTATGCAAGATCTTGGAATAAATTTTGAAAGAGAAAGTAGTTAATGACATAGAGGTAAAAGATAATTGCCATCAAATACAACATGGTTTTACAAAAGATAAGATTGTGCCAGACCAGCCTGATCTCCTTTTTTGAGTAGATAACTGATTTTTTAGACTAAGGAAATGCAGTAGATTTAATCTATCTGGATTTAAGTAAGGCATTTGGTACAGTTCCACATGGGAAATTATTAGTTAAATTGGAGAAAATGGGGATTAATATGATCATTAAAAGATGAATAAGGAAATGGTTAAAAGGGAGACTACAACAGGTCATATGGAAAGGTGAACTATCAGGCTAGAGGCAGGTTACTCATGGAGTTCGTCAGGGATTGGTGTTGGGACCAATCTTATTCAACATTTTATTTTTTTGTAAATTTCTATTGTAGGCATGTGTGTGTTCTTGTGCACAGTTGTGAGAGAATTATTTCCCTTCGAAGAACCTGTCGGTGTGGTCTGAGAGCCTTTTGTTGCCAAGAGCCACTGCATGCAAGTGTAAGAGACCAGACCCGCCACCCAACCCTGCTCAGTTCCCTCACACTGGATAGACTCTGATGGAGACAAGGCGGGTGGGTTTTGGAATGGACATGTGCAACACATCTCAAAGAACAACAGTTACAGAAAGTAGGTAACCATTTTTTCTTCTTCGAACGCTTGAACGTTCCCATTCCACTGTAGGTGACTCACAAACAGACAAACATGAAGGTGGTCTCGGAGTCTACCTGAACAGTAATTGTAAGACAACCCATCGTAAACTGGAGTCATCCCTACACTGATGTGAAATGGCTTACTGAAAAGCAAAAGTGTGGACAGATGACCAAGTTGCTGCTTTACAAATGTCTATGACGGGTACTTGTGCCAAGAAAGCCACTGATGTTGCTGCACTTTAGTAGAATGTGCCAGTCCTCCAGCTGGTAGGACTATATTAGTTGACTGGTAACAAAGGAGATCCAGAATGAAACCCTCTGAGTAGACACTCAGCTGCTCTTAGTTCTGTCTGAAATTGCAACGCTCAACTGAGTAGAACTAAAGGATGTAGTATGCTCCAGATAGAAAGCTAGAGCCCTTCTCACATCCAGTGGATGCAGTCTCTCTCTTCATCTGTATTAGCATGAAGTTTCAGAAAGAAAGTCAGCAAATAGATTGTCTGGTTAACGTGAAAATTAGAGACTATCTTAGTGAGAAATTGAGAGTGAGAGTGAAGATTAACATTATGCCTGCGGAAAACTGCATACAAGCGCTTTTAGTTCTTCCACCCCACCTGTTTAAGGAAGACAGCTGCAGAATTGTCTGTTAAAAATAAATTCTTTCCTGCTATGTGTGAGAGGAAGGCCAAGCAGGCTAGACATATCACTCTTAGCTCCTGGACATTTATACAAGTCTATAGATCTTGAGTCGGGGAAATGATGGAACTATAACTGGTACACTACCCTGGACCAACCCATCAAAATGGTTGTTTGGATGAGGTGGCTGGATGGAATGAGCTCACTGATGCTGAAGAAGAGGACAGTGGAATCTCCTATAACCCCCCTTGCCCTTTCCCCTGGGAGGATCTTGGGATCAGGGAGCAAAAGCTTGGTGCCTATATGGCTGCTGTGGACATAACTGTTTCATTTACTGGATTACAGATTCTAAGAGATTTTAGTGTTGCTGAATTTTTTTTAGGATATGGAGCCTGTCATCTGTTTTCTGAAAACAAGGGACCTTCAAAAGGGAGGTCCGGAATGGGCTGCTGGACCTCTGATGTAACCCAGATGACTCGAACCTCAACCACTTTCTCATAGTAATAACTGATGCCATGGTTTGAGCATGTGAGCTCTGTGGTCCTCTGGTAGTGGTGAATCACTTTCCAGCTCAACAGCCTTATCTGGTGATGAGGAAGATGATGCCATGCCACAGGCTTTTGACGTGGTGACTGATCTATGGCTTGCAGTGAAGAAGCTGCCTGAGTGACTTCTGGCTGGTCAGTACCAACATCGGTATCAGGAAATGGAGAATAATGCCCTTGGTGCCAATGCCCCCACAGTACTCTTGAAGACAGTGAATGAGACTGTTGAGGGGAAGTCCTAGCTGGAGGGAGGATGCTGCGCTGTTTCCAGAACAGCCAACTGATATGGGCCTGGGACACATCCTTGCCCTAATTCTTGATCCTTAGAAGGAGGCCAGTGTTGAGGTTGCTGCATGGCCGATGGTCCTCAAGACACTGACTGGGGGGGTATGTTCCCTGTTCTAGGTGGGATACAGATGACCTCACCCTAAGTATGAAGAAGGATCTGATACTTCTGACAGTGGAGGGGCAGAATAAGTTTGGGGTGGACAGAGGCTCAAGCCCAGGGATGGTTGTATCGGGGATACTATTGTTGAGTTGCCTCTCAACTGCACTAGCTTTTGTGACTGCTTAAAAGGTAACAGTACTACAGGCTCTTGATGTGGTTCGGTAGGATCTGCAGGCACTGATAACCTTCTTGTAATGCCAGCGATCCCAGTATTGAAAGGCTAAGAAGATCCCTGGCAGCTGTGTATGCCTCCAGGCGCCTGGGAGTGGCACTATGTGATGGCTCCACAAAGATCTTTCAGGGGACAGCCTCAGCGGATCTGGCACAGGTTTCAGAGGCAACAATACCCTCTTCCTAGATGACACGTGCTCCAGGGAAAACCTCTCCCCCAAATGGTTTGTAGAGTCTCTGCCTGCACTTGGCTTCAGTACAGACATACTTGATCAAGGTACCAAACTTGAGCAAGACCTAAATCTTTTCTTCAGTACTGGTGAAGGGGACCAAAAAGCCACGGACATTTCTGGAGGGGCACTCTGCATTGAAGCTGGGGCACTTTCTCCATATGATGACTCCCGTGGATGGCAAAGTGCTGTCTCCATAGTAAGCACTTGAGCCTCATTGCTTTGTCTTTCTTTGTGCGGGGCTTGAATCCTTTAGACATATGACAGTTGTTACTAATGTGGGGTTCTCCCAAACATTTTAAGCAGCACTGGTGTGGGTTGCTAACAGGCAAGGGGTTAGTGCAAGTCTGGAGGGACTAAAACCCAAGACAGTGAGGCACTGTTCCAGTAGTAATCCTAGTAATCTACTCCTGAAAAATAAAAAGTAGTAAAAAAAAAAAGACATTAAATTCTAGCATTAAAAATGAGCTAAAACTAACTAATGTCTAGCAACAACAACAGGATATATGCGGAAAAGAGCGAGGGAAGCACTTGCCGCAAGAAGTCTGGAATTGTTTCAACAACTGCTGCTGGTGGTAAGAAGGAACTGCAGGGGATCAGGAGTGGCTCTGACCTCTTATACCAGAATGCGGTGGCATGTGGTGACAGAGGGGGCTCGGACCACCCTGACAGGTACAGCAAAGGAGAAACATTCTCCAAGAACTGTGCACATGATGTGCACACACCTACAATGGAATGGGCGTGTGCAAGCACTCAAAGAATATATTATAATCATATATGATCTCTCGCCAACAGTAAAATGCTTTCACATTTCTGTTGTGAGGTTCCAATGATTACGGTGCTTTTAATTTCAGAAACACAGAAACCCTGAACAAAGCTACATCAAACTAACATGACTGGCAGTGGCACAGTAAGTGTGTGTGTATGTGTGTGTGTGTGTGCATACACATCTATGCATACACACATAACTGACGAATGAGCTAGATCCATGTAGGACCTATTAGTATATTCCCTTATATATCATTGTAATTCATTTATTCATAGTTTTAACCTTTGTAAGAAAATCAGTTATTTAATTGAGTAGACAGGTAAACTACATCAACAAAACTGCAGTGTTTAACGTTGAAGATAACTGACATGCATGAAGTCATTGTATTAAAATATTGTTTTCCCTATTGTTTAGCACAGATGGTGCTGGTAATTAATATTGTGCTATTTTTTTCATCAGGGGATTCCCTGATTACAAAATGCACACAGTATGTAATAAATTGCTACATTACACTATATGAATACTTGATTTATGATTTATATATTTATTAATGATAAATCCAAGATGCAAATTATGTAATGCTTCAAAAGTTTAGAAGTTGTATCATTCAAAATACCATTTATTTGATCAAATTCCATAGTTTATGAAATACTGTGTACTATAAAATATATTTTGTTGTTTAATTCTGTCTTTTCCAAGAGTTTTATTTAAGTGTTCTCTCATGGAAAAAGGACAACTTCTCAAACAGAGACAACTTCTATCAACTTTATCAAGCAGAAATGCTGCATAGTCTTATTTGCCATATTGGAAATGGCTTATGTTCAGTATTAGATCAAGCTATTCAGTAGGAAACTCATGCAGGCCATGAAAATATTTTTGTTTATCTGATACTTCCTACAGAAGGCAGCATGGATAGAGAATTAAGGCTAAATTTCTCTGCCTTATCACTCCACCATCCTAATACAGGAGGAGCAGAAAATGAACCTTGTGCCATCAAAAGGTATTTTTATTCCATGGTTCTGTTAAGTATTTTACTTTTAAAGTATTTCTTAAAATTAAGGTCTAAGTCCTATTACTTAACTTCCAGATCAGTGTTTCTAACTGCATGCTTCCAGGAAATCACCAAATGGTGCACTAAGTACCTTTTTTCTACATGGTGTACCTTTTTAATGTTATAATTCTTCTTACTGCTTTAATATGTCCACAGCTGATTTGGGCAGTTAGTTCAAGAGAATGCAGCTTTCTTTCAATGGACTTCAGTGGATGCTAGATCCTGATCTACCATAGCACTTAGAACTCAATCTTGCAAGATGCTGTTCATTAGTTATCTAGCAAAGCATGTGCATAACTTCCAGCATGTGAGCAATACCACTGAAGTCAATAAGATTGTTTATGTGCTTGAAGTTATGCACATAAGGCCTGATCCAAAATCCCCTCAAGTCAATGGGCATGTTTTCATTGGCTTCAATGAGTTTTCAATGGAATTTTTTAAGAACAGGTGGCTGGAGCTGAATTCGAGTGAGACAGAGGTGATGCTGATGGGCACAGGAAAGCATCTTGAAGGGTTTCCAGACATGGTGCAATCTCCTTTAGTTTAAGATCCACACCCACAATTGGTCAATTCAGTCCATGGTTTCAGAGTATTATTGGATTCCTCACCCATTCTATCATCTCTGGTTGGCTAGGAACCATCCTGGCAGATGATAGCCTGGCCTCAGTTATGCATTCCCTTGTCTCCTCTTGGTTCAACTACAACAATGCAGTGTACCTGGACATGAAACTTTCAGTGTTTAAGAAACCTCAAACTAGTACAGAAGTTGCAGGGTGCCTCCTCACAATGCATGCTACTGTGAGCACACCAGACCTGTCTTCCACTCTATGCTGGCTTTCCATAGGTTGGATATTAGGAAAAATCTTTTTCACTAGGAGGGTGGTGAAGCACTGGAATGGGTTACCTAGGGAGGTGGTGGAAACTCCTTTAGAGGTTTTTAAGGTCAGGCTTGACAAAGTCCTGGCTGAGATGATTTAGTTAGGGTTTGATCCTGCTTTGAGCAGGGGGTTGGACTAGATGACCTTCTGAGGTCCCTTCCAAACCTGATATTCTATGATTCTATGACACTCAACTCTACTGCATGTGCTTCTCCCTGCGGAGAGAGGTTGAGAGAACAAACAACACATGACAAATGTGCAGTCAAGTTGCTTAATACAATACTGGACGGTGCTCAGATACTATGATGATGAGCAAGGTATAAGAAGCAATATAGAATAGAATATGAATCAGGCCCTTTCTTAAGTACTTTTGATGGGTCAGCGTTTTAGATTTGGTGTCATCAACTGATGGCCATTTTCATCATCACATATGCAAGATAGGAGTGACATTTGGATGCAAAAGATCTAGACAATCTGCATAAATAGATGTAGAAAATGTAATATAATATTATATATATAATAATATAATTTTCTGTCCAAGATAAAAAGACATTTTTGTTTCCTGAATCATGATTTGCTTGAGTCCTAAGAGGCGACAACCTCCTAGGTACTAGCAATGAACAGCTGCAAAAATCTTATTCTAACTGAATAATATCATAATTACCTTTTCTCCAGAAATAACTTAATTCACATATTCACTGAATTATACAAATATTAAGTATAAAATGTATTTTCAAAAACATGCTGAGTATAATTTTTATGCCAGGTTTTTAGTCTCAGATGTTAATATGCTTTTTTTGAAGATATGTGCAGATAGATGTGAAACAGATGAATAACCTAATTAATATTCACCATTAGTTGTTAATAAATAGGTCATCTGAATATAAAGCCAAACAATACTATTACATCTTTTCATTTTTATACACAAATATATAGTTTTGAAAATTAATACATGCTATCATCTTTCAGTACAAATTTCAAGGAATTCTATCAAAGTTTCTATATTGGTACCCATCAAAATAGCTTTTGAGTGACAAAATAATGTGCCATTACTAAAATGTGATTTGTATATATATTTTAAAATCTACATGTTTATTATAAAAGTATAGGGCTCCCAGAATCGGTCTGTTTTTTTCCCATACAAACTGCAAATGCATTTGTGTTGATTCCTTAAAGTTCCTTGATTTGTGAAACTATTATGGTATAAAAGAGAGCATTAGAATGCAGCATGTGTATCTATTCTATACTTTTGGGGAGAAAACATATTTCAAAACAGACTAATACTGATATATTATAAGGTATTTATGTTATGCTGCATGGAAAATAACAAGTTTTTTAAAGGACTATTTATCATGAAGCAATTAATCCAGCTTGTTCACTTTTTAATGGAAAGATGTTACAAGAAGTGCAATACTAGTTCCACTTGTAAACTATCTTGCAATTCTCAGCTTTCTATTAAATTGTAATATAAAATATCATATGTTTAAAATTTGCAACAGAACAATTTAAGAAAGGGCTAATAATTCCTGGAAATAAAGCAATAATAAAGCTCACAGTGATCACTGAAACTCTGCTACTAAAATGGAGAATGAATTGCTTAGGATTTGTGCTTTAAACAGAATTTTTCATTACTATTTTCTGTATGAAAATATATACTTTAATGAACACAAAAGGTTAATATGTAAATATCTATTTGTATAGCTAATATATTAATCTTTCTTTCAGAATCATATTTTTTAAATACGTTGACTAGTTGCATAAAGTATATTAGCCCAAATCATAAAGCATCTGTTTATAAATCAAAGTACTTGAATCACATACCATCTAGTGCTCAGTGTATTTTATATCAAGCAGTTTTTATTTTCTAATAAAACTAGAGGAATTTAAAATGTGTACAATTGCAAGCTTGCCAGTATAGTATTTTCTGCCTCATGAGTTTCTGCTTTGCCCAACTGCATTATTCCTTAGCTGTTCTATTTAAATATGGGTACACAACCTGTATGTAGTTTGCATAAATAAGGATTTAAGGAAATATATGGCATAAAGAAAAACAACCTTAATGAAAGTTGCTCAGGATTTTTTGGTTCCAACCCTGCAGTCTTTTCTCAGGTAAAATTCCTAATTTATATCTGATGTTGGACACATTTTCAAACAAGTTAGGTGCACAACTGTGGATGCAAAATACTTGCAGAATTTAGAATACAATCCTGCGAAGAGCTTTGCATAGATAAGTCCTTGTACCTGACTGGAGCTGTTTGCAGGAATAAAGTCATTAGCAAAATTATTACGTGAACTTAATTATGGACCAAGCTAAATTTCTGATCTAAGATGTAATAATTTGTTGCTGCAAGTTAGGCACACAAATATGCTCATGCAATCAGAGAAAATGAGAGCCCAAATTAGGTACCTAACTTTTCTAAATATCTGACCCAGTATTACTGCAACATGTTTGCAGTTCAATAGTTTCAATATATGATTGGTAATGTAAAGATCACACAACTGTGAAAAATCACATAACTAATTCAATCTTAGATTTTAGGTATGTTTTTGTTAGGTTAGCTAACAGTCACAAAGGTGAGTTGATTAAACATTAAATATGTTTGCAAATACGCTCACATAAGCATATACTGAATTTTTAGGGATGAGCATGATAAATTGCTACTTATACCTGTCAGTTCATCGTACCCTATCAAACCACAATAACCCTTTAATCAAAGATGTTGCCTTGAGCAGCTTGCCTTTCTGTTTTGTTTTTTTTAATTTAGGTTACAAGAATATAGCGTAAAATAAATGTTATTTAGTTAAACAAGTGTATACTTTTTAATCTAGATGATCTGTGTTTGAAAAATATAAGTAAAGAATACCATTATAATAAATTATAACTGAATGCTTACGTAGGACCAAGCTGAACACTAGAGCTAAAGGTGACTTCTTGTTCAAGGGAATAATATTTTTAGCAATATTATTCTTCTTGGAATTATGCAGTTAAAAATTCCTACACTGTATTTTTGATTCATCTTTATGTTTTATTCCACTAAGTATCACACCTCGGGATCAATCAGAAGGAGAGCATAGCCTTCATTTATTTAATTAAACCATTAAACATTCGATATACTGCAGCTGAAAAATAATGTATTTTGATGAGGCAACAAGCTAGATATCCATAGGTAAACATCCTGTTAAAGAAACAGTAATGGAGTTATTGGTCAATCCTATAGAAAACAAAGTGAAGAGAATGAAACATGATCACAATTCAGAGTGAATATTTAACTTGTTTTCTACAGCAGTCACTGTTTACTGAGATGCTGATAGATTTCAGTTATTAAACATGATCATTAGAGTATCAACATATCAACGGCTAATATTTTTGCATGCTAAATTTTTTACTAAGAGCTGTGTTTGACAGGAGCTGGAGCTACACATGGGGATCCAGGAGTGCATATGGCCTGAGGTTCATCTGGATGTCTGAATATGTTATTCCAGACAAAGGTTTGGATTCCTCAGCAATTAACAACTGACTGTTTAATATTTCAGCTCATTTTTTTCTTTGCAATTCATGTTCTGCTTTTCAAATTTCAAAAAGCACAAATTGTGCAGTTGCCAGGAAAAAATAATAGTAATGAGCTAATTGCCAAAGAACTGGATCCATTTTAATGCTGACTGATGATGGCTTCCAAAATTGGAATTTTTACTGGCAACCAACGTCCTGCATACACTCTCCTTCCAAATTCCTGTAGGAAATAATCCCATGTTTCAAATGGAAAAAATAAAAAATATGTTCAGTTCTGAGTAGGCTTTAGCTTTACTTTTGTTTTGAGCTACAATGATCCAGAGGAAATGCTCTGAGTAGCTCTGGAGAATTTGATTTTCCTGTGTTAATATTTTGAAATTACTTTGTTTCTGCTTATTAGACGCCTCAGATTCAGACAGTTTGGGCTCCTCTTGTACTCTCAGCTTCACAGAGAGACCAGTTGTGGTTTGTAAAATGTTGGCAATTCCACAGCGATCTGTGGCTCTGCCTTCTCTCTCTCTACTCTTTGTTCTGCCTCTCAGCAAAACTTGAATGGAAAGTTTCCCTCTAGTGATTTTTGCTTCATTTTTAAAACATGCCTGTAAACAAACAAGAAAGTGACACAAATGTGGAATCTACAAGGAACCCCTCCATAGCCAGTTTATCAGTTTCACCTACACAAAAGAGTCAGTGACCCCATCAGAGCCCATTTCCCTTCCTTGGTATAGTAGAAACCCAACAATCATTCTTGATATCTGTGTCATCTTTGTGTCTTCTTCAATGCTGCCCTTTAAGGTTGGAAAGGTCTCCCTCTTCTCTTCTGCCAAGCAACTTTTCATTCCATCTTCAAGTCCCTCCTTGAAATAATCCTTTGGAAAGCACCTCAACCAGTACTGAACGTTTATGCACTTCAGTCTTCTATCATCGGCTAATGCATTTTACATTTCTCAATTGTTCTTTTGTGGCCAAGTTATATTGTACCTTAGGTCAAGCATTGTGGCTTCTTATTTTTTTGTATTCAGCTCTCAACAAATACTATAATTTTGAGAATACATAAAGCAGACAACTTTTCTCGTTCTAATAAATTATGCATTTCACCTCTGCAGAAAAAAACTGCAAAAGATTGTGTGAGTTTGTGTTTTTTTCATGCAAAAAAAATAAAATACAAACATTTGTGGATGTATTTAAACTGGGAAAATTGGTGAATATTTTTCTGCAGCATTTCAGCTCCACTAGGGTGTAGGATTAGCTGACACAGCGGTGAAAATGCCTACATCATGTCCACAGTATAACTTGTACCACTGAAAGGTCTAGTTTATTCCCACTGTGGGCAAGGCCTTTGTAGTTTTGTCCCAGTTTTTGTTCTGAAAGCCAGTTGTACCTTCCAAGTCAATTCAACATTTTACTGCTCATCTCCTTCTCCTTAAAAAAGATTCTGGCATTCATGGAATGTCCTTCATAGACTATATACGCTATCTTTGGTAGAACTAAGGAGTTTAGAATTAGACACACTTTATTCCTTTTCACTGCAGATTGAAAAAAGGGAAGAAAGCTTCTGTGATCTATAATTGTGAGATACAATGTGAGACACATTTTAAAAAGTCACATTGACCACACTCTAGTATCTGTAATATATTTTTTCATTCTACATTTAGGAAAAATTTGTGTTACTTCACATACAGATGTGTGGTAACTGTTGGGAAAAATAACCTTTTATGATGTTCAGAGTAGCTCACCATCAGTAATAGGGCACTCATCATAAGTAGCTTAGAAGGATACATTTTGAGAGACTCCTTTTTGCATAAGTAATAAAATAGGGATGCAAATCAGATTGAAAATAAAATACATGATAATATTCCATCTCGCCAGGATGCTCCTCTATTCCAAGGCAGTGAGGCCATCTTGCTCTTGTTGTCACTGTCAAGAGAGAACTCTAGGTGCCCACACATCCATTAACTAATCCTAGCTCAATTTTGTGTTCAGCCATCCGATAGGGTCCAGGGGGCAACCAAAGATTGACTGGTGGAGCTGGGAGGATCTCCCTTCTGAAGGGAGATTACAGAAGAAGCCCTTTTGGTTCTCCTTTCCTTCTATAGCACCTACTCTCCTACCTGTTGGAGCCAAATGATCATTTATTGTGGCTGGTTATGTGAACTACATGAATTTCTTGTGTTACTTGATGTCTGTTTATTTTTACTAATGTAATGTGTTTTCCTTTCTATATCATTCTTTAAGTTGATATTGCAGTTACTTATTTTATTTGTTGGAAATTTTCAAGATACTTCTTGCAGGGAATATCTGCAAACCAACTGGCAATTAAATTAAGGTGATCTTTGTCTCCCAGTTAGGTATTTTGGTATTGTGTTCACTCAAGACAGTGAAATCTAGATGGGTAGACTTCAAGCATGTAGTTTGTGTCTGCTTAAGGCTTCTGTACTGGGGAGGAGCATTTGGTGGCTTATGGTTGAAGACCACTGTCCACCTCTCGGAAAACTGCACCGGCAGATCAATATACATACAGGCCAGAAGGAAATCTAGAAGTCTTTAGTTTATCATTTAGAATAAGTGGCAGCCTACGGTTTGGAGATCAGCTGCAGCCACGGCTTGCTCTGAGAAACAGTCTTCATTTTCACCATGCAGTTCAATAAAGTTGTGGCCTCTGAGGCATTATTGTCAATTGTACTATCTCCTCACACTACCTTCAGCTGGTGATACCAAACATAAACAGCAGTATTATTGGAAGAATTTTTCTTTCTGAAGCAACGGAAGCAATTCTTAGTTTTTTTGTGTGACAAGTCCTATTTGCATGATACTAAAGAGTAGCTTTCTTTACTAGTACCCTCAAATGTAAAATAGTGATTGAACATTTACTGGTCTACAGCTATTTTAATAATTTCTAATATGGCATGTTATTAAATTGTTAAGTTTTAAAAAGAGAATAAAAATACATAATATGAAAGAAATATTTCACACTCTAACCAGCATGGTAATAAGTAAATTGTAATTAATGATGATCTGTGCTTTATTTCTATTGTTTAATAAATATAACATATTTTGAGTGTCTAATACTTTTATATATGTATATAATAATGCAAATACTTTAAGTTTACAATTCAGCTTTTTATGAAAATAATCCTACTTCAAGCGAAGTAAATGAGAGTTCAGAACTAGATTAAGTCCCATATCTATTTGATAGGCAAATCCTGGCCCTGTTGGAGTCAATGTCAGTTTTGCCATTTACTTCAGTGGAGCCAGGATTTCAGCCTAGATGAGGGAGTTCTGTTGTTACATGCACTTCAGATATACTCTGTGTTATATCTGGAATTTGAACATTCGGTAGGAAATAAAGCTAAATTCTGTTCTTAGAAAGTGTTACACAGCTGGAAATTAATTCTCAGGCACTTTGAAACTATAGCTTTTAATTTACATATTTAGGTGATACATGTATGTGGAAAAATTAACTGAAATTGTTTTATTCATAGTTTACAGGCATTTGCTAAATCTATATTTTCAAGTTTTTAATTCATTTCTTTTTAATTTGGTTTTAAGTATTCAGCTATGCAGCTATTATAACTATATGTGAACATACGAATATTCCCTCCAAAATAAATGTTTAAAACAACACCATTTGGTAAAAACTGCACTGTCAATATTGTAATGCAAGCACTAATATCTGCAAGTTTAACAATGCCTTATAGTGCTCAGTCATTTGAAAGCGACTAAATTCTTTGTTCTCTTTTGCTGTTTTTCTTAAATTACTAACATAGTGACTGAGCCATTTCTCTGGGTTCAGCTTATTGCCTGAAAACAACACAGAAAACAACACTGACATTTTAGTTACTTATTAGCTACACAGATTTTCTCACAAATGCTGGTATTTTATGCTGAGGTGGCCCATCAGTTATTAAAATCATTGTTTGGTAACTGAAGCAGATGTCTCCACAAATATCATTTTACTGTTTCATTCTTGTGCTGTGGTATGTGCCTGCCAGTGTCTCATTTTTTGCAGTTCATTCTTATAGTATGTTTAAAATAGAACAGATCTGTTTAATAACAACAAAGATTTCAAAACAGCTAAATTTACATTTGTAATCTATGTCAATTGTAGCAACTTCTTCTCCCCTCTGTTAACTATGAATGTCAACATTACCTTCTACAACAGCATAAACTGCTGATTTCTAGCATATGGACATGGAATGCTAGATATGTTGTAGCTTAGCTGAAGCATTAAAAAAAACCCATCTCTCAGTCTTGCCGAATGCTGCTGCTTCCTGGGGTCAAGGAAATGAGGAATGTGACTTTTGTATTAAAGAAGCAAAAAGAGTGGAATATTTAGGTTCTGGTAATATTTTGGGAGAAGGGTGTGTGTAGCATCCTTTCCGCTAGCTCTTGATATGTCAGAGTGTAATGCCAAACACAAAGTGTAATGCCAGCTTTCGATGTAATACAGCTGAGTTCTCTCATAATGTAAATAGGATCCACACAAACTGTGTCAAAATAACAAAAACTATATGTTACAAATGAGATGGACACAACATTTCTAAATGTAAAGTGAATCCTATGACGTCAGGGTTAACTGCGTGAAGAGTCTAAAAAGATAAACTTTTATATTTTTAAGATGCATTGGCACGTAAAAAAATTTAATTGAAGACAAAGTCTAAATATACCCTACTAACTTTGGATTGCGTGAACATACTAAATAAGAGCCTATGACACCAAGAACATTGTTTAAAGACTACTTCAGGATGGTTAAGAGGAGGATGATATAATCTAAATATCTGATAAAAAGAGATTACTAGTACATATAATATTCCTCACTGGCAGGCATTCCTATCATGTCATATCAAAGTCTAGCAAAATGCTGAAAGTTAGAAATGTTATCAAGCATTAGCAGGCATTTAAAGAACGTCTCTTGAATATTTCTAGCATAAAAAAGTATTTCATGTGATGTAAATGAATGGTAATTTTCTGACTTTAAAAGAGAGCTGTGCCAGTACATTTCAGCATTCTGGACCCAATTCTGCAAACATGGACATGCTTTCAATTTGCTCTGCCTGCCTTCCCGCCTTAGATGGCTGCGATTGCAGCAAAATTAATCCATTTAAAAATCTGCGGCTTAAACTTAAGGATTTTCAGTTTTTTCCCCTTCTCTCTTTTTTTTTTTCTTAGAATATCAATAAGTTCCAATTGAAGAGCGGATTCTTTTGCAATTCAGGCATGTGCCGGCGATAACGGGCGAGTTGGCATGAAGAGAGGCAGAGATGGATTAATTATGCAGAGAACATGGAAATTCTGCTTATCATCGGCTAGCAAAGGAGCCCAGCTCACATAATCAGCAAACGAAGGGAGAGAAAAAAATAACAATGCAATGGCACCTTCTAGCCCATCATCAGGATTTTTTCTCCCCCTTGTAATTAAAAAATAACATACACTTATAGCCCTATCTCCTGTGCAGTCAAGGAGTGGATGTCCACAAAATAATTGCACTGGGATATTAGAGCAGGGAACAAGAGCTGTCCATTCCTACTATACCTTACTCCTCTTTCCCCTGCCTCTCTCTCTGGCCTCTACAAGGTATTTCCTTTCTGTTTGCAATCAGAATCAGATGGATATTTCAGGTGACATCCTATCTCATTGTCCATAAGTCCCAAACCTCACCCTTATCATGATTCAAGCAAACATGTATATGATAAATATTTGAAGTGCTGAAACTGTGAGGTTTTATCTTGATCACCTGTGATATATCTGCAGAAAATCACTTTGATGAAATGTTTCCAAATGGTCTTTCCAGTTTCCAAACAGGCTGTTTAGGAAGGTTTTGTTGGTAGTAATGTTTTCACTTTTGCCCATAAAGATCATGTTCCCTATACAGTTTTTCTTCTTTTTCCATTTTTATGCATTTTTAAGCCCAAAGTAAAAAAAAAGAGATTGTTTCATTGTTTACAGTTTGATTGCTTAATATGATTCAGTAGAAACATTTCTGCAAAAAGACATTGTAATAAAAAGTAGAACCCTAACTTATTGTCAAAAATAGATTGATCCTCCATTTGTATTATCCAATTTACTGATGGTATTGATATTATCTTTCCCAGTTAGGATGCAAACACCTATACTATACAGTGATGCTCCATAAGCAGACTACATTACAAATATATCTTGCTGCTTTTATTTCTAACTATTTTTTCCCTATTGCTGATCATGAGGCATAGCTTGGGGATTCTGAGGCCCTTGCCTTCCCCTGAGATTCATTGGTCTGCAAAAGAAATAAAATGAAGAAAATTAAGCCCTAAAATGACTAAAATTATGCAACTAGGGAGGGAGAGCTGTTTTTCCAAGAGCAGTAGTCCAGGATTACAAAGCTGGCAGTCTCTAGAAATTTAATTTATTCATAGAGTTCCTCCAAAGCAGGGGACCAGTGTGGGGCGCAGTTTGCACACTAGTAAGAGAGCTCCTGCTGACTTTGATGATAAAAACTGATTCTCTGCTAAGTTTTTAATTTTTTTCCAATCTTTTAAAATCCCCGTTTGGAAATAGTGATGAAACTGGAAAGAGAAATCTGATTCCACTGCATAGTTATACATGACAAATCAGTATTAAGTTTTCATCAGTTTCTTTAAGAAAAGAAAGGCACAGACAAAACAAATATTTCTGAGACAAGACACTGTCCAAAATTCTTCTCTCAGATACATTTGGGCAAATCCAAAATAACTCTGTTGAGCTCTTAACTAATACTATTATATCAACAGAGTTATAATATGTATCTGTGTGTGTTTATATATATATAATGTTCTGTTTCAAGATATGACTTAGCAGAATATTTCATCATGCCATCTGTTTTAGCAGAAGAGGAGTCCCTGGCTAAAACTCTTTATAATAAATTGCTTTAGCAGCTTGTTTGTTTTTTATTAAAATTGGAAATGAATTCCATGAGAGGTGATGGATTGACACCTATATATTGATGTGCTTTATCCACTGAACAGGGACAGTAGCAGTGCATGCTATTCCACCTCTGTCCTGGAAGGACCATCTCCAGGGTGAGAAGGCTGATCAGTTCCCATGCCCATTCAGTCTGTGACCTTCCTTTTGACCTTGCCATCAAAGATGCCAGGTAAGACCATGTGTGATGTGTGTGTTTTCTGCTCTGTTTCAAATCAACTAGAAAGTGAATTGAGACCTTCAACTCATTCTGTCAGGCCACTAGATTGCAGTGATGTTGAACAATGTTAAACCTGGGCCAGATCCAGATCATGGATGTAGAGGTGACCAATCTATTATTATTATTATTTATATTACAGTAGTGCCTAAAGGCCCACCCAAGATAGAGGTCCCATTGTGCCAGGAATTATAAACAAATAATATGACTAATTGTTGGCTCACAGTCTTAAGAGTTAAAGGGTAGGTAGGGAAGCAGAGGCACAGAGAGGTGAACTCATAGACTTTAAGGTCAGAAGGGACCATCACGATCATCTACTCAGACTTCCTGCACATTGCAGGACACAGAACCTCACCCACCCACTCCTGTAATAGACCCATAACCTCTGGCTGAGACACTGAAGTATTCAGGTCATGAATTAAAGACTTCAAGTTACAGCAAGTGCCCCATGATGCAGAGAAAGATGAACCCCCACCCCCGCAGGGTTTCTGCCAATCTGATCTGGGGAGAAAATTCCTTCCGATATGGTGATCAACTAGAGGCTGAGCATGTTGAGGAGACCCACCATCAAGACACCTGGGAAAGAATTATCTGTAATAACTCAGAGCCCTCCCCATCTACTGGCCTGTCTCTGGCTGTTGGAGATATTTGCTATTAGCAGTCACAGACGAGTAAATGCCATTGTAGGCAATCTCATCATACCACTCCCTCCATAAATTTATCCAGCTCAGTCTTGAAGCCAATTATGTTTTTGTCCCCACTGCTACTCTTGGAAGGCTGTTCCAGAACTTCACTCCTCTGAGGGTTAGAAACATTTGTCTAATTTCAAGCCTAACCTTATTGATGGCCAGTTTATAGCCATTTGTTCTTATGCCAGCACTGGCCCTTAACTTAAATAACTCCTCTCCCTCCCTGGGATTTATCCCTCTAATAAATTTACCAAGAGTAACTGTATCCCCCTTAAACTTTGTTTGGTTAGATTAAACAAGCCAAACTTCTTAAGTCTCCTCTCATAAGGTAGGTTCTCCATTCCTCTTATCATTCTAGCCCTTCCCTGCATCTGTTCCAGTTTGAATTCAATTTTCTTATATGTGGGAGTCCAGAACAGCATACAGTATTTCAGATGAGGTCTCACCAGTGCCTTGTATAATGGCAATAACATTTCTCTATTTCTACTAGAAATTCCTAGGATTGCATCAAACTTTTTCCATGGCCACATCACAGTGGCAGCTCATAGTCATCCTTTGATGTGTCTGAAATCATTAGTAGAGCCAGGAATAGAACTCAGCTCTACTGAATACCAACCACATTTCCTAGTCACTATACCACACTCTCTCTTAAATAGCTATTAACACTTCTACTGAGGTGGCACCCAGCGTTTCCAAACAGTCTCATGGTCTGACTGCTTGGTACAGTACAACCACATAAGAACCAACGGTCCATGTCCCAAATAACTTACAATTTTAGGCCTTGATCCTGTAACTGGATGCACACAAGAAAACACTTATTCATGCAGAGACAATAAGAATCTGATAAGCCTCATATGTCACAGTTCCAGTTTTTTAAACAGCTTCTTGGTCACTGTGTTGTGCTAGAAACTTTACATGAACAGTATACTTCTGTAATCTTTTACATTTCCTGAAAACAAGTTTTAACATCTTTCACAATAGGCATTAGATAATAGAATTCTCAGTAACCCTAACAATAAATGGATTTGTAATCTATCCATGATTAAAATTATTTTCATCATGAAGTAGAATTCTCATTATTGTTTCCATTTTAATATTATCAACTATAAAGTGTCTTAGTGATTGATATTATAGACAGCAAAACCCTATATTATGGTAATTAAATTTAAAATGAATCAGCCATCCTTATATGTCTCAGTACAGCACCTGACTATTTAAAAACAATTATCTCCTGGGGTCACCTAATGGCACACACTACTTTGAACTGCTTAAAAAAATTGTTCAGGGTCAAAAAGTTGAGCCACAGGCAAAATTCGCATTCAGTGTCATTCGTGAGACACTAGGGGAAATGATCTCAATATTTTTTTAAAACAAAGTCAGTATGAAATCCTTAAAGAATTTCAGTGCAATTTAGTCCTGAATTCTGGGCCCTTTAAACAGAATTTATAGAGAGAAATGCACATATAAACCTAATACTCAAGGATATGTTCTTCCCTTGTTTTGTGTGAAAAACACCAGGAAATCTGAGCAGGAAACGAAACTGATCTCTTTCAGGTAGGTAATTTTTTTTTCCAGTCAAGTTTGAAAGGTACAGTATAATGCTCTCTTAAATTAGAGCTAGCCTGTGGATTAATATCTCTTCATAGCAGACATCCATATCTGGAAATATTAAACTCTGCAAATATATGTTACAAAAATATTTGCTCACATTTTTCATATAAGAAGATTTTATAGGGACAGGAGCTTTCCAATCAGAAGAACGTTTATACCCTTTATACCCTTAATCTTTAGCTTTTTTTAGTACACTTTACCACTGTCTGCTATTACAAGATACTTTTTTTTTCATTTTGGAGAAATTTTAGTACAAAAAATTTCTTTAGTACCTCAGTTCATTTGCAGATTTCAGCAGGCTTGCAAAAGCACACCTGTTGTGCTGTCTGGATTTCCTTTTCTGATCATAGGCTTCTGACAAAGAGGGGGGAAAAGAAAGATTTTTATCAAACACTCTTCACCGGACAATGAATTTTCTTCACCATTTGAATGTATCTGTGGAATGCCTGAGTGATTCATTACAGCAGATTCTGAAGTATGACAATGGGCCACAGAAATGACTGATGGTATCTTTTTCCTGATTTCATTTCCCTGATCCTCTTCATCCCTTGGCCTGTGTACCTCGATTAATTAGAAACCAGGGATTTTCACTCATCAGCTGATGGGTTTCATGCTCCACTCTGTCACAAATCTGCTGCTTGCACTATCTCTCTTACAGCTGGTGGCTGCTTTAAAAACTTTTTTCTTTTTTCTCCCTTTTTTTGAAGCAGTGCTTTGTGACTACAGGTTTAGGCCTTTTTAAGATTCAGACATATTTTTAAAAAGAGATTAAAAATTAAAGTACAGAAGATTCAAAATCTCTGATTAAGTTAATCCCTATCTAAATGATACTTGTCCAAAAATGAACTTTTTGAAGAGATAATAATGTAAATGTTTCATAGCTCTCAGCTTTCCAAGTTAGTTTTTCAAGATATAATAATTGAAGTATTATGCAAAGGATGAAAGTATATAAATATAATTTTTGTGCAAAAAGCACATATGCTCAGTTCACATGTATTTTAGTGCTGCCTATACTATACTGTTAAGCCAATTGCATTTCAGATTTCACTTGTATGAGGCACCTTATTATAAGATCCTGCAGTAAATCATTGAACCGTTATTGTTTCTGGAGGAAATATTTCATAATTGAAAATATGCTGCCCTTTAGGGTATATACCAAATTAAAATCCCATGGTGATATAATCCCTGAGGAAACAAACCATAATTAAATGGTATTTAAAAATTCAGAATATTTTGTAATAAAATTCACCCACGGAAACTTAAAATAATGTGTGAATCACAGACAACAAACATATCAATTATGTCTACCATAGAAAATGTAACCGCTGCTAGTTTACTTTTTTTTATCATTATCTATTCACCCCCTCCATCCACCACCCATTGCTTGGTTTAATTTCTGCATGTAATACATTGTTTGTATTAAGATAGAACCCCTCCGTTTTCCTAAGCCAGGTTCAGAAGTAGAATAGCCTTGTAAGAATGTCAGACTTCGTAGAAGCTCTGTGTTGCTGAGAAAAAGGTAATGAGGTACCATGATTATTCAGGTCTTTTGCTTCTAAGGAATAAAGTCTATTAATTCTGCAGTTTGGTACACTGCATGTTGGCTTTTTCATACTGTTTATTTCTGGTTAATGGCTTACTAGTAGAATAGATACATACACACACCACACACATCTATATGACTCTATGCGCATACTCACACACGACACAATCCCTCAAGATATTCTTATAAGCAAACTAGGGAAATGTGGTCTAGATGAAACTACAACGGGTCAAAAGATCATACTCAAAGAGTGGTTATCAGTGCTTTGCTGTCAAACTGAGATGACCTATCTAGTGGGATCCTGCAAGGATCAGACCTGGATCTGGTACTATTCAATGTTTTCATTAATGATTTGGATAATGAAGTGAGGAATACATTTATAACATCTCTGGATGACACCAAACTGGTAGGGATTGTAGACATTTTGCAGGATAGGATTAGAGTTCAAAATGACCTTGACAAATAAGAGAACTGGTCTTAAATCAATAAGATGAAATTAAATAAAGACAAGTGCAAAGTACTTCACTTAGGAAGGAAAAAATGCACAACTCCAAAATGGAGAACAACTGCCTAAGCAGTAGTACTGCTGAAAAAGACCCTGGATGTTATAGTGGATCACAAATTGAATATGTGTAAACAATATGATGTAGTTGTGAAAAATGGTAATATCATTCTGGGATATATTAACAGGAGTGTCGTATATAAGACATGGGAGGTAACTGTCCTGTTCTACTCAGCACTGGTGACGCCTCAGGTGTAGTACAGTGCCACACTTTAAGAAAAATGTGGACAAATTGGAGAGAGTCCAGAGGAGAGCAACAACAACAACAAAAAAGATAAAAGATTTACAAAACCTAATCTATGAAGAAAGGTTAAAAAAAATGGACATGGTTTAGTCTTGAGAAAAGAAGACTGGAGGGGCTGATAGTCTTAAAATATGGCAAGGGCTGTTATGAAGAGGATGGTGATCAATTGTTCTCTGTGTCCGCTGAAGGTAGTACAAGAGGTAACAGATTTAATTTGCAGCAAGGGAGATTTAGGTTAGATATTAGCAAAAACTTGCTACCTATAAGAATAGTCAAGCACTGGAATAAGCTTCTACAGGAGGTTGTGGAATCCTCATCACTGGAGGTTTTTAAGAAGAGGTTAGACAAACATCTGTCAGCAGTGGTCTAGGTCTGTTTGGTTCTGCCTCAGCACAGGGGAGCTGGGACTACCTAACCTCTTGAGGTCCTTTTCAGCTCTGTTTCTATGATTCTATGACTACGCACACACACAAACACAAACCCTCTACATACTTGCCCATGATATATTCTTCTGTTGGGCAGCACTTTGATCAATTAATTATTTTTTTTAGTTAATCCTTTTTCCTCTTATTTTCCTTGCATAAAAAGAAAAAGTGTATCCAACACTTAAAGATTGAGGAGTAAATTGGAAAAATAAGCATTTCCACCTTTGGTCAATTAAAAACTGGAGTCAACACTGCTAGAGTGGTATAAAGTGGTGTAAATGAGAATCAGCCCTATGTGTTCACTGTGTTCTGACAATTAGAAAAACAGTTATTTTTATTTTTAATAGCCTTGAATGGTTTCTGCATTGAAATGAGAAATCATATCAACCAGACCTATTGATAATATTCATCTAGACAAGTCTTCAGTAATTTCTGTTTCTCATCATTCCTATCCAGTCTTTTCAAAATTCAGCTGCTAAAACTATTTTTCTTACTCATAACTCCTGCTCCTTCTTTGAATCCCTCTGTTGGCTTGCCTTTTTTCACCAAACTTTTGGTCCTAGACTCCAAGGCACTTCTCCACTCTGTCTTTCTTACTTTCTACCAATTCCACAGGGCTTGTTCCTGCATTGTGCTGAGAACACTTCCCTCTTACTTATATCAACTGGAATAGAGGGCACACAGCGCTCCTTCCAATATCAAGCTCTTATCACATCAGCCTGACTTCTTCTGCTGTTCAATGGTGCCAGCTTAGTCTACCCATCTGTCAGTATTTCTTGTTAATGATCCTGCACCTAATTCCACAATCTCCCTTATCCCACACATGAAATATGTCTGAACTGATTCATGAAGACACAATTATCATTTCCTCCTATGGCAGCATTTAATTTGGGTATGTCTACATAGCTGACGTTAAAGTGCTGCCATGGCAGTGCTTTAACGTGGCTGTGTAGTTGTGGCTCTGGTGCTGGGAGAGAGCTCTCCCACTGCTGTAAAAAAAACACCTTAATGGGGGGAATAGCTACCAGCTCTGGGAGCGTGGCTCTCAGTGCTGTAGGACTACCTACACTACCACTTTACAGCGCTGAAACTTGCATCTATCAGGGCTGTGTCTTTAAACACCCCTGTGAATGGAAAGATTCAGTGCTGTAAGTGGTAGTGTAGACAAGCCCTTAAATGCAGCCATAGTAATGATATAGCTATAGAAATGGTAATAGTGTCTTCATGAATTGCTGGATTTTAACACAATCTGCTCTCAATTCCTCCACTCAGATACTCTTAAGGCTACGGTATATTTGATAGTATCCCACTTACACCCTTTATTTTATGAGGCTCTAATCTCATTGGGGCAAGAACAGTGTCTTCATGTGTGTGCTTAGCATGATGGGGTCCTGATCCTGACTGGGACCTTTGTGTAATGATAATATGAAATAGTAACAACAATAGTATTAACAACAATAATAATTTCAACGACCATCTGAGTCATGAATCAATTTTGTGCATTACAGGAAAAGGTTCTTAAGAAACAATCTGTGAAACTGAACTTTTATTTTGTGAAACTGAACCCTGATGAACAGAAATCCCATTATCATTTCATTTGTTCCCTGAGATTCATTTCTCTGCAGATTTCCAAAGAACAGCATTCGATCAGTACATCTTTCAGCCCAAGCTTACCAGTCATCAGCAACACTATCTTTGTGTTCAAAAATTAAAAAGTTAATTAAAAAAGGAACAGATGAGAATTTGCATTTCTGATCAACAAAGTTTTTAAAGTTTTTTTTTCTGTGTAGCTTATTAAGAATGAAATCCTTAGTCCAAACATTTTTACCTGTTGATTACAAAGCAGTGGAATCTGTTCAGGGTAGACAGTGCCTAACCTACATTGTACCAGATACATTATTATCTTTACCTTCTGCTTTAAACTGTCTCAGACTGCCACTTTTATATCAAATAGCCACTTTTAGATGTTACTAACTTCTAGTGTAAACAAGTCAATACATATATCAACAGACTTCCCTTTTTGATATAAAAGAGATAACTCTTTGCACTTCTTAGCATCATTAATTCAAGGATCTCAAAACACTTTACAAAGATGGGGAAATATCTTCATTTAAAAGAAGGGGAAATTGAGAGATAGAGGGGGAAATTGAGAGATAGAGAGGTTAAGTGACTTGCCCAAGATCACCCAGTAACTAGTTGCAATAAGGAATGGAATACTGGCCTCCTGACTCTCTGTCTCCTAATTTGATCACTAGATAATGATGCCTCCCTTAAAAGACAGGTACTATTAAAGAGCCTAGGCCCTAAGATTGATATATTTTGAAACTCGTATCTTGTGTATGACCTCAAAATACTAAATATCTGCTGAGAACAATATCCCTCACTGTGCACCAAGAAATTAAAAAACCACAAATTAGTCACAGTTTATGCATAATTCTGTTTTGCTCTGCTACTGCAGAGATTGAAAGAGAGATGGAATCAGGATTTGCCTTCCAGTTTGCAGGGTCTCATGCTGATAGAGGAGGAGTTTGGACTATGCTGTCTCTGGCTCTGGTTCCACTACTAGGAGAAAAGATCAAGTCACAAGTTGCCTCTTTAGGTCCACTGCTAATGGGAAGATCAGGTTTAAACTGCCTCTAACACCAGTTCTCCTGCTCCTCAAGATGGCCCATGTAATTCTGAGTCTATGCAGGGCTCTGAAAATAAGTTGTTTCCATTGTTTTTGCTTAAAAGTGGCACTGGCTAGAATGAGGAGCCCAAAGGGTTTGATAGTAACTGAAGACTGGTACTGTATATGAGCTAATTCCTTCAGCATTGTATAATGCTGACAACATGAGAGAGCTGTAAGATGCTGGTGAAACCATTTGTGAAATTATACGCAACAATTGTCACCACTTCATTCTGAGTAGTTTTGTACCCATCACATTTTCACTGTTTTGACAAATTTGATGAAATAATCATTTTTCATCAAAAATATGCTAAAAAAGAATTTCAAATTCAAATACGCAAAAGCTTTAAATGGCAAAACAAGTTTCAGCTGGGAAGATACCCCTTTTTGCTTAGAAATAGGTTTATTTTCACTTGAAAAGAGGCACTTTTTGAGAGAAAGTTTTCACAAAATAAGGCAGTTTTTTGACGAGTTAGACTGTCACTGGCACTATGCTTCAGGGTAGGGACATAAGGGAACATGAGGTTACGCCCTGCACCCTCTACGTAGAGCACATCTAGCGTTATGTGGGGAAGGGAGAGTAGGGCTGTGACTTGCCTTCCTGCACAGGCGAGCATGGAATGGGCAGAGCCCTGAGCAAGGGATAATCTTCACAATCCTGGGAGTAGAACCAAGGGGCATATGCCTCAGAGACATCTTTCTAGGCACAATCCCAGGTGGCTTCCTCCTTGCCTGAAGGGCATAGAAATTTGCTGCTGATCTATACCAACATCAAATAAATACATCCCCTGTACTGGCTTAGTTGAGATAGTCAGTGATTTGCAGCAGGACTACCCATTCCCTTCCCATTTCCTCCAGGGCTTGAGTGAGTAAGCAGGCAAGGTGCCTACCCAGGGATATCAGGAGGAGATTCCAACTTCTGTGTACAAACAGGTAGTCTAAGTCACAATCTAGTGGGTTTCTTTGACAGTGCCACTCTTAAAAAAGCTAGTATTAACTGTTTTGTAGGGCTTGAGCCTACAAACACTACTGGGTATACTGGTTGCTCTGGTGAGGGGCCCAGGACTGGGTGCATTGCCAGAAGCTCACACAGATTGTCACCCTAGGATCTGACTATGTTTGCCAGTTAGGAAAATGTCATGCTAAACATTAGAGACAAGGTAGGTGAGATAAAAATCTTCTATTGGACCAACTTCTGTTGGCGAGAGAGAAAAGATTTCAAGCCACCCAGAGCTCTTCTTCAAGTCTTTCTAATATCCTGCAACTGACACAGCTAGAACTACACTGCATGCTAAACATTGGCATTTATGGGGTTTCTAGAGCCTATTCTACACTAAAACATAGGTCTACCTGGGTACATCGCTCAGGGCAGTGAAAAATTTCACACTGTGTGCAACGTAGTTAGGTCAACCCAGCTCCCACTATAGATGCAGTTAGGTCAACAGAAGAATTCTTCCATCAGTCTAGCTGCCACCTCTCGGGGAAATGGATTATCTACATTGATAGAATGTAGATAATCCATTGGAAAAACCCCTCTCTCAATGTAGGAAGTGTCTACGCTACAGCAGGACCTCAACACAGCTGCAGCGCTATAGCTGTACCTCCGTAGTGTAGACATACTCTGAGTTAGAGACAGGGGAATATGATACTAAAAGCAATGGTCTCCAGTGGGAAAACCTGGATTCCCACTTCTTTAATTTTCAGAATCTTCGCATCTCTTTGTCTCTGAAATATGAACAGTTTCAGTCTGATGGGTTTTTTCCCCTTACACTCTGTGCCAAACTCAGAATCTTAACAGAAATGTGGTATTTGGCCCTTGACTTATGCTAATTTTCTTGCTCAGAATGTGTCTTTTACTGCTGCTCTGCAGCCCCTGTCTGCTGGCAGGTCAGACAGTGCTCATATACGGCCAGTAAAAAGTTCAGATCCAATCAGTAAAAGGCAAGACTTGGAAACTTTTTCATAGTAATTGAATTTAAAGGAGACTTACAGAATCAAGGCTATTGTAAAGGTATGTCCTTTGCAATAACTTAAAATATTCCCTTTTCAGTAATAGAAGCTATCATTAATTTTGTGCCTTGTTATTAGTGATATCATTTTACTTCATTCTGCATGAAAACAAGTACTGTGAGTAACTTGGGAAAATTCACAAAATTTCCCAACACCATTTGATTATTTTGGTATATAATACCATGTCATAATGAGACATGACATGTCACGGTACAACATACTGCTGTAAAAGAGAGGTAATAACTGATAACGTCACAAAGGCTGAAGTGTTTAGTGCCTATTTTGCTTCAGGCTTCACTAAAAAGGTTACCAATGACCAGACACTCACCACAATATTAACAACAAGACAGAAGAAGAATTTTCCTAGACTCCATCTCCCTCCCCAAACTCCTCCTCTCCCTTCCCAGTGGTCAACTAGTTACAATTTCCATGTTGCCAATTTAGTTGTTTTCCAATCCCCCTGTAAATTCAAACACCTCCTCTAATTTCAATTCCTGAGAAAACACTGGGAAGGAAATGCAAGCCAGAACAGGTTAAAGAACATTTAGATAAGTTAGATGTATTCAACTTGGCAGGGCCTGATGAAATTCATCCAAGGATACTTAAGGAATTAGCTGAAATAATCGCGGAACCATTAGCAATTATCTTTGGGAACTCCTGGAGGATGGGTGAGGTCCCAGAGGACTCGAGACAGGCAAACACAGTACATATCCTTTAAAAAGTGAACAAGGAGGACACAGGGAATTATAGACCAGTCAGCGTAACGTTGTTCCAGTATCTCTCCAAGTATCAAAGGATTAAACAATCAACTTGTAAGCACCTAGCAGATATTAGAGTTGTAAGGAATAGCCAGCATGGATTTATAAAGAATAAATCATGCCATACCAACCTACTTTCCTTCTTTGACAGGGTATTGGCCTAAGGAAAGAAGTAGATGTGGCGTATCTTGATTTTAGTAAGGGTTTTTACACAATCCCACAAGATAATTGCAAAGCAAACTGGGGAAATGTGTCTAGATGAAATTACTATAAGGTGGGTATACAACTATTTGAAAGACCATACTTAAAGAGTAGTTATCAATGGTTTGCTGTCAAGATAGGAAGGCACATATAGTGGGATCAGGGGTCAGTCCTGGGTCTGGTACTATTTATATTTTCACTAATGACTTGGATAATGGAGTGGAGAGGCTGATTATAAAAACTGTGGATGACTCCATCCTGGGAGGATTGCAAGCTCTTTGGAGGACAGGATTAGAATTCAAAATAATCTTGACAAAGTGAAGAATTGGACTGAAATTAAGAAGATGCAATTCAATAAAGACAAGAGCAAAGTACTTCACTGAGAAGGGAAAAAAATCAAATGCACAACTACAAAATGGGGAACAGCTGAATAGGCAGTAATATTGCTGAAAAAGGGTCTGGAGATTATGGAATATCATTAATTGAATATGAACTGACAATGTATGTAGTTGCAAAAAGGCTAACAACATTCTGGGATGCATTACTAGACATATGTTAGACACGCAAGGTAATTGTCCTGCTTTTGTTGACATCGGTGAGGCCTCACTTGGAGTATTGTTTCCAATTCTGGGCATCATACTTTAAGAAAGACGTGGACAAATTGGAGAGATTCTACAGGAGTGCAACAACATAGATAAAAGGTTTAGATAACTTGACCTACAAGGAAAGGTTAAAAAAACTGTGCATACTTAATCTGGAGAAAAGAAAACTGAGAAGGGAACTGGGTAAAAGTCTTCAAATATGTTATGGGATGTTATAAATAGAAGAGTGATCAATTGCTCTCCATGTCCACTAAAAGGTAGGACAAGAAGTAATGGGCTTAACCTAGTAGGTTAGATGTTAGAAAAATCATTCTAACTATAAGGGTATTTGAGCTCTGGAATAGGCTTCCAAAGTGGGGGGTTGTGAAATTTCTGTCATTGGTGGTTTCTAAGAACAGGTTGGACAAACACCTGTCAGGTATGGTCTAGGTTTACTAGGTCCTACCTCAGCGCAGGGGGTTAGAGTAGATCAGCGGTTCTCAACCAGGGGTATGTGTAATGACTTGTTTATACTGCTCTATATACAATACACTGAAATGTAAGTACAATATTTATATTCCAGTTTTACCAATTATTATATGGTAAAATGAGAAAGTAAACAATTTTTTAGTATTAATGTGCTGTGACACTTTCATATTTTTATGTCTGATTGTGTAAGCAAGTAGTTTTTAAGCAAGGTGTAACTTGGGAGTATGCAAAACAAATCAGTCTCCTGAAAGGGGTACTGTAGTGTGGCAAGGTTGAGAGCCACTGGATTAGATGACCTCTCAAAATCTCTTCCAGCCCTACATTTCTATGAGCCTATAAAATTTTAGTAAGAAATAACATTTAGAGTAGCAGAAGTGAGCCCTTACTTCCACTGAGCAGTACTGATCTGTGAGGCAGATTTTTCCTTGCCCTTAAATGGTTGTTCAGTGAGTGTGGGGGCAATGGCAGTCTTTTCCCTCTTTGCATGAAGGCTAGACAGATCTGTTCCCTCTACTCGTCAAGGGCGCCCAATGGTGCAAAGGGGTGGCAAAGTGGTAAGATCATATCACTATTCTCCCTCCAGCTCTGGCCTACAGGGCAGATCTGTCACATCAGATAAGAATAAGCTACACTCCACAAAGAATGTAACAGCAGACCCACTCCCCTTACACCCATAGAATTCACACCCAGGACAGGAAGTGAGTCCAGTGTGGGTCATATGGAGTGTCACAGCTCTAAGAGGAACACCCAGAATTCCCCAACATGTAAAGGCAGTGCCTCTATGACTACATTCAACAGGCCTCATTGTCTCCCCATACCAGTTTTATACCAGCATAAATCTATTGACGTGAATGAGGTTACTCCTGATTTACACCAGTGTGAGGTTTTACACTAATAGCAGAATATGTACAAACATACCTCCAATTTACAGAAATTAAGTTTAATGAAGTAGAGGCTCTTCATGGAGCTTAAGATGCCAGCATTATAAATTAAGCATCAGTTTATTTCCATGAAATAGCCTATTTCTATTCCTTACCGGTTTTCAGATCTTTTCTTAATATTTGGGCCTCCTTATGTCAGCTTCATCAGTTTAGCAGGCTCTGTTTAAAAAAAAAAAAAGAAATTTCACTGAGATTCACTGGTAGATGACAGATGGATTCTGTCTTACTGCCTGAGGCATGAAATTGCAGGTGACACCTGATGTATGATAATAAAAGAGCACCATCAAGCAATCAGGCCCTGTCCTTTATTTCTGTGATGTCATCAGAATGCAGGTGGCTTACCTCTGAATCCCTAAGATTCTGAATAAAATGGTGTGCATTGTCTGGAGCTTATACAGAGAACTTTTATCTCCCCATCTGTGTGGTCTCTGTTGTGATAATTTTGGAGTGAAGCCACCTCCACTATTCTGCCTGCTTAGCAGGAAGTTATCAAAGATTGCTTGCAGTCCTATTTCTATTATTCTATTCCTTTCCTAAAGATCATATGGGGTTTGTACTTGTTTCCTGGTCCATGATTCAGAGGTAGAAGAGGTGTAAGACAGCTCTACAATCCACTGACCAATCCTCACAAACTGGGGCCAAGCCAATTTTCAAACTGGCGTTTCCCCACCAAATACATATGATATGTATTGGGGTTTGCTTAGAGGCCAGCGGGAGATCCTTCTTGTCCCCCACTTTTCTAGTGCCCTGGGATTTGGTAGTGGAAGACAATATCAATGTCTAATTTTAAGCATACTGGTGGACTGTTTGTTTCAGAAGTGTCCACTGAGCATGCAGTATAGGAGGACCATGGTCCCTTTAAGGTCTTTCATGGATGCCTGTCCATCAAACATAGAGGCCTACTCTCTCCCATCCCTGTGGAACTGGAAGGTATTATACATGAGCAGTATCTCCCTCATGACATCCCCAAGGGCAGAATTTTGTGTTTTCAGACATCCTTTCAAACACCATCAGGAAACTTGATCAATGGGTTGTGCTAAATGGCTCTCTGTCTATTTGGCAGCTGGTATCAAGTGGAGTGCTCCAGGGGTCAGTCCTGGGGCTGGTTTTGTTCAACATCTTCATTAATGGTGTGGATGATAGATGGATTGCACCCTGGACAAGTTTCTGGACGATACTAAGCTGGGGAGAGAGGTAGATATGCTAGAAAGTAGGGATAGGATCCAGAGTGACCTAGACAAATTGGAGAATTGGGCCAAAATAAATCTGATGAGGTTGAACAAGGACAAGTGCAGAGCACTGCACTTACGACGAAAGACTCCTGTGCACCACTACAGGCTGGGGACCGACTGATTATGCGGTAGTTCTGCAGAAAAGGACCTGGGGATTACAGTGGATGAGAAGCTAGCTGAGTCAACAGTGTGCCCTTGTTGCCAAGAAGGCTAACGGCATACTGGGCTGCATTAGTAGGAGCATTACCAGCAGATCGAGGGAAGTGATTATTTCTGTCTGTTCAGCACTGGCGAGGCCACATCTGAAGTCCTGCGTTCAGTTTTGCGCTCCCCACTACAGAAATGATGTGGACAAATTGGAAAGAGTCCAGTGGAGGGCAACAAAAATTAAGGAGCTGGGGCACATAACTTTTGAGGAGAGGCTGAGGCAACTGGCCTTATTTTGTCTTCAGAAGAGAAGAGTGAGGGGGGATTTATTTATTTTTCTCCATTTCACTAGAAAGTAAAAACCAAAATATTGTTAACGTCAAGCTGGCCAAGTACATCAAAAATATGTCCACAAATATTTATTACAAAATTGTTTTAAAAATTGGTTTAGGACTGTATTCTTGCTCATTGGAGTTTTCTTTCTGCAAACATTCCTGAGACTAGTATCAGAGGAGTAGCCATGTTAGTCTGGATCTGCAAAAGCGACAAAGAGTCTTGTAGCACCTTATAAACTAACTGATGGTTTGCAGCATAAGCTTTAGGAGCATAAGATGGACGTTCATCTGACAAAGTGGGTCTTTGCCCATGAAAGCTTATGCTCCTACACATCAGTCAGTCTATAAGGTGCTACAAGACTCTTTGTCGCTATTCCTGAGACAGAGTTTTTCTACCACAAATTTTTCAGAAAGCACATTTTAAACTCATATTCTCAAACGGTTGCACACAGCACATTTTAAATTCACTTTCCAGAAATCTTGTAAATAGAGTCATATGCATCCAACTAAAGAATAAGAAATAACGCAATGTCCCTCATATGACCTATTGCAGTTAAGCAAACAGCTCAAATAGCAAGTCACAGAGGAACCAAAATTCACAGAAACGTCAATAAATAATTTTGAACAACAAATGGATTTCAGAAAAATCAACATTTATTCACAAGTCTCCCTTGAACAAATAGGGAAGCAGAGTGTGTCTACAAAATTACCCATTATTAATTACTTGTTCAGAGCTAGTTAACATTATTGAAAGAGGTATATTAGGTTTGATTTTCTAAACTGTCTCCAGAATGCTGACATTGATTAATGCCAAAATGATGGACAACTGAGTGTATCATATTGCTGAGAGAATCTTTTCTGATTTTCTTTAAGTCTCTGATAAATAAAGATGTCAACACATTTGGGGTGGAATACCAGCCCTACTGAAGTCAATGTGAGCTTTGCTACTGACTTCAATGGGACCAGGATTTCACTCTTGTTGTCTAGCATGTGAAGTTATGGACTTAGTGCTGCTCATTCTCCCAGTTGTTTCAGTCTCAAAAAGTCATCTTGATTACTATATATTGTTCATTTAGGGCCAAAATTGTAAAGGTAAAGGCTTGAGATCTTATCTGCAAAATTGTGTGTGCAATTATTGCAATTATGAACACAAATTGTATGTTTGAAACAGTTTAGTTTTGTTGTTGTTGTTTTGTGCATTTCATTTTCACGCCTTTTCACTTTCTGGTTTTAGCCATAAATGGCAATGTCAAAATACTACATGAAATCTGTCTATCCCTCCAGATTCATCTGTGGAACCCATAGCTATCTGAAACATCAATGTATTCGTCCTCTCAACACTCTGTGAGATGGGAACATATTATTATCCCCATTTTGGCGGGTGGGCAGGCAGGAGGGAACTGAGGCACGGAGGGACTAAATACAATCACCCAATAAATCTGTGTGGCAGAGCTGAGACCTAAACGCAGGACTTCTGACTCCTAGTCCTGTGTCTTAATCAGAAAAAATTCTAAAAGTACTAAAGTACTAAATCACATGGAAGTACTAAAAAGTCATAACAGAGCTTGATCCATCATTTATAGCCAAACTTTTCTGATTAATTTTCAGTTGGATATATTTTGCATTTGAACTTTTGGCTTGACCATGCGACCTGTGTTCACCGCAGAGTCCACTAATTTAAATGAGCACCCATGACAATGTAAAGATCCATGCATTGATATGACCCCCAATTAATAAGGTTGCCTAACACTTTCCATAATGAAGTCCTGTTTTAAGTTGCTTATCACTTTGCCAGACTTGAACTGTTTGTGGGCTGAAATTTTCCAATGCTGGCTATATGCTTCAAGCTGATTTTTTTTTCTGGAAAATTTCACCAAAATGAAATGGTCATTTTGGTGAAATTTCTCAGTATGGGAAAATAAGTTAAAAAATTCAGGTGGCTTTTTCTGTGAAAAGGTCTAGCACCTCCATACTTTGGACCAGGGACTTGAAATTTGGCAGGCATTGACATTTGTGTCAGGGATGTGCCCTTTGCCATCTCAATGAAAATCCACCCAAATCTAGCCAAAATAATAACCAGTTGGCACATCCTCAGTAGAGACTTCTTAAAGTTCAACCTGAGCATGCCCCAGCCCAGGACTGAGCTGGACTTTCCCTGTGGGCTGCTGTGTACAGCTAGCTGAAGGAGGGAGAGGAAAACTGAGTCTGGGTGGTGGGAGACTAGGGCTGGCTGGGCAAGCAATATGGGTCTAGACACCAGTTGGGAAAGCGGATGGAGATAGATGGGAGACAAGATAGATCTGATGAGAAGCTGGGTGCAGAAGGAGCACTTGGACTGTGTGGGCAAAGAGACTGGGACAAGGAACTGGGTGTGGGACTGTGAATTGAATAAGCAGCCTGGGGATGGAGACTGGGACTGGGAACCAGTGGAACTAGGGAATGTGAGCAGAAAGCAACTCATCTAGAGTCCAGGAAGGAGAACGAAAGATTTGTTGAGGAATCATGAGGGATGGAACTGGGACTGACTGAGCAAGAGTGGAAGAGGACTGGGAGTTGGAAGGAGACTGGGACTGGAACAATGAATGTGGAAGATTAGGACTGGCTGGACAAAGAGACTGGGACCTGGATGAGAACTTAGCAGAGCATAGACTGGGACTGGATAGGTGAGGAGCATGGAACTGGGTCAGGGTGCCAGTTGTGGGAAAGAGATAGGTTTGAAAGGTCAGGATAGAAGGGATGAAGTTTAGGGGAGGGGAATCAGGCAGAAGTGTCTCTAACCAGTACAGAACACTCCCCTCCAAAGCCTGGAATGTAACTCGAGATTCCCAGTCATGTGATCATGTAATTAAAGGCTATTATGATGCATATTTACAAGGAGGCTGAATTAAAGAAGCAAGAACAACATTACTTCTGGCATTTCCTAACTTCTGATTGCTTGACTTTGCAATCTTAATACTGTTTTTTTTTCCAAATGTTTCTGTGTATAACTTACACATTCAGTAAACTGTCCCCTTGCTATAGCTGTGTGCACTGCACACAACTTCACAATGGATTTGCTTGGTTCTAGGCAATGTTTTTACCTCTGAAACAAACATCTGTTTAATACTGAACTACTGCTCTCCTTTTCAGGCAGCTATAGAAAATGTAATTCCGTGAGTCCAAGGCTAGCTCCACAAGTCCAATACTATGAGTTTATGACAAATTCCAATAATAGTCTCAATCAAAAATAATAAAATGTTACTTTGATTCAATGCCATAGTCCCTCAATGATCAGCTAAGCTGACTCAAAGGTATATCATCCATCAAACAAGCTCTCTCTCTCTCCATTTTTAACGTGCAGACCAATGTCTCTTTTTCTAGTGAATTCTTGCCTTTTCAAATTACTGGTTAATACTGTAGTAGCAAAGATAAACTTCATAAAATAGATTAAATACTAAAATGTAATTATGTTTTAAATTAAATGTAAATGTTTAAATACATAAAAACTTTGTAAATGTTTTGTTCTGAAACCTCCTATATGTACGTATGGAGCAACTGACCACATATAAAACTGTCTTGCAAATTTCAAAGTAATAGTTTGTGTAATTATATTGAATCAGAGGGGTCCTGATACTTTGTTCGTAGCTGGGAAAAAGGCATATGTAATATTGAAATGAAATGTTATTACAGCCTCACTTACTCATTCTTGGAATTGACTTAGTGATTACTTCAACATCGACATCAGTGAAAAACATTTGACATCTGGCCTAGAAAATCAGACAGCAGACCACAGAGACTTTGATTAAAAAACTTCATGTAATTTTCTCCAATCAGTAAGTTGGCCTATTCTTTATCAGAATGAAGGTTTCTCTCATCACCTGCAAATTTCTAGGAAGGCCTTTAAAAAAAAAAAAAAGCTCTGCAGCTTTCAGATATGTATCTCTCCTCTTACAAGAAATTCAACCAAATAACCTATTAGTTTTACTGATGATTTGATTTGTTAGCAAAGAGCCTGCTGTTTTATTTTCTCACTTATTTTTATTTAATCCTTTATCTGAGTTTTCTATTTTATCCTTCTCTGTATAACGATTTTGCAATGCTCCTGTACAAGACACACACTTACTTGCTGTGAAAAGTGCGACTGCAAAATGCACACTTTTTCCCACACCCACTGCATGTCAGTGATCTCAAGTTAAAAATAATGCAGGCCCCTTAAGTTCTGTATTTGTATACCCTCCTCTAGAGCTCAGCCACTCTACAGTGGAAAAGAATAAACCATCAGCACAATATTGCAACAGAGATCCCGAAGTGAACTGCGCTGTAGTACCATCATGAATTAAAGTCTCAGGTTCAGTCTCCAGCTCATGGTACAATAGAACAGGGCATCAATGAACTCATGCAAGAGACTCTGCAGTAATGAGCCATTACACTGCCTTTCCTCTTTGAAACAAATTCATATGATGAAACTTGATAATTAACTTATGTCTAACAAACTAATTTCAATATATCTGTTTTCAGGTCAGGGAAAGTTACTGAAGCCATTGCAAATACTTCTTTCCCATCTTCCTCTTCTGTGACAAGGACAAGGTCCCTGCTAATATAATGTCACAGTAAATTTGCTTATCTCCTACAAACAAACAATGAGGTATGTTGTAAAATAAGCTGGTACTATTAAAACATTCATAATCAAATCCTAATAAAATTACTAAATTGGAATGAAAGGAAACTACAGTGTAACCTTAAATCATGTCACAATGTTGCCCTCAGAAGGGCTAATGCATAAAAAAAATATGCTCTATGTATACATTCTTTTTTGCTGGTTTACATTTAGAAAGGAGAGGGAAGAATCTGGTACACCAGAAATAGAAAGGGAGTCTACATTTTCCATATAAACTGAAAAACAATGAGGGTTAGTCTCAAGTGTAAGGATATGGTACATTTCAAAGGTGTTCACCAAAATGGGTCACAGTCAGTTCAGAATCCATGCCCTGTGACCCAATCCCAGCTTCTAGCAAACAGAGGCTAAGGATACCATTCTTGCCTATCCTGGCTAATAGCCATTGACGGACCTGAGAGAAAGCCAAGAGAGGAGGCAGAATGCAGGTTGGAAAGAGGCTTGGACCAGTGCACAACAAAACTGTCTCCTATTATTCGATTCCTACTGTGTTCAGGGAAATAGGAATTTGTGTACATTCTTTGTGAATAAATAGGACCTGATATAATCATCAATTTCTCCTACTGGAAAACAACTTGCAAGACTCCAAATATTGCCTAAATGTTTGGATCAAAAGGGGTAACTAGAGTATATATAAATATAAAATATCCTTTCCCCCGCTTGATTATATTTTTAAGCAATATGAGCAATTCATTCCACTACCTGATTTGACTTTGGCACTTGAACCCTATACGCCTGTTTAAACCCCCAAAGCTTCCCAAAAACTTTGAATTTTCTATTACTATGTCGCAAACCACTACCTGAAAACACTTGATTCAAATATATCTTGTGGAGATAGTGATTCTTTATAGTAACTACAGTGAGGAGTACTTGTGGAAACTTAGAGACTAAAAAAATGATTTGGGCATAAGCTTTTGTGAATTAAAACCCACTTTATCAGATGCATGGAGTGGAAAATACTGTAGGAAGACATATATACATAGTACATGAAAAGATGGGAGTTGCCTTACCAATTCTAATGAGACAATTCAATTAAAGTGGGCTATTATCAACAAGAGGAAAAAATCACTTTTGTAGTGGTAATCAGGGTAGTCCATTTCAAATAGTTGACAAGAATGTATGAATAACAGTAAGGGGGAAATTAGCATGGGGAAATTAGTTTTTAGTTCTTGTAGTGACCATAACTCTATTTCATACAATGTATCTTGTAAAAGCCTCAGCTCAAAATATCTTGAATAACAGTGAACTGACACTGAATATTCTTTGTCTTCAAGAGACAAGGTGGATGAGGTAATATCTTTTATTGGACCAACTTCTCTTGGTGAAAGAGACAAGATTTTGAGCTACACAGAGCTGTTCTTCAAGTCTGTCTTCAAAGTAAGATGCATCTATTTGCCAAGGTCTACCTAGCACGTGCTGCAGAGGTAATGGCCCTTACATATTCAATTCACCTAGGCTCAGTTTATGCCTTTATGCCAGTTACATGTAAGTAGCAAAGATAAATATGGTGATGAAGTATTGGAGAGAAGTGTAAAACCCATGTTCCTTTGTATGTATTCCCATTTTCAAACTTTAAGTACAGAATGTTCATAGTATATAGGACTGCAGCCATAAACTGCAGACTTCCTAGGTGTTATGGAAAGAAATGGGGAGAAGATGGGGAAATGCCATGTGTCCTGTCACTGTATTAGGACTCTGACTCTACCAAATTTAAGACTAGATTTGTTAAAGTCACAAAAAAGACCTTGATCCAAAAACAAAGCATCTTAAAAAGTAAGCATACAAGACAAGAAGAAGGGAAAGTGGGAGGATGACTTTTTCATGTGAGTTAATCAGTTAATCAGATTTGTGTCCATTTATTCTTTTGCATAGAGATTGTCTGGGCTGGCCAATGAACATGGCAGAGGGGCATTGCTGGCACATGATGGCATATATCATACTGGTAGATGTGCAGGTGAACGAGCCCCTGATGGCATGGTCCTATGTTGGTGTCACTTGAATAGATATATGGACAGAGTTGGCATCAGGCTTTCTTGCAAGGATAGGTTTCTGGGTTAGTGTTTTTAGTTATAGTTTAGTTTTCTCCTGCTGACAATAGCTCATTTTAATTAATTAGCCTCTTAGAGTTGGTCCAGTAGGAGAACACTTCAACCTCTCAGGTCACTCAGTAACAGACTTAAAAGTGACAATTCTTCAATAAAAAACCTTTAGAAACAGATTCCAATGAGAAACTGCTGAACTGGAACTAATTTGCAAACTGGATACCATTAATTTAGGCTTGAATAAAGACTGAGAGTGATTGGGTCATTACACAAATTGAATCTATTTGCCCATGTTAACTATCCCTCTGCTGTTACTCACACCTGTCTGAAATGGGCCATCCTGATTACCACTACAAAAGCTTTCTCCTGGTGACTATAGCTCATCTTAATTTATTAGCCTCTTATCAGGAGAAAACTTTTGCATTGACCCAACCACTCGGGAGCAGGCAACACTCACCTGTGTGCCTGGGCACCTGATGTTGTTGACATTAAAGGAGATCTTGAGTATCTTAGTGGTGAAGTTGGATGGAGGGTATCCTCTGTTTGCCCCTCTGCTGCAGTCCCTTTACTCCTAAAGGAATTTAAAGTTGGCAGTGCCTCCACCTGGCTGGCCCCATACAAATTCAGTGTGCCTTGGAAACCCTTTCAAATAGCAATAATACTACTACTAACCTGTGGCACGGGTCTAACTCAAATACCAAGTATAAATAATGTACATCCAATATGCTTAAATTTGAGCTAACACTCCTTTACTTAACAATTTAAAGAAATGAGGTATAACAGACTAAGATTAAATGTCACTACTAATGTAAATATACAGAGGTAGTTGAATAAAAACAATTAAATATAATATGCAGTAATAAATGAAACTTTTGTAGCTAGCATTTACACTGCCACCATTTACCCCATCCCAAAGTGTACACTTCTCTGGATTTCAGAGTGATGCTTGATTTCAGAAGGCGCGCTTGAAGATCTAAAGCTAGAGACAGCACTCTGTTGGTTCTGTGTATCAGCCCAGCCCCGGCAACAAGCTGCACAACCCCTCTGACGACTGGAGCTAGCCCCACCAAATGCCAGCAGCTCTGGGTCCTGGCTTGGTGGGAAGATCACTCTGCCTCTCCTCAGACTCAGACTCTCTGCTGTGCCCTTTTCCATGCAAGTACTTCCCCAAACAAGAAAGTTCCTTCACTGCACACCCACCTCAGTCAGCTCTAGGCACAGCAGTAGTCTCTGCTCTGACTCCAGTGAAGCCATCAACAGACTCTAAGGCTTCCTGCTCGATCACAGCCCCTGCAGGTTCTCAACAGCAATTTCACTTCTTTTCCTAAAATGGAGTCCACCCCTGCTCTCCCTGCACTGGCCAGCAGAGAGTCTCTCACTTGTTCCCCAAGGCATCATGGGAGTCTCTCAGGCTAGACTGCAGCACACAGGACCTTCCCCTGGAACACTCCCAGTGAAGCTCAGAGGCCCCTCTACTAAAGGGTGTGTACACTAATATTACTATTATTTCTTTATCAAGATGATACCGGAGCAAACTTTCTCTGCAAAAACAATGTTATAAGATACTTCATTGGAATATCTCACCCTTGAATTGTTTGCTTTGACCTACAAGCCTTTGCAGAGCTCCTCTTTTTGAATGCTTTTCATTATGAAGAAATACAATAGATTTCAATGAAGAATGAAGATTCTAGGGGTGAAATTGTGCTCTCAGTTACACCAGTGTCGATCTGGAGTAACATCGTTACCTTCAGTGCAGTTATTCTCAGTTTAAACTGGTGTGGCTAAAATTAGATGAATTGGTGCAAAGCAGTGTAGGTCCCTGAAGTCGATTTGCATTTCTTTTTAAGTTTATTTTTCTACTTAGTACATCCATATTCCATTTGCTTCATAAGTAATGACAACTTTTAACTCACACCATTACATGTTCTCTGAAATTCCCTCATACTCAGAGAACATATATCATTAGTATGTAATAAAAATAATGAAAATTAATATAAGCAACTGAGGTTTCTCATTTGATTCCTACTGCACTGCAACATTTGCTTCAGTTAACTGTTCACAGTCATATCATCTTCTTTACCTAGAATTGCTGATTATAGCTTCTTGTCTGATATCTGTTTATGCTCAATTTTTGTCAACTTTTTCTTGGCCAGATTGAATTTCTCTCTCTCTCTCATTCTTACATTGTTAATAATAATATGCAAAATATAACTTCCTCAGAATCTATTTTAACACCACAAACATTGATCCAATACCTAACATTCTGTAGATCAAAAGATTTTCCCTTAGAAAGTCAGAAAGGCATCAACTACGTAGTTTCTGGTAATACATTTTTTTCTTGCTCACATAAAGAAGTAATTTGTGCCCTGGATTACTCAACTTCCTACCAATATTCAATATAATCAACTTCCCTTGCCTTAAAAATCATAGTCCTGAGACCTTTTGAACCACAGACCCAGGCTCTTTTTACTATACTGAAGCAGCAGCAACTCAGAGGAAAGAATGCCACCTACTGAATTACCAGTATATTTTAGGCAGTACCTTGTGTTTTTCTTGTAGGTCCATAACCCAAATACTGACCAGGCCCACCTCTGTTTAGTATGATTACAGGCATCACATGAAGGGTAGCTAAAATAGGGAACAAATTGTCAAACTGACTTATAAAAACAAGCCGCACACGTACATTTTGGAACAGAGCCATTTCTGGGGAAAAGATTTAGAAACAAGGATAATGAATGGGATTTATTAGGTTAAAATGATGAGAGTTACAATATACCCAATACAGATCTCAGGGTTAGAAAGGCAGATATTGATGAGCCACAGTCTCCTTCTAGTCTTGTAAATTGGTAGTAGTCAGAAGAGTGCCAGTAAAAAGGCCTTTTTTTAGAGCTTGTATCTATTCCCCTGGTGTCATAGACTTGAAGGCCAGAAGGGACTATCCTGATCATCTAGTCCAGGGTTCTCAAACTTCATTGCACCACAACTCCCGTCCTACAACAAAAAATACTACACGACCCCCGGACGGGGGACCCAAGCCTGAGCCTGCCTGAGCCCCACGCCCTGGGGTGGGGTGGGCCGGGCCAAAGCCTGAGCCCCACAGTCTTGGGTGTGGAGAGGGGATCCAAAGCAAAGCCCAAGGGGTTCAGCCCCAGGCAGAGAGCCTGTAACCTGAGCCCTGATGCCCCAGGCTGAAGCCCTTGGGCTTCAGCTTCATTCCTGGGCAGTGAAGCTCGGGCTTTGGCTAAGTCTAAGCCAGTCCTGGTGACCCCATTAAAATGGGGTTGTGGCCCACTTTGGGGTCCCAACCCACAGTTTGAGAGCTGCTCATCTAATCTGACCTCCTGCACATTGCAGGCCATAGAACCTCACCTACTCACTCCTGCAATCGACCCATAATTACTCCCTGACTTACTGAAGTTCTTAAATCTTGATTTCAAGACTCAAAGTTTCAGAGAATCCACTATTTACTCTAGCTCAAGCCAGCAAGTGACCCTTGTCACCTGCTGCAGAGGAAGGTGAAAAACCCAAAGATCTCTGCTATCTGACCTGGGGGGAAATCCCTTCCCATTCCCAAATATGGTGATCCCTTAGAACCTGGGCAAGACCCACAAGCCAGACACCTGGGAAAGAATTCGCTGTAGTAACTCAGAACCCTTCCCCACTAGTGTGCCATCTCTGGCCTTTGGAGATATTTGTTAACAGCGGATGCTGATGAGCCATATAACATCTTTCAGGTGATAAAGGTTTAGTGACAACATTACTTTAAAGAGAGTCAGAATTGCAGTCAGTGTAGCTGTGAGAATAGCTGTGTTCTACCCCATCTCATGCACCATCAACAAAATTGCCAGCTAAGTTCTGATTCCAAAATCTTTATTATTGTTGGTGATGTATGAACCAGAAAGAATACATCTCAGTTTATGAGTGTCATTCTGCGTTTTCACTGCTGACAGGCATAATTTATTTTAGCATTAACCTGTAAGCTGAGCAAGTTTTTAATTGAAATAATTAACAGAGAATAAATATTAAACTATAAGGGCCAAATTCTGTCCTGATTTATGCCCCAATGCAATGCAACTTACATGAAAAGGGTTTAAGTCTGGGCAAAATTTGGTCCTCAGTGATATTTTCACAATACTATTTTTCTGATAATAACCACACTTTTGTTGTTCTGTTATTCTGCACGTTCTTAACTTCATACTGGTGCTACAGCCAGCCACATGCATATGGGCTTAAGGACAAGATTATTATTTCTAAGGTCAGGACAGCATTTTGGGTGTAACTTGGAATGACCCATGCTACACTTCACAGCATTTTTTATACAACAATGACACTCAAAGGAAGAAACAGAGTGGAAATCAGTGCAGCTTTAAAATTAAGCAGATAATGGCATTAACATCTGTTGTGTAAAACAAAAGAAGAGCACAACTCCCAGTCTCGTTTTTTTTTAAATTAGGTCACATCATAGAAGAATTAAAACAGCTCTAAATGATACATCTGAGTAGAACAGGCTTTTTCCTTATACTACAGTCATTCAAGATAATTTAGAATGACTAGAACTTTATTTGTCATTTAAATATGCACAACATTAGTGCTGTATGCCACAAAGAAAGCTGTGTGCACATTCCACTCAAGAACAGAAATATTGTCCTATTATTCATATGGAAATTTATAACTGAAAAACAACTGCAAATCAGACAGACCAAAATCCTTTTTGTCCAGGCTTGTATTATATACGAAAATAAACTTTCCATTAATTCATTTTTACTTTCCATAAACAACCCAGTAGCAGCTATCATTTAAAATGAATGTTTAAAATGTTTAGATACTGTAAATAATATGAAATATGGTCAAGAATAGCAATGAGAGAGTACCTTCATTTTGAACAACTATTAGGTATTTCCAGGCTCCTTAGAGTAATCAATCATCAGAATTAAAAAATGTGTTAGTTAGGGTGTTAGTTTAGAGCAGGGATCGGCAACCTTTGGCACACGGCCCATCAGTGAATGCTTCTGGGGGTCAGGATGGTTTGTTTACCTGCACCATCTGCAGGTTTGGCCGGTTACAGCTCCCACTGGCCATGGTTCGCCATTCCAGGCTAATCAGGGCTGCGGGAAGTGGTGGCCAGCACATTCTTCAGCTCACACCGCTTCCCACAGTCCCCATTGGCCCAGAATTGCAACCCGAGGCCAGTGGGAGCTGCGATTGGCCGAACCAGTGAGCACTGCAGGTAAACAAACTGTCCCAGCCCACCAACGGCTTTCCCTGAGGGGCTGTGTACAAAGATTGCCAATCCCTGGTGTAGAGTGTCACAGAAGAAGGCACCACACTGTAAAGCCAGGTGGTAGTATGTAAAATATAGTACAATCAGATGGTGACAGTTCATAGGTTGATAGCCAGTGAATATTTTTAATCAGCTGAGAATGATCTGGCTGAAATGAGTCCAGTGGCCTCAGTCCAGTGCCAGTGAATAAGAGTCCATGTAACCCACACACCTCCTGGACATGGTGTTCTCTCCTATCTAGTGGCACTTGGAGAGAGAGAAAAGAGAGCAGGAGTTAGCTTTTTTTTAGCTCATGCACTAAGCTCCAGAGGTCCCCAGTTCGATCCAGTCTCCTGACAACCCGCATCTGTCAGTAATACAAGAGGGAACTTGTTCAGGATTTCATCCGGGAAGTTGCTAAAGCTTGGGATGCACTTTCTCAGCTAGGTAAAATATGTAACCCACATACCTCCTGGGTAGATGGGTTCTGTCCCATCTAGTGGTACTGAGACCACTTACAGATAAAAAAATGAAACAGGCAATTGGCTTTTAGCTCATATGGTAGAAGCCCATGCAATAAGCTCTAGAGTCCCCAGGTTCAATCCTGCCTGCTGTTGACCAGGGTCTGTCAGTGTTACACCCACAGTACCGGGGGGAAAAAAAGGGGGGTAGCAGTCTCAACAGAGAAGCTAATTTTGGAGTGGACATGAAACCTGAACTAACTGGTCACCACTAAGGTGAGGTCAGCATTGAGACACTTTGGTGGGACAACATGGTGATGCTTACACTGATGCTGTTTTGTGGATAACAGGAACAGGCTCTGTGTGTTCTGTGGAGGCTCTAGGGTTGTCAATCCAGCACTTTTCATAAGCATTTAATTCTTATCTGTACATACACAAAAACGTGAGGGCAAGAATAATATAATGTTTCAGTGATTTATTTTTAGAGGCCACGTGGCCTGAAAGAATGAGCATGAAGAAGGTTAAGAAGTAGGGGCCCTTCGACATTTGTATTTTTCCCTGCAGTAGTTAAATGTAGAAGTTGCAGTATCTCCTATTAGGGAATTCTACAGATACTGCAATAAAGTCATAGTGTAATAATTGTTGATTTTTTCTTTTAACCCACTATGAATTCAAATCAAGTTTTGTCACTGATACAAGAACTTCATCTCTATGTGCCTCAGTTTTCTATCTATAAAATGGCGATAATAATATTTATACACCTAACATAGCTGTTGTGACTAAAGCTGATTGAATTATTTTTGTGTATACATTATTTGAGAAATGAAGTGCTTTTTTATCAATTGACAAATAATTTGCACACAGACTGAATTTTACCAATTTATTCCTTGCTCATAATTGTTTAATGAACAATGTATACACACATTATCAGCCACTGGGTTGTTTGCAAATTATTTCCTTTGATTATTCATTGTTTAGAGTGAGTGATTGGTCACCTAAGTCACATGGCATTGTTTCTGCTCACTTAATCAATGAATAAAAAGTTTTAAACAGAAAAATAATAGATACTAAATAATGAAAGGTATTAGCAGATATGCTTTTTCTTGCATTAAAATCCTTGTTCACATTCATATGGGTGTTCGTGTAGTGTGAAATTAATCAATGTACAAAAGGCCAACACAACCCTACACTATCCTTAAATCCCACTCAAAATAGAGTTAAGATGGGATTTTGAAGTGAGGCATACGCCTTGAGTTGGCCTCCCTGAACAGCAGTGAATTTCTCCCCAAATATGTGAAAACTTGTCCTTGTCAATTGAATCAAAAAAAGGAGCTTGAATCAAGTAGAACCAAACAGCCACTTGCAATTTTAACTAACATTTATGAACATTGTTTCTGCAATACTTGATCAACACTAGCTGTGTCTGTGAGGACTAATGAATGTTTACAGAGTACGTTGAAGATGTACATTACTATAGATGTGCTAAATATTTTTTTAAATTGACCTTTTTATTCTTGAACATATCTCCCATAACTAAACAAAACAGAATAAAATACCTATTATAAACAAGACTAATGTGGTCTTCCTGCGCAGTAGAGTGTGAAACAATGAGCATTGTTGTTCGATACCAGGATATAACACCTCTAAGTGTTATGGCCCTGTGTCTCCCACTATCAATGTATGTAATTACAAAGTGTTACACAGCAAGAGAATGACTTTCCCCCAACCACAGCCTAGAGAAATCTAATGTTACCCATTCAGAAAAGATACTGAAACCTTTATTGATAATTTATTTGCCAAACACATTACTTTGAATACTTTCCTGTGTAGGCCATGCCATTGCATGGTGTTACTCTTCACCCAAAAGGGACCTGAATGGAAAAATCTGAGACTGCAGCAGCACAGAACTTTCAAGCTTCCATCAAGCAAAACACAACAACAAAAAAACCCTCATTCTTTTCTCGTTATGGTTTGTTGAATCTTCCTTTGTCTTGTTGTATAATAGGAATAATGTTCATGGCACTGGAGTATACACACAATAAATGGCTTCTGTGGTTATCAAACACCTCAGCTTCATTTCAGCATTTAATCACCCACAAAAGCTATTTCTTTGCCTTCTATAATTCTCTGCCACAAACATTATCCCTAAGCTAACATTCACCCTGGAGTGCCAGACCTTCATTTTGCGCTATGAAAGCTAAACTTGAAGAATGAAAACCCCCACTCTGAATTCTTTTAAATAAAAAAGTTAAACATGGGCCTGACTTTCCACATAGTCCCTGTGTCTTCAGACAACACTGTAATGTCATGAAAAGGATCTGGTGTAACCACATTTTAAAGATCCCAGAATCTTAAATGGTCTCAAAAAGTACTTGCTGGAACTGCTCCAGAAAAAAAAAAGCATGCAGCCATGATAGACATGCACAGAAAATTATAATAACTTTATTCTGGGAAAGGGATATGGAGAAAATTAATTTTGCTCTCAGTTCCTATATAACCTCTGAAGCTCAACTTCTGAACCTCTGTGCTCTGGATAAGACAAATTTTAGAACTTTCTAACAATATAGAGAAGGAGTGGCTAACCTGTGGCTCCAGAGCCACTTGTGACTCTTCAGAAGTTAACAGGCAGCTCCTCCTATAGGCACCGACTCCAGGACTGGAGCTACAGACACCAACTTTCCAATGTGCCAGGGGGTGCTCACTGCTCAACACCGGGGTCTGCCACAGGACCTACCCCCACTCCACTCCCTCCCTGAGCCTGCTGTGCCCTCACTCCTCCTCGGCCCGAGTCTCCTGCATCTCACAAAACAGCTGATCAGGAGCTGCGGAGAGAGAGGGAGAGGCGCTGATCGGTGGGGCTGCCAGTGAGTGGGAGGTTCTGGGAGCAGCAGGGGGACCTAATGGGGGGCTACTGATGTATTACTGTGGCTCTTTGGCAATGTACATTGGTAAATTCTGGCTCCTTCTCAGGCTCAAGTTGGCCACCCCTGATATAGAGGGTTCAGTCAAGCTGCTTTGACAGCCAAAACAATATTTACAGCATGAAAGGACGAAAAGAAACTTACTATAGGACTGATACTTTTCCCCTGCTCCTTCTCCCTCTTCCCATCAGGGAGTGTTCTTGCCCCACTCCTCTGATAGCCAGATTAACAAGTAGCCAGCATTCAGGAGCTGTATTTACCCGTACCTGCACTGTCTCGTCTTCCAGCAACCCATACCCACAGCTAGCATGAAACTCTCTCTCTCTTTCTCTCCTTCCTGCTCTATTTGGTGACTGGCCAATGACCTCTAATTCCAAAAGGGGGCATCAGAAGGAGCTGAACCCTAGGTTCAGGGGGAGAAGCCCTAGAGGAAGAAAATGAAAACTGATTCTGGGACAACTGGAAGCTGGAGGGAAGAGAGAACAAGGGTGAAAGACGTACTGGGAGAAAAAAGAGAGAATACAGGATGGAGAGGGGAGTGTGCTGGGCAAGGACAAAGGAGAGTACATATGGAAGAGGCAGAAATTAGAGGTGAACAAGAACAAGGGGCCTCAGAGGGAGGACAGAGAGAACTGGGGACAGAAGGAAAGCAAAGAGTTGAGGTAGGTCCAGTGAGACTGGGGAAATAATTTGGGGCAGATTGAGGAATAGGGATGTGAAAAATAGGACTGGGAAAGACAGCTCAGACAAGGATAGGACAAGAATTTTAAAGGGGTGAGGGTGGGGAGGCACTTGGAGTGGGGTCGAGATTGCCTGTACAACCTTAATTTGTGTGCATGCATTATGATGCAGTCTTCAATTACATGACCATATGCTATTTTTAACTCAGAAACTCTGGTTCATTCAGTGCACAGGGTGGGCAGTTACCACTTAATTTTACTTTTATTTCTTACTTGTTATGTTCATTAATTAACATTTCTTATTTAAAATAAAAAATACATTAGCCTGATAAGTCTGGTTATATTATCTTAGCAACAGAACTTCCTCGTAAGTTGAGTCTTGTCATTCAGGGACATGTATCCAGGATTATGGCACCCAGGACACTAGAATTTATTACACTGAGTAGTCTCTCATTGACTCTCCTTGCAGGGAGTACCTGAACACCAAATATCATCTCGAAGCCCCAGCCATAAGAGCATCAAGCAAATATGAAAGTAGGGAACTTGGTCAAAATTCATCACTGGTCTCCTCCATCAAATCAGTGGTATTATATCAGGCCTAGATTTGACCCCCAATCTCTAAATCCATGTAAAATTAATAACATTCATAGGGGTGCTTAGATACAGTGCTGAGCATCAGATCCTTGCTCATATAATTTAGTATCGTTGATAAAATCATCACCTAGTACTGTACTCTATTGTAATGCAAGGGACTTCAGGCTGTTGCGATGGGTTCGTAGTAATCAGCCTAGCATAAGATTAGAAAACTAAAATTTGTATAGCACAAGAACTGAAATTTTAGTGAAATTATAGTTCTTAATTCATATTTAGGACTAAACCCTGCTTAGGTTACTCACATGTTAGAGCGACAAAGAGTCTTGTAGCACCTTATAGACTAACAGATGTTTAGGAGCATAAGCTTTCATAGGCAAAGACCTACTTCATCAGATGTTAGAGCAATTTTCTACTTGCATAAAGCCAGCAGGATTTGGCCCTTAATGTTTCTGAGACTGTGTTGATTAATGTGTCTGGTTTTTGGAAAAAACATGCAAGATATCACATTTAAACAGGAAACAGATGGCCTTTAACTGGGTATGCAGGTGAGGAAACAGTACTTCCTATTTTCACTATGAGACAGCAAAACAAAAAGAAACATAATGCTTTGTTTGTTCTTTTAAGCCTCAGCCATTTGGTATTATTGTTTAATGTGTGCTAATTTAGTTATATAAAATCAAATTTATTATAAGACTATAATATGACAAAGTATTCAGGGAGTTGTGCTTTATTCTTTTTGATGACAGTTATTGCTAGAGACTCAAACCATTCCCACTCAAATACATCCACAATTGGTTTTAGGGCAAACAAAAGAAATCCTTGCAAACTTAACTATTTGCAAGTCATGGTAGGTGTTGAGAGAAACCACAATAATTTATAGAATGTATTAAAGCAGGATTGCAAGGCAATTTATGATAGGCAGTCACACAATATTAAAAGAAAACAAAGATTAATTAACATAAAAATTCTAGCTGTCATATATCTCTAAGTAGAAATAATTGCAAAGCAATTTTATTTCACAGACTGAACCTCCAAACAGGTCCAGAGTAAAGTCAAGATGAAAATGAAAGTCACCTTTAGGCCAGTAAAAGAATAGGATACAAAGTATCTGGCTGCACTGGTAGGATAATATAATTATTTTGCAGAATGCAACAAAAATTATTACCTTGCAGCAGGGAAAGACTGGAAGAAAATGTGAAAATCAGGGTATTAGAAAATGTAAGGCACTTTTTAAATAAGTCTTTCCTAACTCTGATGGAAAATTGTGATAAAATGTAACATCCACCCAAAACACAAATTTGAAATAAAGTAAAATGATGGAAGAAAATAAATGGCCTCTTAACAAACTAAAGAGAGAGACAAATAGGAACAGAATATTTTCCAGTGATAACCAAAGAATATTTCTTGCTAACTTGTACAATTAAGGTCATAGCTCTGCTCAACGGACTGTACTCTGTATGTGAACACTATGGGCCAGGTCATCAATTGGTGCAATTCATATAGTTCTTTTGGTGTCAGACTATACCAATTTTCACCCGCTGAAGATCTGGCCCTATGAGACCTTTGATTCTCCTCTCACATGCAGAGCTGTAAATCTGGATTTACTTTGCTTAAGTCAATGTAATTGCATCTCTGTAAGAACTGGTTAAGCAAGAGATGAATAAATCCCTGCACCTTGTTTAGAAAATAAAAGCTGGAGAACTAGATGCCTTTCAGTTTCCACACACCTGCAAACCATATGCTCAGTGTAACATATGATACTGAGATTATATCAGTTATTGCTTATTCCGCTGAAGAAGCACTGGAGTGTCCTGTCAAATTTCATAGAGAAATCTTGTGACTAGACATGTGCTAAGTTATCCCTGAATACTTTAGTGGGCTGCCACAGACTGTGGTTTCCATTGGTTTGCAAACACTGCGGGCACTGACCAGTGTGCTCTGCTTTCGTTCACTCTAATTAAAAGTAAATCAGATACACTTTTTGTCAAAATTGATAGCTGGTGGCAGATCCAAATGACTATTCATATATTATTATATGATATATGATTATGATTATATGTTAATTATATGTTGTATGATTATATGTTATATATTATATGTTATATATTAATAATTATATGATATATGATTATGATTATATGTTAATTATATGTTAATTATGATTATGATTATATATGATTATGATATAACTTATCAAAGTTGTTTGTGCAACATCATGCTATAATCCATCTTGATGCACAATACCATGTGAGGCACTGGTAAAGTTACAAACGAGAACAGGAGCAATTTCAGTGGCATTTATTTCAGATTGGATACTAGGTATCTGATCTAAATGTAACCCTTCTGCCCATCAGAGTTGGCAGCAACAAGGGCCGGGTTCAGTATCCAGGGGTTCCATTCCAATAGCACAATACAAAAACCGGCTCGAGTCCCCACCCAGTGACCTGGGACAACCATATACCACCCCTCTGGGCGTCTGTAAGAGACAATACTTCCCCTCTCGCGAGCACAGAGTCTGAGTGTACCAAAGCCTTTTAATAACAGGGAGAAACAATGTGGCATTATATTGGGGAAACACCACAAACAAGGTTAATAAACCAAACCATGAACCAGAAGCCCCCCTCCCAGCAAATAGGCCGTAGCCTTCCCTTTGGCTCTTGAGTTCCACAACCCCAAAAAGTCACTCAATAGTCCCAAAGTCCAGCAGCCCAAGAGTCTCTGTTCTGGGTCAGTGCAGAGTTCAAAAGTCAATTAGCAGAGTCTTACCTCCCAGCCTGGGTGGAAATGGAGGGTAGGGCACAGGGCACCTTACGAGGTCCGAGGCCGACTGCGCCGCCTCTCTGTGGGGTTCCGCTGCAGCCCTCACCGCAATCCACTCTGCTCTGCTCGCCGACACTCGAACTGCTCTGCAGCGCCAGTCACTCCGCTAGCCGTCCTGCTAGCCGACACACGGACAGCTCTGCGGTGCCAGTCACTCCGTCAGCAGCACAAACGGCTCCGCTAGTCGACACACGGACTGCTCTGCTGTGCCAGCCACTCCGCCAGCAGCACCAACTACTCCGCTAGCTGTCCTGCTAGCCGACACATGGACAGCTCTGCGGTGCCAGTCACTCCATCAGCAGCACAAACGGCTCCGCTAGTCGACACACAAACTGCACCCAGGAACCACTCGGCTGAGTCCGCTGCCAGTCGCACAAACTGCACCCAGGAACCGCTCAGCTGAGTCCCCTACTTTGCTCTGCTAGCTGCACAAATTGCTTGGTGCCACCAACATGCCTTTAGGCCCACCCCCACTTAACACAGTGCTCAGTGATTTCAGCTCTTGGGGGGGGGGGGGGGGTGTCAGCACCTTGACACAGGTACACCAGCAAACCCAAAGTGAATTCAGCTTAGCAGGCTGAACCTAGACGCCTAAGGAATCAAAACTAGCTCTAACATTCTACAGTGGAGAGAGACACAGTGCAGGCGGCGGCGGCGGCGGCGGCGGCGGCGGCGGCGGCGGCGGCTGCTGCTGCTGCTTTAGAGAAGTCCCTTACCAAAAGGTATAGAAACTTACCCATGGCCTCTCTCAATCTCAGAGCGTTCTGAAGCGCGTGGCCCTTGACCAGTGAGTGCTACTTAGATGATGGCGAGTCCCTCCATCATAACAAGGGCCAAGTACATCTCCATAGTCCTTCATTCACATGATCAGGGTAACATCACTTTATCATTCCTGCCCCAGTAACATAGAAACTGGGGCACCCACATCAGCCGAAGTGGCCATGTGGGCTTCTGTGAGCTCAGGCTAGGCGCGGTGGGTGTGCCTATGCAAATCGATCAGCCCCAAAGTTATTTTCCACCGCTCACTGCAATTCCCATAATTCACCACCAGATGTCAGAATAGATCTCATTCCTGACACTGCTTACATCAATGTTGGCTGATTTCGAATGAAGTGCATATCAGTGAAAGCTGATGATTTAACTATCTCAAAATATTTTTAATCTGCAGATATTTTAGATATTTTAGTATTACTCCATTTCTAGCTAATATAATGAATTTCAAAGTTGAGAACTGCTGATATTTTAAAAATATGCATGGATCAGTATGTGTCCATAAAACCTTCTTTCCAGTTTAACCAAATAGAATTGAGAATTTATTTATTTAGAGACTCTTTCAAAGATATATTTGTTTCTCCTGCATTGTATTAGAACCAATATTAGAGTTAGGAAATCCAAATGAATTTAAAATCCTGATTCAATTCATTGTATTCACTTTACCATCAACTCTAAGTTATATCATTTAATGATAAATACTGTGATTCGGTTCCAGTTTGTCTTATTTTTCACATAAATCTTTGCTTTCTTATAGAGTCTCCTTTCCCCTGTATTTGTTTAAAATAGCAATACTGCAAATGGATGCTGACAGGGAGTGAGGACCACTGGTTAGATCAGGAGACACGCAGCCAAACTGATATGTGAAGATAAAATATGCATAGAGAGGGTCTATGTTGTTGTAATTTACAGTTTTCCCCTTGTCTGTACTGTATTAACTCAGGGTTCTTCTAAACAACATTATCAAGGTATGTCCTTCTGAACAAGGAATCTAAGGGTTAGACAGTATGGCCGCTATGGGGAGAAAGAGCCGTTCACCCCTGTATTGCTGTGTAAATCCTGCCTGCATCTTAGGTCCGGGTATGGTATGGACCACATTCTCTGTACTCTGAATAGTGCATGGGGAAGGGATGGAGAGTGCGGGGAGCTAGGACTCTAGCCCGCAGTGCATAGACCAGCAGTATAGATTCAGTACTGCATGTGAGGAGAGAAAGTATTGTGCATCCTATAAATGAGTGAGTTAAGAAGAGAAGTATTCTAGTTTCAGCTCTGTCACTGCCCTGCTGTATAGTTTTGCCTCAGGTTTACCCATCTTTGACATGGGTATGATATCAGCTGCCTATGTGTGGTGCTGAGGCTTAATTAATTAATTCAAGTCTGTAAAGCACCTTGAGAGTCTCAAATGAAAGGTTCCAAATATTTATTATTAATAATAATTGTTTGAGTTATCCATCTGTAGTGGACGTTACTGGTGCTAGATGCTAAAATGATTAATCTGGAGATAAGAAAAAAAAGATTAGAGTTGCCATTGTTTGACATTCTTGTTTACCAACACAAGGAGCACACAGAGTGTAAGTAAAACCATCCCCAGAAGGGATGTCCGTGGGGAGGCACATAACCCTCTCATCAGGATGACTTCCCTGGGCAAAGGGGACACTGGCTACACATTACACAGCTGTAATAATAACTAGAGAGGTGTCCCACCTCACCAGTGCTACTCAGCCTGGAATGGAGCTATATACACAAATATAATCAAATATACAGAAGGTGGCATACTGACAAAATTTCAAATAATTAAAAAATATTTAACAGGCCAGATTCTCTGTTATCCTGCTCCACTTACAGTCACTTCTACCAGTGAGTGTAAAATATGTGTGAACGCCACAAGGGCAGAATAGTAGATTTTTTACACCTGCTTTGCACTGATCTAAATAATTACACAAGATAGAGGGAAACAGAGAATTGGATGCAATACAGTATATTTACTCATATAGGAGTAAATCCTGCCCATGCTTCTATGAGTACAAATGCTCTCTTAGCAGTGGACCCAAGAATGTATCTATTGTGCAAGAGGCTTCACAAGGGCTATGCAACTCCTGTGCATCACAGAGCTCAGTTCTGCACAGCCCCTTGAAATGGAGCAACACCAGGGTGTTCTGAAGCAGAGAGGGTGTGGCTAGTCAAAAGACAAACAGCAGCATTCAATTAAATGGTTACTAGGAAGTGCAAAGGGTTAAGTGGCACAGCCCTCCAAGCCAGTAAATCAAGAGGAGAGGGGAGAGTCCTCTGTGAGTCCTAGAAATGTGATGCCATCATAGAATCATAGACTATCAGGGTGGGAAGGGACATCAGGAGGTCATCTAGTCCAACCCCCTACTCAGCGCAGGACCAGTCCCCAACTAAATCATCCCAGCCAGGGCTTTGTCAAGCCTGACCTTAAAAATCTCTAAAGAAGGAGATTCCACCACCTCCCCAGGTTACTCATTCCAGTGCTTCACCACCCTCCTAGTGAAAAAGTTTTTCCTAATATCCAGCCTAAACCTCCCCCTCTGCGATTTAGGACCATTACTCCTTGTTGTTCATCTGGTACCATTGAGAACAGTTTAGATCCATCCTCTTTGGAAGCCTCTTTCAGATAGTTGAAAGCAGCTATCAAATCCGCCCCTCCCCCATTCTTCTCTTCTGTAGACTAAACAATCCCAGTTCTCTCAGCCTCTCCTCATAAGTCATGTGCTCCAGGCCCCTAATCATTTTTGTTGCCCTCCTCGGAACTCTTTCCAATTCTTCCACATCTTTCTTGTAATGTAGGCCCCAAAACTGGATACAGTACTCCAGATGAGGCCTCACCAATGCTGCACAGAGGGGAATGATCATGACCCTCGATCTGCTGGAAGTGCCCCTACTTCTACAGCCCAAAACGCTGTTAGCCTTCTTGGCAACAAGGGCACACTGTTGACTCATTACCTTCAACAATTAACAAAATATTCTCCTCCATCTGTAATGCCTAAACTCATTGCAAATATGCATAAATTATTTTTGGCCACTAGTTGGAAGGCCCTGAGTGCTTGGATGCAATAACAAAGTACACAGCGCTGGATGCAGCTGAAGCGTTTGCTTCTCCATCTTTGCTCAGCAATCTTTCTAGGCCTTGTACAAACTGGAAATTCTGGAAATGGTGTTCCTCATCCTACTAACAGTATATTAATATGTACAGTGAACTAATATGAAATACATTCTTTTTATGAAACTAGATATATCACTAAATACATTTAAGATTAGCAGCTGTGTTAGTCTGTATCCATAAATAAGACGAGGAAAACTTTGTAGCACCTTAGAGACTAAACAGTTTGTTTCAGCATAAGCTTTTGTGGGCTGTAGCCCACTTCATCGGATGCACAGAATGGAACAGAAGTAAGATGCATTTATACACACAGAAAGAATATACACATTATTATATATTATTATATATATATTATTATAATGGCCCATCCAAATTAAACAGCCTCTTAGAATTGGTATGCTAATGTACAACCTTTTTTTTTGCTTTCTGTGTGTATAAATGCATCTTACTTCTGTTCCATTCTATGCATCCGATGAAGTGGGCTATAGCCGACGACAGCTTATGCTGAAATAAACTGGTTAGTCTCTAGGGTGCTGCAAAGTCTTCCTCACTAAATACGTGTACTCCTCAAAGCAGTAATACTCCTTGATCATATCTGCTACATGGTTTGCCTTGTCTGATTTTTATATTTGTGACTTTGTGAAATAAATAAATTAATGCAACAACTTAGTAGATGTGCCAAAGAAAATGCAGATAAAGCCAAATTCAAATGCAATGATTAATACTTACATGTGATTTTAGAATGACAAAACTATGCTTTTGATATTTCTTAAAGAATCAGTGAATTTACTCCAATCTTTAGTATCATGATTTTGGAAATAAATAAGAAAAGATCATGAATATTGCAAAAAAAAAATATCTAAGTATATTAGTTAGGAAAATTTGCCTAACAAAGAAGCAAATGAAACTTTAGTAATAAATTATAAATTGCAATGGGTAGTTCAGAAAAATTATGGCTATTTAAAATAGGAACAGCAGCAGCACATGCTGTATTTGACCATGCTATCTTTTATGACTATGCCATCAAAGTCCAGTACAAACACAATATGCTCTACCTAGAGAATCACTTGATGAAAAACACTACATATTTTACAACCTAGATGTTCAGTTATGAAGAATGTCAGCAAAAGCAGACACGAGAATGACCCTTATGACTACACTTCAAAATCTTGCCAAGAAATGTATTCCCCATACTGTCATAAACAATCTATTTGGCTTCATTGTCTACTGATAAACATTTCCTATCCATTCTTCTGAAGCACATATTATTGACATACTTTGAGATAACAATAGGCAGTCTAAAATAAAAACCCATTTGGGTTAACCCTTGTGTTCAAGGTCTTCCTTCTTAATAAATAAAGCAATTTTTAACTGTCATGTGTAATGATCAAATATTGTGAAAATCATTAGGCCACATGACTTTCGATGCATCAGTCTGTTAAAGCAGCACTATCCTTTTCAAATTTGGACATAGTTTTCTGATGTAGAATTGGTGCTTGTAAATTGGCAGTGCAGTCTAAAACCCCCAGAAACACTGTTTTATCAAACCTGTCATAGGATTATTTTTTAATTTACCTAACTGTTAGCAATCAAGTCACAGCCTTCTGCTAGTTATCAGGTAGCTACTGATCTATAGGCTCCCAGAGCCCTGTATCTCTAAACATATTTGTCAGTCAATTTGCCTACTTTGTATTAATAGCAGCTACACTGGCCAATGTTTACAATGTCAGAAATATTTACTGAATTAAGCAAAGTTGTCAGGCTGATAATACTATTGTACCATTGGTATTAATATTGACTTATCATAGCTCTAAAACATGCTTTTAATAAATTACATCTCAGCTTAGGAAAACAGAACATACTGCAAAGTTGCTTCAAATTCAGAATAATTCTGTTGTGCAACATCATACAGAAGCTTATGTATAGTAGCTGCTTTGAAAAAAGGGGAGACTTACACTACACACATTGGACTTTTACTTCAGTACAAAATTGAACTTTGGCGTGCTGACTACTGGCATGACCCCACATGAAGGCAGTACGCAGCTGGGGTAGACAGCACGACACTGGCAACAGAGAAGTTTTGCATTCCTATGCCACATGCTGTGCCTAGTCTGTGATTTTTTTTTCTTTTCTTTAAATAGCTACATTGGATGGCTTAGGGCTGCACAACAATCAACAACCTATTACAATGTGGTCAATTTTCTTAGGGAAAGAGGGGGAATGGATGGAGGCTTCTCTCGTCTAGACATAAGCATGCATGGTCTCCTTTTCAGAGATACTGAGTAACTGCACTCCCAATGACTTCAGATAGGATTTGTGGGGTTCAGCACTACTAGAAATCAGGCTAATAATTGGTTTAATGCTTTTTGAGCTTTACAAATGTTAATCAAGTCTCACCCAACATCTGTGAGGTAGCTACTGTTATACCCATTTTATAGCTAGAAACTGAGTTACAGAATGAGGTCAGATAATTGGCACAAGACTACACAGCACAAGCCACAGTTGTAAAGTGGGGAATATAATCAAGGAGTCTTGCTTCCCAGTCCACATCCACAGGTGCTCTAACTGCTAGACCACACTCACAAAAATCTCTGAATAATCTTGTTGAAATAAAGATTTATATATATAACCAGTTGAAATGAGAAAGGAATGATGGAAAGATTGATAATGTGTTTGCAGCCTCACAGGGAGAGGAGGAAAAAGTGCAGAAAGAAAGAAGAAGAAACAAAAAAAACAAAGAAATGATCAGTATTTCCAAAACCATCTATTTTTTCTGATACTATGTATGATAACCATTCTGAAACACAAAGTCTAAGACATACATCTGAGTCATTCATATCTAAATTATACACTCTATTCCCAAATAAATACTCAAAGCTCTAGCACCTGGTGCTCAAAGTCTGTAAGGAAATAAATTTTACCTAAGAAAGGTAGAAATCTCTTTGAAAAACTAGCAGTATCTCCCAAGAATCTGCAAGATGTCAGGAAGAGTATGTCATTTTCTCACCAATAATCTGTACTTTTATCTTACATGAAACAATTTTTCACAAAAAGTCTGTGCTCCCTTGTATTTGATAAAGAAAAAGAATTAGAAATAGGTCCAATTTCCTTCTGAAAAGCAGGCTTCTTCAGCTTTTGGTTGGCCTTTCTCATGACCCTCCATACAAGAAGACAGATAATAAATATAATGATTTGTACTGAAAAGAGAATTATGGGGATAATGGCCCAAACAGTGTAGTCTTTTATAATGTTACCATAGTAAATAATAGCAGCACCATTCACATGCTTATACTTCAGGTTGCATCAGTGTTTCTATTATTAAATCCTGTTTTTTTGTTTATAATTTCATTTTAATAAATTTCCTCCTGGTTGGACCTTGACAGACAAGGTTTCAGCAAGGAAGAATTTTCCTTTAATTTTTTTAAATATTTGTTTTGGCTATTGTTAAATGACCAGTAATTAATGAAAAATAGTGATTTACTTGTTTATGACAATGTATCGAGCCATGTAGTAGAAAAACAACTTCAATGAAACTGGGTAACTGATTGGCCTATAACAAAGTGTAATCTATCTTAAAGTTTGGGTTATTTAAAAAAAAGAGTAAAAAAAAGTTATTTTGCCCATCTATTTGCTAACTTTTTGACTACACATATCATATAATAATATCGGCTCTGAGTCCCAGTTCTGAAATTAAATACTTTTGTAAGTGCTCTCCTGAACAGGGATGCTTTTCAGAACTGGATCCCTAAAAGTTTGTAATATTTAATTAAATGGTAGCAGCCTGAAGATAAATCATAGAATCATAGAATATCAGGGTTGGAAGGGACCTCAGGAGGTCAGCTAGTCCAACCCCCTGCTAAAAGCAGGACTAACCCCAATTAAATCATCCCAGCCAGGGCTTTGTAAAAATCTCTAAGGAAGGAGATTCCACCACCTCCCCAGGTAACCCATTCCAGTGCTTCACCACCCTCCTAGTGAAAAAGTTTTTCCTAATATCCAACCTAAACCTTGCCCACTGCAACTTAAGACCATTACTCCTTGTTCTGTCATCTGGTACCACTGAGAACAGTCTAGATCCATCCTCTTTGGAACCCCCTTTCAGGTAGTTGAAAGCAGCTATCAAATCTCTCCTCAGTCTTCTCTTCTGTAGACTAAACAATCCCAGTTCTCTCAGCCTCTCCTCATAAGTCATGTGCTCCAGGCCCCTAATCATTTTGTTGCCCTCCTCGGGACTCTTTCCAACTCTTCCACATCTTTCTTGTAATGTAGGCCCCAAAACTGGATACAGTACTCCAGATGAGGCCTCACCAATGCTGCATAGAGGGGAATGATCATGACCCTCGATCTGCTGGAAGTGCCCCTACTTCTACAGCCCAAAATGCTGTTAGCCTTCTCAGCAACAGGGACACACTGTTGACTCATATCCAGCTTCTCATCCACTGTAACTCTTAGGTCCTTTTCTGCAGAACTGCTGCCTAGCCATTCGATCCCTAGTCTGTAGCAGTGCATGGGATTCTTTCATCCTAAGTGCAGGACTCTGCAATTGTCCTTGTTGAACCTCATCAAATTTCTTTTGCCCCAATCCTCTAATTTGTCTAGGTCCCTCTGTATCCTTTTTCAGTGCTATCCAAGCAATGTGTGATTTTACATACATATTGAAGGAGCTACAATAGCTAGAGTAGGTACAGGTTTGTGTATTAATGATCATATATTGCTCTTAGTCTATCCACGCATTTCCCAATTATCTCAATATGCATTTTCTGGGACTCAAGAGGAAAAGATGGCTTTAAAAATGTAGCTTGATTCTGCAGTGTTTCTTCACACAACATTCATTGACTTCAAAGAGAGTTATAGACCTATGTAACACTAAGCTGCACTGAAGGATCAGGACAGTACAGTTTCCATAATGCATTTCCTTTCTTGGTCTGTGTCATTGTTTGGTATTACTGAAATGCGCAGACGTGTTAGTGGGGAATATTACTCTCATTAAAGGAGAAGGCAGCAAGTACATTTAACTACATAGCAGCTAGATTACATACTAGTGACATACTTTGCAAACTTATATTTCTTAAACACTTGATATTACAATTACTAAATATCAGAGTTAGATGCAAGCAACAAAATATACATCTAGATGCCAACACCCCAGACTGAAGGGATATTCAGAGCCAGGGTTTTTTGTTTGGGCACATTTCTACTGCATAAAAGCTGTGCCAACCCTAAAGGATGTGCAGTATGTTCCTTCTGCACACGGCCAGCTGCATGGACGGGTGCAAAGGGGAGGGAGGACGATTCTCCTCCACCTTTAAGCTTGGCTAGCAGTATTAACAGTACTACCTGGGACCTGTCTATGCATTCAGGATCCCTGCTCTGATCATTCCCACTATCACAGTACCAGCAATATTCTAGATCTAAATTAGGAATGAATTTTTAGTACATATACGGTGCATCACAATTTAAAGAAAGATGTTATTAAAACACAGCATCCCAAATACTATCACTTGCTTAAAGAAAAAACAGTATGTCTGATAAGCAGCTCTACAAATAATTTTTTTTGTTCATTTCTCCTTTGTTACTAGAAGTGCAAGCAGTGCAGATTGCTTGAATATTGCTGCTCCTTGCTTGAACATTTAGAGGGAATGCATTAAGTTTTTATATTTATTTACTAGGGACACAAATTTTAACCATATGAAATATTTTGCTTGTATGGTATGAGCACTAATAGTTTAACATAAACCATGGAAGGAATCCAGGCTGTATTGCCATATTTTATGAATGTTATGGGATGCCAGATTGGAGGTGTACATCTGTGTGGGTTGGCCAGTCATCCCACTGCCGTCTGTGTATCTGTATGCTTAAATGAATTAGCTATTATAAAAACACTGCATAAACAAGTTTAATGTTGTACACTTTCCTTTCCCTGGTATTAAAGTATCTGAATGGGTGTAAAACAAGCAACGAATAAGAATGATGCTCAGTTGCTCTTTGTTTCATAACAAAAAAGTTGAAAAGATGTATAATTAAAACAGAAACATTTTATGTTCAGAGCTAAGCACTGATTTTTCCTCTCTTTTTTGATTCAGCCATCCCTCCATTCATTGGCAACAATCTTTTTGCAACCCCTAATGGCAGGAAGCATGACTTTACATTCCTATAGTCCAAGCCTTCTCCGTGATATGAAGTAACAATTTCATAATGCAAAGTTGTTCAAGGTCACCCAAATGCCATTTTTTGGAAAAATGACTATCATCTGCTTCCTCTCAACCTAAGCCTGGTGCACTGACCCCTACATTTCTCAACTCTACCATCAGTGCCAGGATTGCTCTACAGAAGTCATGAGCTGAAGATATCTCAGTGGTTCCTCTTAGCATATGGTTTCACCATTCTGGGTACCAGGACAGACTAGAGAGAGATAAACAGACCTTTTCATCTGTGTGTATATGAAAATGCTCCATAATTAGTTCAATAAACCCTCACAGCTTGCTGCTGCTTCTTTTTTTTTAGTAAATACAAAGACATGACAACAAAAGCTTAAGGTTAAAATATTTCTACATATTTCTAGCATTTGGTTTGTTAAAGGTGCTGAGTGCCACTAATTGTCACCGAAGTCAGTAAGAGTGTAGCTCTCAGCACTGTAGGGGAGAAAAATTGGGGATTTTTATTTCAGTGCCTAAAAACAGATTTAGGATCCTAACTTTAGGGTACCAGGTTTGAAATTTTTGACCACCAGTAACAAAAAATGGATTAGGAGACAAGTGTGTGGGTTAATTCACGTTTTGACTATTTGGTTAGATTACAAACAATACAACAATTTGAATTTTTTTTTAAGCTAACAGTTTGTGGGCTAATTTAGACTTTGAATTCAGGCCAAGCGTGATAGCTTAAATTTGCCCCAGATGGACTTTCAGTTCTGTTCAAATTGCAGCACCATAACAGCCATTTGTAACTCAGTCTGCAGAAATGGGCTGGCACTTGCAGTCTACTAGCATGCTGATCTTTTTGTATGGAAACAGCACCCATAAATCACAGTGCATTAAAAAGGCACACACATCCCATCCAAATATCATGGAGAATCCATTGTCCTGTAGATAAGTATACAAATAAGTGCAAAGCATTATTTAAGTTTTATATAAGGCACATATTTTTGGAAGGCAACTAATGCAGTTTCACATGCTGTACTTTTTCTAATCTGACTGACTCACAGTCTTGTGATAGTGCGATAAGCTAGGTAGGCAAATTTTTACAGAGTTGCAATTACTGAAATTGTCATTACGCTGCTCACTGTAAAATAAATATAGATAGAAGTGAAATTATGCACAGGCTAGAAGTAGAAAGTGTTTTGCTTCTGTTTGCTAAATTAATCTCTTCCTAAATGGCTGCAGGCCAGGTAGGTTAGCATTTGTGGTTTCAAAGGTTTTCAGCGCTTGCAATGAGCCATGAAATTACTGCATGCTGCTGAAAATGGCAGCTGATGAAAGGAAAAGAGCGAATCCCAAAGGCAGAAAGACAGGAGGAAGCAAAATTACAGGCAGCAAGTCTGATTTTTGATGTTGCTCATTGTGAAATGTACACCCAAACTTTTAATAAAACATAAAACATTAATAAACCTGCTAACAATTCCTTACAATTTCTTTTGAAGTCTCAGTATAATTTCTGAATACTTATTAAAACAGGCAATGATTCAGTGGTTGCTGAGCATTTCTGTCTGTCAGATATGGTATATTGCTATACTCTACCCATGACTTTTGAAATAAGATGTTTATTGATGCTTTTTAATTGAATTATACAAAGGATTGATGTTTTCTGTTAATAAAGTGACCCTAAACTCTTGAATTGTTGTTCATGTTTAGCTAATATTAATTTGGATATTGAACAGTAAAATACACTGTGTGATCAATGTTGCTTTGCCATTCCAGATCATTTAAATTTTGGTTGGAAAAGAAATCTGGCTTCAGATCATCATGTTGCTGATAGCTATTTGGCAATGTGTATGACACAGAAATTTTGACATTACTCCTGGAGAGGGATGAAACAATGTTGTTATACCCTATAGAAATAGATTATAGTAACAGAACAGAAGAACCAGACACAGCACCATCAGAGATGCACTAAGTTGGTACCATTTACCATTTTAGGACACATCTACCCACACAATTCCCCTGGGCACATATCGTGCCATTAATATTTAGGCCCAAATATCCTTTGGATTTCAAAGATCCATAATATGATAGGGACCTCAGTAATTAATCATTATAAAATATTAAATTTGTTGTACAAAAATGCTGACAAAAATAGTGATATGTGCTTGAAGATTATTATATAACCATGTAAATATGTATTACTTAGATTCATGGTTCACAGGTCTTCCGATCTAGTTCCAGCTTAGAAGACATAAATAGCTAGGTATCTTACTAATTTCACCTTAGAAATCAGGATGGGTTAAATTTGTTTAGCATCTAGGGAGAATAACTCAGATATCTGTGAACAAAGCAATGCAAAGGGGCAATAGTTGAATTTGATGCCCCCAGAAAGAGAACAAAAACTGGAAAGCACAGTCACACTTTTGAGATCATGATGACAGAGGAGAAATGGCTTTAAAAAGGCAGTAATGATAACACTTTAAATTTATATGGCTCCTTTCATCCTGATGGTTTTACAGAGTTCTAGAGGAGCTATTCAACAAGGTATGGGAGGAAGACAAAGTGCCAGAAGCATGGAAGAAAGGTATCATCGTGAAAATACCAAAGAAGGGTGACTTATCGATCTGTGACAACTGGAGAAGGGTAAATTTGCTGTCAGTACTGGGGAAGGTCTTTTGCAAAGTTCTATTACATAGAATGAGACAAGCAGTGGAAAATATCTTGAGGGAGGGGCAGGCAGGATTCAGGAGCGGAAGAGGATGTGTAGACCAGATATTTGTTTTACGCACGATAATGGAACACTCTCTCGAATGGAACTCGCCTCTGTACGTCAGCTACCTAGACTTTGAGAAGGCATTTGATAGCGTTCACCATCCATCTCTCTGGAAGATCCTAAAAATGTATGGATTTCCTTTGAAAGTGATTAACATCCTCAAAGATATGTATGCTGACAACAAGTGCTGTGTACGTCATGAAGGACAGCAAAGCAAGTGGTTCCATGTGGGGACGGGAGTCAGACAAGGGTGCGTTATCTCGCCCATCCTATTCCTTGTGGTCATAGACTGGGTGATGCGGAGAGCCACTGAAGACCGACCAAGAGGGCTTGTATGGGGACTGTCTGGCCAGATTGAAGATTGTGACTTTGTGGATGACATCGCGCTGCTCTCAAATTCTCAAACGGACCTCCAAGAGAAGACTGATAGGGTAGATAGAGCAGCTAGATGCGTGGGGCTCAAGATCCATGCTGGTAAGAGCAAGATAACAAAAGCAAAAACAGCAAGCTCAGTGAAGACAGTCCTATATGACGTGGAATTAAAAGAGGTGAATGATTTCAAATATCTTGGTAGTTACATATCAACTGATGGTAATATTGAGAAAGAGATATCCACCAGAATTAGTCTTGCAGCAAATGCTTTCAACAGACTTCAAGACATCTGGAAGTCATCAATCTTGCAAACTAAAACTAAAGTAAAGATCTACAGGTCGAATGTCCGCTCTGTATTGCTCTATGCGGTGGAAATGTGGAGGACCAACAAGAAGATAGAAGGTCGACTTCGGGGTTTCGAAGGAAGGTGTCTTAGGCGCATCCTTAACATACGCTGGCCACAACGTGTCACCAATAGAGAAGTGAGCCGACTAACAGGCATTAACAACATAGCGGATGAGGTGAAACAACAAAGATGGAGATGGTTGGGGCACGTGTTGAGAATGGATACTACCAGACATCCTCACACTGCTCTAAGATGAATACCACAGGGAAAAAGAAAGAGAGACAGACCTCTGGGAACATGGCGAAGAACTATCGAAGCAGAAATGAAAAATATGGGAAAGACCTGGGATGAAATCTACTGGTTAGCCCAAGATCGAGTCGAATGGAGAAGAATGGTTGGCGCCTTATGCTCCACTAGGAGCGAAGAGGATTAACTAACTAACTAACTTTCATCCTGAAACTTCATAAACTGTATATCCACACATACAGCAACACTGGAATCCTCTGGTGTTAAGGACGGCAGTCAGGTAGTAGGCCAGTACACAGCACATAGAGGGGAAAGATACCATTTCATCTGAGGAACCTAAGCAAAACAACTTGCGCTACAAAAAAGTATCATAGGATCTTAATGTCTATGCAGAATACTATTTACCTGAGTGAAGATGAGGGTGATTGTGCTGTGATTTGAATTTGGACATAGAGAAGGGTGTGAACTCTCTAAATGGCCTACCAAATTCTGATTTCATCCTAAGCAGCACAAGTGCAGTGGAGGAAGGAAGGGAGGAGTTGCTGCAAAGTGAAGAATACAATACCCAAGTGAAACTACATATATACACCATATGTAGGAAAAAAGTAAATGCTCTGCTGGAATCATGGTCATGTACACACATGGGTATTTGTGTGTATAAGTTACCTGGTGATAATCCACATGCAAAATTGCATATCCCTATCCATGTATTCATTCACACCAAGCTAATCACTGCCTTAGCACCTCATTTTGAAGACTTTGCCACTATAAATATTTCATTATCCATTCAAAAATCAGAGGTGGTAACTGAGCTCAAACTGTGCCCTGAGGAAAATAAAGCAAATTGTGCAACTTAATAAAAGACAGCTATAGAAAACCATTTCCTGGACATAATTCATATTCATACTGAGAAGTCACATATTATAGCTAGTGCAATCACATTATTCATGATACACTGTATTGTAAAGAAACAGGCAATATGTACTACGTACATTGTGGGCCAACAAACAAGTTTTTTAATTACATTTTATTGAAACTTTTTAAAATAAGGAGCATAGATAAAATATTCATATATCTGTGTTTGACAGAAAGAATTTACTTCTGCTTTATGGTCAAAGATAACACAGTACATGTCCTATCTTTAAAAACAAAAAACGTGTTTTCTCTTCCCAATCTGTAGTCTTACTCATTGGACTGAAAGGAGCATACAAGGATACGATACAAAACAAACAATGCAAACATATACTACCTCATATATGCATAAAAATTAGCAAAAGACAGTGCAAAAATACAATGAACTGATAGCTGTAGTCCAGTACTGGAAAGATAGTTCATTTTGAAGCTGACTTCAGAAACCACGGATATACTTTCTAAATTTGTAATCCTTATAGCCAAGCATTTAAAAATGTGTGAAGAAAACATTTAGTGCGGAACAGCAGAAGTACCTGCTGATGTAAAAACACTTAAATTATTGCTCTGAATTCTGAAATCTCCATTTAGAATAATAATACAAATGAGAGAAACAACGAATGAACACCTATGAATAAAACAAACACATACCAGCAACACAGTCCAGTTCCTCAATCCATGTAATAAAGGTGGGAAAAAGAACATTTTTTTGTGTAATCTTACTGAGGAAACAGTTCTGTAAAAGGTAAACATTTACTGCTGCATACTGCATTACAGGCAGTAAACACCTGTGCATTTACTGTGTAACAAAGGTGAATCTATGCTTTAGAGTAAATGGATTTCTATATGTGATGTGTTCAGTTATTGCACAATGTCAATGTTTCACTATGAAGTGTTCTTTCAGTTTTTGTGAACAAATTCAACTAATCATTATACAACATATGGCCCCACACAATTCAACAGAAAATGTACATGTGAATTTGAGGGTAGAATTTGCCCCTATGTGTCTCGCTATTAAGGGTTTAACTCTTACTTCATACCTACACAACATGAACATGTAGAACAATATATTGTGGGTCAAATTTTGGACTGCTTACACTTCGTGCAAGTCCAGTAGCTTTAATGGACTTGCACAGTGTGTAAATCAGTACAAAATTTGACCCTGAATATCTAACATGCTGCTGTTCTCCACTCACAATTGCAAGAGTCCTATGATACCTCTGTCTTCCACCGTACTAGGGCAGACACGCCGCCAAACACGCTTCCTCTTAAAGATCCCCAGAATGAAGTGACTTGGACAAGAGTGAAAGGTTTAACATTACACGCTAGTCATTTGGAGGCAGGTGTGTTCTGATCTTTGTAACTTAGTGGAAGACACGGCGTGTTCAGTTCACATAGTTTCACCGATAAGTTTGCTTCGGTTCATGTGACGGGGCACCCCCCCACACTGGCATGTAAGGGGTTAACAGAGCCAGAGGGAGGCTGCATGGGAAGTGGCCAGTAGGAGAGAGGCTGTGAGGAGCAGCCAATCTGGTCCCAGCACGCCCATATAAGAAGAGCTGCACAGTGGGGCAGGGTCAGCGGCTGCCAAGAGCTTGAGGAGAGATGGCTGTGTCCCTAGTAGGTTGCAACCCTGTAGCACCTTGGACAGTGCAGTAGAGGCAGAAACCTGGGCAGCAGGAAAGGTGCTCTAGATGGACTGCTGGAACTGAGTAGGGTGCTGTGGCCCCAAGGAAGTGACCCAGGGAAATGCAGCAGTAGTTGAAGTAAAGGAACACAGTAAGTAACTGTGGTTCAGAGGGTCCTTGGGTTGGGATCTGGAGTAGTGGGTGAGCCCGGGTTCCCCCATGCACCGCTGGGGAAGTAACTGGACAGCTGGATGGCTGTACTAAACCCACGGAAGGGAGGAGCACACATGGCGACATGACCATAGGGCCATATCCTAAAGAGGGTGTGGTGGTTGCTGGAGTGATGTGGGTCAGAGAGCAGATGTGATCACAGGTGAGATGCCATCAGGGAGGCAGTACAGACCGGCAGAGCTAATCCTCTAATCCTGGCCAGCAAGAGGCACCAGCATGAGGCATGGAGACCCACCATAGTTCATTTGAATTTTCACCTCTTTATACCTTGAATTATGGGTCAGAATTCAACTCAAAATAAATCTCTAAAAAGTACCAAGTTTTGTATAATTTTCATCTGCAGTATAACCCAGGACTCTGCTTTGCTGAATCCCCTCCCACCACTAAGTGCCCTGCCTTTCTTCTAGCTATTATCCCTGCACGGTTGCCTTTCTCTGAGCAATACATTGTAGTTATTTCCATTAGGGGCCACCTTTGCTTCAGCCACTGTTACTGCCCCTCGTCCTTTTGGGGAGGGCGGGGGATCTTGAGGGAAAGGTATTCTGCAACAGAAATTAGAAACAAAGTAAACAGAAATATTTTGAGATGAGATCATCTGATGCGACTTTTACCAGTCTGAACCAGAGTCTCAAAAGATTCTGAACCACTGAATACCAATCTGAAAGGGAACCTTACCCTTCATTTTGCCTCAAAAATATCGAACTCTTGCCTACAGTTCAAATGAATCTTATTCCAAACACCACCTCTTCACGTCTTTACACATGAATATCAAGAGAGGTAAGGAAGTACCACTGCACACAGCAGTATGGGGACTATGACAGGAATAATGTGTATTCTGGTGCCCATGCTTCAAAAGGGATGTTGCTAAATTGGGAAACCTTCAGGAACAAGCTAGAAGAATGATCCAATGTCTGGAAACCTGCCTTATAGTGAGACACTTAAGAAGCTCAGTTTATTTGATTTATCCAAAAAAGAGCTAAGCAGTAATTCAGTCATGTTCTCTTTTCAAAATCTGCCAAATCTCTCAAGCTAACAAAGCATTCTATCATATTCAGATAGCTTGAATTTTTCCATCCTTATGAACTGGCATTTTGGCTTATAAATTGACCTCAGTAAAGAAAAAACAATGCTGAGAACTTCTTAGACTGTAAACTCTTCAGGGCAGTGTTTGTACACTACCTAGCACAATGAAGTCCTGGTCTGCAGTTAGGGCTCCTAGGGTTACAATGATACTAATAATTAATAATACTGATTGAGAATAAATTGACAAAGTCACATCACTTGGAAATTTTAGACTCATCAGGAAAATTATTGTCCTAAATCACTGTGAGCCTATGTATCATTTTGTACAAAAATGCAAACACGAGGACACTCTTACAACACATGAAGCAAAAGAAGACATTCAGAATTCAATGGACTCCATCAGGTATGCCAGAAAAGGAGTAGTAGCAACAGTATATAAAATGAAACACACGTAAATATATATGTATATCTATACACACACATTTTATAACATTGCTTACTTGTGACAAAGTGCAGAATCCCAACATAGTCCCTGGCATATATTTTACTGTTGCACAGCTGTTCAAGGGAAGGGCGATGAGGACTGTTGGAAAGACAGAACAAAGGAGAATGCTTGGGGGCATTGCTGATCCCTGGTCTAGGGAAGATTTTGTTACTTTGTTTGATTAGTGTTTGTAAAAATTTTCTCCTGCTGTATAAACCTTACTGCCTATTGATGTGTTTATTTCTCCTTGGTCACTTTACCATCTTACATTTCTATAGCAGTCTATGGTGTGTCCAGTTAATAATTGAATAGACTGTGCCTTCTAGAAAAGACAACCAGAGTGAGGCACATACTAAATAAAAAATCCCACGTAAGTAGAAAGTCAGACAGGTATATTGATAAGTTTAACATTTATTACTACATTTGTATATGTACAATTATGAAAACTCCATCCACAGCTCAGCTCCGTCAAAATGAACAGTGCCGTAAACAGCGTAAATTGTAGTCTACTTTTTTGGCCTGATACTGATTTTACACTAGTTTAACTCCATTGGCAGTACATTGTTTTGAGATTACTCAGGCTTTCACAGACATACCTAAGTATCTTGGTGAATACATGATTTTTTGGTTTGTTGGCAATTCTGAAAAAAGATCAGGAAAATAATCTGAGTAGCTTAAACTGAATTCAAAAATGTCAAAAAAAATCAGCAAATCAAAAAAGTACATTTTTTGGTCAAACAAAATGTGTTTGACCCAAAACATTTTGTTTCCAGGCATTTTTAAAGGGCTAGATTCACAAAACAGACAGGAGGAGAAGGTGTTCACCTTTTAGCTTTTAGCCATATAGTTAGTGCACTCACCTAGGATGTGAGAGAGACATGTTCAAATCATGTACCACCCGCACTTCTCCATTTTGTGAATCTAGCTCTATATTTTTTTTTCCTGGGGGTAAATATTAGATGATTTTGTGTCAAATTCATGACTAGTTTTGGGTTAACTGAAATGGCATTTTTCAAGGAATAAACTATTAGTCCAAAAAATTTCACTCTGCTCTGCACCTATGTCTTCCAACTATTCATCTCTTTACATGCAGAGATGAAGCCTGAGCTCATGTGGACTGATCTCATGTCCACTAAAACTAATGGCAAACCTCCCATTAACTGTAGTTTTCCAGGATCAGGTTCACAGTACATAAGATGTCACTCATTGTATGTGATATGTGCGTGTCTCAACAGATTACATTAATACCACTAAGTGGCAGACTTTCATTTAACACTTCCTCTGATGTTTTCAGTTTTCAGATTAAAAAATTGTAAACAAGTCATTCAGAAGCAGAAGCTTGCAAGTCAAAACTGCAGAATACAGAAAATTCTTCTTATCAATAGGCTCAACAGAGATCAATTTGCCAAAACCTGGAAACACATTCAAAGTATTTCAAAGGACTATAAAGATGTTTTATGAAGATGGGGGACAGGGAGTTCAATTTAGAATTTCAAATTAACTTATTGTATGATGCATTATTTAATAAATGTTAGCATTAATTTTTAAAGAGTTCAATTTGCATACTATTACAGAGCCAAATGGTTGATGAGGATCACAATTAAAAAAAGATGCACCATTCATTTTGCTGAAAAAGAAAAATCAAACAAAGTCAAATCTTCATCATTACACAGAATAAAGGTGGCCTATAACTGCCAGAAATATAGATCTCCCTGACAGATGCATTGAAATTTCTGTTATTATTTAAATCAAACCCCTTTTAGTCTGACCCTAAGTAAAAGTTCAAGATCCTCTGCTAGACTCAGTTAAGGTATTTTTTTAAAAAACAAAGCTCATGGCCTGGGAGGAGGGGAGGGAAAAACCTTTTTAATTAAAGGAAAGGCAATTTAGAGAGTTTTTCTAAGTGTAAGTCTGAATTAAGATTTCATCATTTTACCTATAATCTATTTTCTAATTTTTAAAAGATATAATAGAAATTATACATCAGACAAATAACGTTAATGTTACATTAAAATAGCTACTGTGTATGATATACCAGAAAGGTGACAATTACAAAAAACCCAGAGCATTTAAAAGTATATAAATGAAAAGTAAATGGATGGTATATCTTATATACTCATACATTATATGGCCAGAAGTTGTGATCATCTAGTCTGAACTCTTGCATAACACAGGCCATAGGATTTTCTTGAAGAAGTAGAGCATATCTAATACACTCAAAATTTACATGGTACAATCTCTTACCTTGCCCACCCTTCTCTCACCCCCGGACCTTGACTCATTGTATCTGAGTCTGTCCTAGAGACTTCATAACAAAAATGCCTTATTTCTGAAGAAAGAAATTGCTACTGTTGTTAACACCAAAAAAATTCATGCCAAAAATTAGGCTTTTCAATTAATTTACAAAAAAATGTTTTTGATAAAAAATGAATGGTTAATGGGGCATTTAATGCACTGGATGAGGCACACCACATGCTGTGATAGGCCTGTGTAGGACCTACAGATCTTGAAAGATTATCAATAAGCCTTCCCCCCACAAACACTGTATCTTCCACGGTCCATGAGTCCTGCATAGGCCTATCACAATATGTGACATTCTGTATCCAGTATATCAAAGCCCTAATGACATTCAAACAAAACAATCACTGTGCTCTCGAATGAATTCACACAGAAAAATTATAAAAGACAAAAATACTGTATCAGCCATGAGTTGAACACTTTTTACAGAATGATCACTTCGTATCTGACCTCTCACTCCTCATTCTCCAAGGCAACTTGCACAAAACATTGAAAAGATGTGCCTGGGAGCATAAGTACATAACCAGGATTGGCCTTACCATGAGGCGAACTAAGGCGGCTGCCTTAGGTGCCAGACTGCGAGCGGGGCAAGAGAGAGAGCACTAGGACCCAGAGTGTAGAAAATTGTGTCTGCTGCTGGTATATATGTATTGTCTCGGCTCTAGATGCACAGAGATGGTGGAGTGCTGTGCTGAAGGAAGATATTGGTGATATTTGGGATGTTGTATGATATTCGAAAACTCCTCACTCTATCCGAAGAAGACCTACACCAGCAATGCAGGGCACTAGACACAGTGCAGACACATGATGACCTGTGCAATATTGTTGCGAGCAATTTAGGTGAAGAACTGAAAGCTCTTTCAAGATACATTTCAGCAGGATCAACTTCAAAGGCTGTTCTGAATATATGTGCACTAATAAAATGACCACTCTCTTTCCAAATGCTATTGTTGCTCTGTGCATACTTCTAACACTTCCTGTAATAGTTGCCAGTGGAGAGTGCAATTTCTCAAAGCTGAAGTTAATAAAAACACATCTACACTCCACAATGACACATGAGAAGCTGATCGCCCTTGCAACCATTTCAACAGAGCATGAGCTGGCCCAGACTGTGGACCTTCAGGAAGCAGTTCAAATATTTGCAACCAAGAAGGCATGGAAAGCACCGCTTTGATTATTCAAACAGATAAAAATGCCAGTGTTTACTATGCAGAAAAGAAAAGTTACATTTGCTGTTCAGACATTTGAAAGTTAAGTGTTACTTAAAATTTTTGAACAAGGCATTTTAAGTTGTTAGTTCTCCTTTTTTGGGATAGGTAGCAGAACAGTACCATGAGAGGAATAGAAAAGGAAGAAGGTAGAATTGAGATCTTTCAAAGTTTTGGCCCAAGCGAGGAATTTGGGGGTGTCATTTGAATTCCCCACCTGAGGTGCCAAAATGTTGTGAGCTGGCCCTATTCATAGCTCTGCTAGACACCAAAAATCATGGAATGAATAGGGACACTGATTTTATGTCTCATTACAGCAAGCTGTAACTGCTAACTCTCCTTTGTCATATGCCTGCAGAAGTGTTAATTGCCTGTTTAATTTTGAATGGTTTCTTGCAACAAGTTAATGCCTTATGCTTAACAATTCGTTCTGCCTTGTATTTAGCCTTGACATGAAATAAGTTTCCCAAACCTGAAGAAAAGTTCTGTGTAAGCGCAAAAGCTTGTCTTTTTCACCAACATAAATTTATTAAATAAAAGATGTTATCTTGCCCACTTTATCTCTCTAATATGCTATAGAATAAGTCCTCTAGGAAGTGTAGAGATGTCACAATTCCTGTGCTCTTTCTGTGTAGTATTTGAGTTCCCTGTGATACACTTGCTTCTGGATCCAGAAACAAAGAAGCCCACAGGGCAGTCACAGGTTGAACCTATACAGAGTAGTACAAAGTTTGTTACCTTATTCTGTCAATATTTTTATCCATAATAAAAGATTTATCTTCATACCAGTCTGCTCTTCCTAAAGATTATACCTAGTACCAGAGCTGGAAGACCCAGTAAAAAAAGCAGCACTGAAATGGCTGCTATAGAGCCTGTGTAATTGCAAGTGACTTCCACATCAGCCCCGAGAATCAGGGGAATTGTTGATTCTGGAAGAAGTTCAATCTGAAATTTATACTATATATGAAAGGCACAGGGGCAAATAAACTGGACAATGAGCAATGATTGCTCTGCTCTTCACAATGGCAGGTACAGAATCCGTAGATATTTACAGTGTATTACATACAGAGGGAAACTTTGCAGAAATAATGAAAATATTTGATAATCATTGTGTTCCTAGGAAAAAATGTTTCTTTTGAAAAAAAGATGTTCAGGACAAGAACACAGAATGAAGGGGAAAACAGTAGAGGAGTTTGTCAAACAGTGAAAACTAAAAGAAGTCAGTCCGGTGAATACCGAATATTAAAAGACTGTCTCATTAAACAACAGATTGTCCTGGGATGTAACAATAAAAAAGTCTATGAATGGTTACTAAGGGTGATGGATCTGCCAATAGAAAGTGCAATATGTATATGCCAAGCAGCAGGACAAACAGAAACACAAATTAAAAAGTCTGGAGAAAAGCACAAAGCATATGACTGAGTACCATAGCTAAACCAGCAACGGAAAAAGTTCACAGACATTAAATTGGTCAGGGACAGAAAAATGGAAAGCAGGAAACAATGCCAGTGATGTGGCAACCAGCCTAATCATAGGAAATGCCCAGCATTCAGGAAAATATGTACAAATGGTAATATACCCAACCATGATGCTAAAATGTGCAAAAAGGCAGGAGTGTGCATATGTTTAGTTTGGGATTGGTCCTGCTTTGAGCAGGGGGTTGGACTAGGTGACCTTCTGAGGACCCTTTCAACCCTGATATTCTATGATTCTATGCTTCTATGATTAGGAATGGATTCCTCAAGTAAAGACAAAGCACTGTTTAAAGCACAATAATGGTGGAGGCTGAAAACTGAAAAGATATAGCTAATCTGAATATGCACAATGGCACTTATGTGACATACAAGCTTGAAAATAGCGTACAAGTAAATGTAATAACAGAAACTGAAACAGATGTCAGGAGCTCATAAAAGTAGAATAGTCAAAAATGTTAGTGAAACTTGAATATAGAGGCTCAGTTCCAATGTTGGGAGAACATACAATGGAAATACAAAAGGAAAATGATAAAACAACAGTTTGTGTTACTATACGGAGTCAAGAAACCAGTCTTGGACCTACACACGTGTGAGGTGGTTGGTATTGTTAAGAGGATGTATTCCATAGAGAGACAGAAAGATAACATAAAATCAGATATGAAAGTATTAATAGCATAAAATGAAGATTTAAGCACAGGAAATGGGCTTTCCCCAGTAACATACAAGATATGATTAAGAAAAGATATAGAAACTGTGGCACATGCCACACAAAAAGTTCCACAACCCTTAAGAAAAAGGCTAGAAGAAGAGCTGCAAAATATGACAACAAATGGCATCATTTGGAGAACAACCAACAGACTGAGTTCACGTCTTAGTAATTTCAGAGAGAAAAATGTGGAATTACAATTGTGTAAGGACCCTAAGTAATTCAAGAAATACATTAAAAGAGAACCCTTCTACTTGTCCACTGTTAGGGACAAGATATAGGGGGATGGATCTAGTGGTTGGAGCTGGAGCCAATATCAGAAGTCGAGCCAAGACAGGGTCTGAGCCAGAGATCGGGGCAAGAAACAGGAATAAAGAAGGAAAGAAGGAACCAGGAACAGGTCAGGAAAGCAGGAACCAGTAGCATGGTAAAGGCTAGCTTTAATTGTTCAAAAGCAGTTTGAGCCTCAGCAGGCCAATGGAACTGAACATTCTTGGAGTAGAGCTGTTAGAGTTGTAATCTGCCTTGAGAAATTTGAGATGAACAGATAGTAAAAGTTCAAAAAGCTAACGAAGCATTTCAGATCACAGACATTTTGGGGCATGGACCAATTACAGACAGCCTGGACCTTGTGCAGATCCATCTTAATTCCTTCAGGAGACACGATAAACTCAGGAACTCCATACTGGTTTAATCAAAGGCACATTTTTTCTAATTTAGCATAAAGGCCATGCTATCATAGTTTCTCTAGCTCTGTCTTAATGTGGCAACTGTTTGATCCTCTGGGTTGTTTGAAAAAAAAATGAATATATCATCAAAAGAGACTACAACAAATTGGTCTAATATATTCAATAACATACTATTGAGGAAACGTTGGAAAGTGGTTGGGGCATTCGTTAGGCTGAACGGCATGACTAAATTCTCTACATGGCTGTAACAGGTGTTAAACACTGTTTTCCATTCATCAGCCACTCTAATATGCATGAGATTGTAAACCCTCTGAAAATCTACCTTTTGTAAATATTCAGGTAGTCCTGAGTTAGGGATGGAGAGTATCAATTCCTGATTGTGATTTGATTTGTGGTAATTTATACAGAATTGGATGATGTCATTTTTCTTCTTAACAAAGAGGACCAGTTCTCCAACTGACTATGTTGATTTACAAGTAACTCTTTAGCTAGATTTTCTTGGGAGATAATCTCATAATGCTGACAATTTGGGCTTTGACATAGTGTCAATTCACTCAAATGGAACCTGTGGTCCTAGCTGCAAATTTATTAGGCAACGATATACTCTCTGTAGGGGGAGGATCTTCGCTGATGTATTGAAAAGAAAAATGCAAACTCTTGGTATTTACACGGAAATTTGACAGATACTCTGAGACTGTACTTGAACAGTCTTAGCTGAGATTTTCATGGGTTGGAGGTTGATCAATGTTGGCTTGTCCCTGGCAATGCTGCTGGCAAAATTCTGAAAGGAAACTCATTTCCTGTCATTGCCAGTGAATGAGGGGACCATGGAGGGCCAGCTAGGAGATCCCAGCAGAAAGTGTAACACCCCAAATTGCAATATTTCCCTGTGTTCTCAGACAAAGACTTCCACAGGGACTGTCTCCTGAATTACGGATCCTCAGGATAGGGGTGAACCATCAATAGCGTCAGTCAGATTGGGGAGACCTTAGATTGTAATGAAATTTATAGGATGCAGGCTGCCATAATTTCTATAAAATTGTCAATCAAGGCCTGCTGTATTGGGATCCATCATGCCTCTCTAGGGATACACAGCTGGTTTGAAACTTGCAGGTGAATGGTCTTCCTAGGCAGTTGGATGCACGTGTCAGTCAGAGTTGAGGTTCAAAGCTTCTTTTGACTTGCTGTTCAGGTTGGTCCCCCTTACTGCACCTGGGCCAGTTTGTTTCCTGAGTTCTTTTGGGTTTGTATGGGACAAGTGGTGTGACAAAGGCAGACCTGACAGCTATGAGAGAGGGTGGAAGGCAGGTATGTCAGCCTATGACTGCATTTGTCCTAATAAAAACATAAGTGGCATTTGTATACGCCATTCCTTCTCTTTGAGGGCATGCTGTCTAAAGGCTAGGTCTACTTGCATTGATTCAGTAGGCAGGGTGTGCTCTGATGGACCTGCATGGGAAAAGATGGCTGGAGGGATCCCCTTTTTTCCTCTCCATTCTCACGATCAGTCATTAATTCAGATAGTAAATGAGGAACAGATCAGGAAAGCAGAGTTCAGGAGTCAGGCAAGAAGGCAGACCCTGGTTGTACAGACAACTTCCTGTGCCTTTCTGGTGTTAAATAGGGAGCCTTGATCTATCAGAGTTCACAGTGTTTTTCCAGTCAGGAGGAACTCCTGATGTAACTTCAGGTTTCATGGTTTCTCCTGCTTAGTTGGTTAAAAGCAAGCTGCTGGGTGGGTGCAGGATGGTACAGTCCACTTGGAACCCTACAGATGCAGGTTCAAGAATCGTGGGGTCATGACTCCCCACAGGAAGTGAACTATTGTCCGAGATGACAGTCAAATTAGGCAGGATTTAGCAGATCCCATTGGACACTAAAACTCCAAGATCTGCACTTTCAACACACCATTTGGTAGACACTGCTTCCTAAGACTGCCTTTTGGAATATGTTCAGTTCCAGAAGTATTTCATCATTCAGTGAGCCAGATGCAGTGTCTACCTGGCATGAAAGTCGACATTAATGACATAATAATACGAAGCAGCAGTGAACATCAGGAATAATGAGAAGAATACTGGTAAGACTTCATTTGGAATACTGTGTATAATTCTGGTCACCCAGGTTCAAGAAAGATTAATTTAAACTGGAACAGATGCAGAGAAGAATGATGCTAGAATGATCAGGGGAATGGAAAGTCTGTCTTATGAGAAGAGACTAGAAGAGCTTGACTTGTTTAGTCTAGCAAAAAGAAAGCAAAAAGGGGAGAGATTGCTTTCCATAAATTCAAGAGAAGGTAAATACTAGATAGTGTGAAGAGCTATTTAAGCCAAAGGACAATGTTGACACATGAACAAATGGATATAAACTGATTATGAACAAATTCAGGCTGGAAATTAGAAGGTTTCTAACCATCAAAGGGTGAGAGTCTGGAAAAGCCTCACAATAAAATTTGTTGGGGCAAACAGTTAGTTTTTAGAGAGAGCTGAACAAATTTATGATTGTGGCCGTATGTTAAGGTTGCTTGTGATGGTAGGGAGCAGAGCTCAACAGCCCTGGAATTCACTTCTGGTTTGTGTCTTAAAGCAGCAGAGTTTCAGTTGGCCACCTAGAGGGGTCCAGAAGGAATTTTCACCCCCCGTCTAGTCTGTTCTTTTTTCACATCCTTCCTCTGAAGCATCAGGGATGGCCACTGAGGGAGATGAGACATTGGCCATGGAGGGCCAGGGCTCTAAGATGGCACTGACCATTCTCTCTTTAGGTGCTTGGATGGCTTTTTCTTGCTCACATGCTGATGGTGAAACTCTGGGGTCAAGAAGGAATTTTCCTGCAGCGCAGGTCTGCAGTGACCTGGGAGTTTTTTTGCTTTCCTCTGCACACCGAGAGTGAGGTTCACTTGCCAGGATTATCTGGGTATACCTCATTTAATCATTTCCCTGCTGCTGTCAAGGTCTTGGGCACTCAATCTTAGACCTCAATCCCTCCTATCCTAAATAATAGTTTAGTCTTCTGTGGGCTGTAATACTTTGGTCTAATTTTGGTTGTTCAGTTTAGTGGGTGGGTGCTGGATGGTTTTGGTGGCCTGTGATATGCAGGAAGTCAGAGTGGTGGTCTGGTGGTCCCTTTTGGCCTTAAACTCCATATCTATGCTTAATTGAAGATAAATAAATAAAGATGAACTGCTGCAAGCAGTGATACAGGCAGTAAGTAAAGGCCTATTCCCACCATAAAAAGAATTTTCAGTCTCTATAGTGCTCTTGAAGGTAGCATAGATAGTGGTTCCTATAGTGAAGAGAAGGAAAATATAGGAAACAATACATGGAGGGCACCTGGGAATGACAAAAATGAAAAAGGAGAGCTAGAGAAACTGCATTATGGCCACAGATGAATTACATTGAAGAAATGAAGAAAAGGTGTGAAACATGTCAGAAATATAGAAATTCCCAGCAGAACGAACCAATGATACCACATGAACAACATACAATTCTATGGGACAAATTTGGAACAGACATGTTCAACCTGGGAAGACATGATCACCTAGTTATCACCGAACACCTTGCCAATTTCCCAAAAGTAATCACACTTGAAATACTGTAGCATCTAAAGTTGTCAAGCACATTACATCTGTACTTCTTCCTCATGGAATTCTCAGGGCTTGTCTTCACTAGAGCCGGGAGAGATTGATCTTATGGCGATCGATTTATCGCGTCTCATCAAGACGCGATAAATCGATCGCCAGCGGCGCCCCTGTTGACTCCGTAACTCCAGCGTGCCAAAAGGCGCAAGCTGGAGTCGATGGGGGAGCACGCTGCCGCCCGCCACCGCCGTGAGGACGGCAGGTAAGTCGGCTGTAGATACGCCGATTTCAGCTACGTTATTAACGTAGCTGAAATTGCTATCTACAGTCGATCCCTCGCGCTAGTGAAGACCAGCCCTAAGAACAATAATAACTAATACCAGACCACAGTTCAAGACCACGTTATTCCTAGACTTTGTCTAAGTATAAACTTTCAGCATAAGACATCTAGTCCCAGATATCTGAATCCAATGGATTAGCTGAATGTAGAGTATACGTAATGAAGAACTTATTCAAAAACACAATGGATGCAAGAGAAGATCCACTATTGAGCTACATCACTTTTGATAGTGACAAAAAGACTTTCAATTGCCTCATGACCCATCACAGTGATTAATATCTTGCTATGACTTTTTCTAGTTTCACTATTCAGGTCCAGTAGAATGGTCCCCATCAGAAATACTAACTCCTCTGCATGGTCCAGTGAAGCCAGAGAATGGTGACTTTCAAGGAACAAAGCAAGGCTTATATATTGAATCAGGCCTTTCATTAAAGTTTGTAGCACAGCTAAAATGGTTTACTAATTTAACTAACTGGAGTCTCTTGCCCAAAATCACACCTTTAGGTCAGCAGACCCATACTCTGAATGCAGGAGTGCCTGGCTCTCAGGCCCATGTTGAATCCACTAAACCACATTGCTACCACACACTTTCTGAAGTTATGCCCACAAATGAGAAGTTTCACAAGCAATTAACCTTCTACATGTAGCTACTTATTTCCAGGAGGCAACATGGCCCAATGCATAATGCACATGACTGGGAGCAGACTTCTACTCCCATCTCTGCCATTGACTCACTGTGTGACCCTGGGCCAGTCACATAACCTCAGTATCATTTTTCCCACTTATAAAATAGGGATAATGACACACACTTTCCTTAGTATGGCACTTTGAAATCCAAGAGGAAAAATACTATCTTATTAATATCATCAGTGTTATATTTTGCATATGCAACTTAAAGTAGCTATGTTTGAAAATGTGTCCCATCATATCAGCTTTACCTGTAGCTTCCCTTTCTTGTTGTACTTTGAGGGGCAAGTCCTCAACTGGTGTAAACTATCATAACTCCCGCAAATTCACTGTAACTATGACAACTTATGATCGCTGACAATCCCAGTCACAATCAGAAACAAAACAAAGAAGGGTAGCGTAGGAGTTAATTTCTATTTACTGTTCTTTATCATCTTTCTACCATTTAATTGTAATGGTAGTTTGAAAAGCCTCAGAGAGGCATATAACAGTTGACACAATGGCTCATCTACATTACAAAACTGTATTGTGTTAAATGCTATTCTGAGAGAGTAGAGTCAGCTGATATGATGCTGACCACAACTGACTGGTGAGCACAGACCAAGGCAAATCACATTCAGTATCATGTCAGCTAGTCATGCTTAAACCCTTGTTTGAATACAGTAATATTTTGTACTGTAGCTGTGCGCAGCCAGGGCAAGACTTCACAAAGTGGAAAGCGAACAAGGAACCTGCAGCACCAGCCACCCTCAAACTAGTTGGACATACAGGGAGAGCATGCTTTACTGCCCTAAAAGATGAACAGAGGTGTGTGCTCACACAAGGTGTGTGATTGCATTGTGCCTCCAGCATGAACCTCTGCCTTGAAGACACAATCTGCCCACAACCTTAATAATTCTTTCTGAGCAATTACAGAATAAGATATAATAAGCCAAATTCATCCCTGGTGTAACTCCAGTGACTTCAGTGGAGTGATTTTTCGAAGGCCTTGCGAGACTGGGGACGTGCCCTGATTACAGCCATCAGTGTTGATGCACTGTTGCAAATCTTAGCATGACAGGCAAAACCACTATTTGCACTGATGGAGCTTAGTGTTAGTATTGTGCTCCATCACTGCAAATACCAGAATTATCTATCTAGACAGGGGTGGGGGTTATGTCTCTGCAGATGTATCAGTGGCTGACCACTGATGGCAAATCCCCAATATAGGCTAGACTTAACTTGGTATTGGAGACTTTTAACATCTGACAGAGCTCTTAGAACAAACCATGAAAATAATCAACATATTTGGGAAGGTACAAGCACATTTGAGCAATCTGTATTTAAAAGAATATTTTTATTAATAACCATAACTGTTTTATACCAGATTATGATAAGAAAGAATCCACTTGAAAAGTATTTACTACACCTGTGTTAAGTATCTTTTTTTCAAATGTTACTATCTTGACTATTTTATATATATATATATATATATATATATATAAATATATATATATATATATATATAATGCCAAAAGTAATTAAACTGTATTATGAACTAATTGCTTGCCAAATTTCCTTGCTCACGCAGACACAGTTTTTAAGTTATGCAAGTATCTTCAACTAAAAAATAGCAGCTGAGTCACTATCTTTGAAAATGTGTTTTAAAAAAACCCAACATCATTCCCAAGCTAAATTCTCGGAGCTCTGAATGCCAAGTTTCAGACTATAACACATTTTACAGCTAAGCTTTAAAACTCAGAAATAAAGGTTCATAATGGAAGCGATTATACAACCTAATTATTGTGGTGCCACTGGGTGCCGCTATAATTTACAATGAATTCTCAGCTTGTAGATACAAAAATAACAGTAAGAGACATAAAGGCAAATACTGAACAGTATCATAGAAACAGCACTTCCTTGCTCACTGTATACATTTACATGAAGCATTCAAGTGCAATAATAGATCCTGATTCTCATCTCAGGGATGTATTGAGCCATTACTCTGTGCATCCTTCATAGATCAGTTCTTTCAATAACCAATCATTTATTGTACATTAATACATTTAGTCATACTCCATTCATTTGGAGAAATCCTTAAGACATAACACTTCAGTATGTCATGGTTTAAAGCAATCTAGTTAAAAAAGATACTTTGTTAAGGCTAACGTAATAAGCCTTTTTTCTCAATTAAAGTTCTTTGTCAGTAATGGAACAGAGTATGTCCACTGGGCAATTTGAATGCTGTTGCTAAACTGTTAAATACATTATTCTTCATATCTTCTGAACAGAAGATCATTGTTAATTTGGAATTTTTTAAATGAAAACATTCTTTTGTTTCTATTTCAATACAGCAATGTTGACTGGTGGCCAAGTTAACAAAAGATGCAGATTTCCTATAAATGTTCCAGATGTGCTTCTGTCCGATGAAAAATGTCCACTGCAGAATGGACTATGTGATTCTGTGGTGCTTCAGAAGATTCTTTGTGAGGTTCTGCAGACTTTTACACAAAGAGGAACTGAATGCCTCAGAGAATGGATATTAGGGTATAGCGCCTTCTCACTTGTAAGACAAACATTCAAGTCTTACAAAGTGGCTTTGTCCAGAATCTTTGTTTTCTCAAGTGTGTTCAGAAGCCTATGTGATCTATACATAGCATTGATAATCTAAGTCTTGACAGGTGCTCATCTCATAAAATCCAGCATCTTCATTTGACTGATTTGGGATGATTATTTAGGCTGTAAGGCCAGATTTTTAAAGGTACTTAAGTGTTTGAAGATGAAAATAGTTACCTAGTGGGATTTTCAAAGGCATCTAAGTAGGTTAGTCAATTTTAAAAATCCTAGTAGCACCTACCTTCATCTTTGGGTGCTATGAAATACTGGGGTGCAATCCAGACCATTGAGCGACGGTTTCACCTCTGCCCTGCAACGTGATAATGCCTTACTGTTGGACTGCCTGGACCATTCACTAAAAATTTGCTAGCATGCAGCTCACTCCCAGATGTGTTTGTGTAACTGCAGACTGCCAGTCACACCCTGGCTTTCACCAGCCTTGGCTATATTGCAGGGAGACACCAATGCACTCCCAGTCCTGAATTCCTCCCTTCCTCCCCAGAAATATGTCACATTCTTCCCCCACCCTCTTCTGGACAGTACAAATAGATTAATACACCAATTTATTACCTTAAATTGAGTTACCCAGACACTTTAACTTAAACACACTGGATTATATAAAACAATAAAAGAAGTTAATTACAAAGAGAGAAATTTTAAGTGAGAATAAGCATAGGTCAGAAAAAATTATAAGAAAAATAAAGATAGAACACTTTCTAATGCTAAACTTAACAAACTATATTAGATTCAAGCAAAATTTTTCACCACATGCTTCCAACAGCATTACTGACCAAAATCTTCAGGTCAGGACCCCTCTCCCAGAGTCCAGCAGCTGTTTCTTTTGTCTTGTCAGGTGCAAAGAGTGACGTGGACAGCGAGAGAGAGGACAGTTTCATTGGCCACTGTTGAAAGGCTGGATGCTGGGCTAGATGGACCTTTGATCTGACCCAATATGGACGTTCTTATGTTGGGTGTCTTACAGCATTTGCCCCTCCTTTTTATAGTTTCAGTCCTTCTTTTAAAAGCATTTCCAGCTGAGAAGCAAGAGCCAGGGTGTCTGGTGGAGGAAGGAGAACTCATGCTGTTTCTTTTCTAAGATGCAGATATCTTTGACCTTGCCCCCCTTTCTTGCAAAGGATGGAAACTTGATAGGTGATGGCCCATCAGCTTTGTTGACACCTGGCTAGAGCATCAATTTCCCCTTTGTCTTTGAGAAATTGGTTTAACCACTCCCCAGATTTATCTGGAAAACACACCTCAGTCATGATTTCACCTTATGTTCATAACTTTACACATAATGTTACTACACGCATTTTATCTTATTACTGATCAGCAAGTTATGAATTCTCAAATGATACCTCACAAGGCATACCTTATACAAAGATTATTACAATAGTATGTTGGGTGTGAATATAGGGGTGTATTCCATAACAGGTGCCTAAATACATTTGAAAATCTATCCCTATTCTCCTTGGGCAGGAACCATGGGTGAAATCCTAGGTTTACTGAAGCCAGTTGCTTAATACTTTTCAGCAACATATATTAAAGCTTAATAATATCTCCTAAGATCCTATAGAAATTAAAAGCAAGGATTATAAGTGTAGTATCAATTAACATAAGAATCAATTTAATGGTAATTTAAATAGCTAACTTACAATTTTTGCATAATGAAGTGGCCTGTGGGCTTGAAGTCCTAATCATGTCTAATTAATTTAAAGGATGTTACTTTTTATTATCATTTAAATGTCTGACAGGTGATAAAACATTTAGGGTTGCAGTCACAAACTTTTTACATTAGCTATAATGTAAGTCGACAGGTTATATAAACCCTTTCTTTGCAAAATGAATATTTAAGGAGAATAGTGATAAGCTCTTTGGGCCAAATTCAGCCATGGAATAAGTGGATGAGATTCTCACTTGGGGATTATGCCTGTTATGTTGGGACTGAATTTTATCCTATGCTGTCCAAGATTTTTAAAGTTCTGTGTCATAGAGGTTAGATAGTTGAACCCTTACCTCATGCATAGACCCATTGAGAGCACTGTGTCTACTTGCACGAGTAAGTATTCACTCAGATGAGTAGGGTTCCACAATCTGCCATTAAACACCACACAAAAGCAAAACAATGCTATTCAGGGAAAACACAGAAAGGTGGCTTTAAGAGTCTTAATATTAAGGTCTGGATTAGGATCTAGAGCTAATAATGTCATTTATTTTACAGAAAATAGTAATAGAATCATAAAAATTTAGGGCTGGAAGGGAACTCAAGAGGTCATCTAGTCTACCCCCTCATGATGACGCAAGACCAAGTATATTTAGACTATCCCTAACAGATATTTGTTTATTGTGTTCTTAAAAAAAGGTCCAGTGACAGTGACAATCAACCTTTGTTGCAAGGATAGCTTAGTTTTTTTGTTGTGTGGTGTGTGGTTGCTGGTGAGTATTTGCTTCAGGTTGGGGGGCTGTCTGTAAGCGAGGACTGGTCTGTCTCCCAAGATCTATGAGAGTGAGGGATCATCTTTCAGGATAAGTTGTAGATTTTTGATGATGCTCTTAGTTTGGGACTCAAGGTGACGGCTAGTGGTGTTCTGTTACTTTCTTTGTTGGACCTGTCCTGTTATACGTGACTTCTGAATACTCTTCAGACTCTGTCAATCTGTTTCTTCACTTCAGCAGATGGGTACTGTAGTTTTAAGAATGGTTGCTAGAGATCTTGTGGGTGTTTGTCTCTGTCTGAGGGATTGGCTGTAGACAATGGATTGTGTGGTGTGTCCTGGATGGAAGCTGGAGGCATACAGGCAGGAATAGCAGTCAGTAGGTTTCCGGTATAGGGTGGTATTTATGTGACCATTGCCCACTAGAACTGTAGTGTCCAGTAAGTGGATCACTTGTGTGGATTGGTCCAGGCTGAGGTTGATGGTGGGATGGAAATTGTTGAAATCATAGTGGAATTCCTCAAGGGCTTCTTTTCCATGGATCCAGATGATGAAGATGTCATCAGTAGGGTTACCATATTTCAACAGTCAAAAAAGAGGACGGGGGGGAGCCCTGCTCCACCCTAACCCCGCCCCCAACCACTCTTTCCCACTTCCCACCCCCCGACTGCCCACCCCAGAACCCCCCACTCCCTCGCTCCCTTCTGAGACCCCCCCCACATCCTAACTGCCCGCACCATGTTCTCTGTCCAGACAGCAGAGGGGCAGAGGGTTGGTCCCACACCGCACAAGATGTGGCAGGGTCCGGTTTTAAATTTACCCCCTGCCCTTGCTTCACTAAACAGGGGAGGGAAGGAGAGTTGCTCTTCACTTCAGTGGGGCACCAGGGAGTGGAAGCCTCCACCCTCCCTGAAGTCACTGATGCAACCCCTCCCCCTCCAGCTGGGAGCTGCACCTGGCCCTAGGGCAGCGGTTCTCAAACTTGTGAGAACTGCGACCCTTTTTTTAGCTGCGGCTTCTCGGTGCGACGCACGTGCATCCACCGAAAAGCTGCCGAATTGATTATTTCCGCATTCTGCGGCTTTTAAAGGGACATGCCGAGCGCTCCCGACTGAGAGCTCGGTATGTCCACCAAAAAGCCGCCGAATACGGAAATAATCAATTTGACGGCTTCTCGGCGGCGGCAGGGGCTCGCGACCCCTCAGTAGGTGCCCAGTGACCCCCCGAGGGGTCACAACCCCCACTTTGAGAACCGCTGCCCTAGGGGCTGCAGGGTCCGCCACTCCCGGAATCTCCTTCCCTCCTCTCGTGGCTGAGGGAGGCTCCCTAGTCCCGCTCACAGCCTTGGAGGGTGCAATGCGGCAGCCGGGTGGGAGGGGAAGGGATGGGAGGGGAGGAAACCCCCCCATTCCCTCCCTTGCCAGGCAGCCTCCTTTGTGAGGGCTTAGCCTTGCCACGCTGCCCTGCCCGAACTGCAGCCGCACCAGGGAGTGTCCCAGGTCTGCAGGCAGCGCTGGAGCTGCCGAAGCTGCCGGAGGGGAATTGGAGTTGGCCACAGGACAAGTTTGCCTGCAGGCTCCTCTCTGGCCGGCAGAAAGCGGGGAGCCCGAGGGCATCCGTGCTGGCAGCATCGCAGGGAGGGAGGGTGCTCAGAGGCTTGCTCCGGCAGGCATACCATACATTCATATGCCGGCCGACCGGCTAGGAAGAATTTTAAAATATCTAAAAACTCGGACGTTTTTAGATATTTAAAAATTCTTCCTGGACGGCCATTTAACAACCAAAAAAACGGACATGTCCAGGAAAATTCGGACGTATGTTAACCCTAGTCATCAATGTAGCACAGGTAGGAGTTGGGGCGTTAGGGGACAAGAGCTAAGGAAGTCAGCCATAAAAATGTTGACATGCTGTTGGAACTGTAGGCATACCTAACCCAGGAACCTATCCTTGCACAAAGCTTGGTGCCAACTCTGTCCACATATCTATTCAAGTGACACCATCATAGGACCTAATCACATCAGCCATGCCATCAGGGGCTCGTTCACCTGCACGTCTGCCAATGTGATATATGCCATTGTAACCCTTCTGCCCATCAGAGTTGGCAGCAACAAGGGCCGGGTTCAGTATCCAGGGGTTCCATTCCAATAGCACAATACAAAAACTGGCTCGAGCCCCCCACCCAGTGACCTGGGACAACCATATACCACCCCTCTGGGCGTCTGTAAGAGACAATACTTCCCCTCTCGCAAGCACAGAGTCTGAGTGTACCAAAGCCTTTTAATAACAGGGAGAAACAATGTGGCATTATATTGGGGAAACACCACAAAAAAAAGGTTAATAAACCAAAGCATGAACCAGAAGCCCCCCTCCCAGCCAATAGGCCGCGGCCTTCCCTTTGGCTCTTGAGTTCCGCAACCCCAAAAAGTCACTCAATAGTCCCAAAGTCCAGCAGCCCAAGAGTCTCTGTTCTGGGTCAGTGCAGAGCTCGAAAGTCAATGGGCAGAGTCTTACCTCCCAGCCTGGGTGGAAATGGAGGGTAGGGCACGGGGCACCTTACGTGGTCCGAGGCCGACTGCACCGCCTCTCCGTGAGGTTCCGCTGCAGCTCTCCCCACAATCGGCTCTGCCCCACTCCGCTGGCTGTCCCACGAACTGCTCTGCCCATTGATCCGCTAGCTGCTCTGCTAGCCGACACACAGACAGCCGTGCCGGTCACTCTGCCCGCAGCACCAACGCCTCCGGTAGTTGACACACAGACAGCTGTGCCGCGCCGGTCACTCTGTCCGCAGCACCAACGCCTCCGCTAGTCCACAGACCGCTCTGCTGCACCGGCCACTCTGCCCGCAGCACCAACGGCTCATACGGACAACTCTGCCGCACCAGCCACTCCACAGCACCAACAAATCCGCTAGCCGTCCTGCTAGCCGACACGCAGACTGCTCTGCTGCACCAGCCACTCTGCACTTTTTTCAGGCCCCCCTACTTAAGACAGTGCTCAGTGATTTCTTTAGCTCTTAGGTGATTCCAGCATACAGTAAAGGAGCCTTAGTGCAGGTGCACCAGTGAGCCCAAAGCAATTTTCAGCTCAGCAGCCTGAAACAAGGCTCCTAATAGAAGCAAAATTCAATTCTGACATTCTACAGTGGAGAGAGGCAGAGTGCAATAGGCCTAGGAGGCCCTCAGACAGAGCCCTCACCAAAAGATATAGATGCTTGTCCCCCCATCTCAATCTCACAGTGTTCTGAAAATGCATGGCCCTTGCCCAGTGAGTGCTACCTAGATGATGGCGAGTCCCTCCATCATAACAAGGGCCAAGTACATGTCCATAGTCCTTCATTCGCATAATCACAGTAACATCACTTTATCATTCCTGCCCCAATAACATAGAAACTGGGGCTCTCTCATCAGCCGAAGTGGCCATGTGGGCTGCTGTGGGCTCAGGCTAGGCGCAGTGGGTGTGTCTATGCAAATTGATCAGCCCCAGACTTATTTTCCAAGGCTCACTGCAATTCCCATAGTTCGCCACCAGATGTCAGAATATATCTCATTCCTGACACTGCTTACACCATCATGTGCCAGCAATTCCCTTTTGCCATGTACATTGGCCAAATTGGACAGTCTCATGCAAAACAATAAAGGGACACAAATCTGACATCAGAAATCATAAAATTAAAAACCATTAGGAGAATATTTCAATCTTTCTGGTCACTCAGTAACAGACTTAAAAGTTGCAATTCTTAAAAAAAAATAACTTCAAAACCAGACTCCAAAGAGAAACTGCTGAACTGGAATTAATTTGCAAACTGGACACCTTTAAATTAGGCTTGAATAAAGACTGGGCGTGGCTGGGTCATTACACAAACTGAAATCTGTTTCCCCATGTTTGCAATCTACTTCCCCATATTAAGTATCACCCTACTGTTACTCACACCTTCTTGTCAACTGTTTGAAATGGGCCATCCTGATTATCACTACAAAAGTTTTTTTTCTCCTGCTGATAATAGTTCACCTTAATTGATTAAGCCACTTAGAGTTGGTATGGCAACCTCCACTGTTTCATGTTCTCTGTATATACATATATATCTTCCTACTATATGTTCCACTCTGTGCATCTGATGAAGTGGGTTCTAACCCACGAAAGCTTATGCCCAAATAAATTAGTTAGTCTCTAAGGTACCCCAAGTATTCCTTGTTTTTTCTTGGCCTCTCTGGCACACTTCCTGCATGCAAGCGCTATGTTTGTTGCCCCTTTACGGAAATGGGACCTTGCAGCCCAGCAATCTCCCCCAGACACCCCAGTAGCCCAAGCACACCCTTTCCCAAAGCTCCAACCTTGTGGGCAATTTGAGTTTACAGTTCACCTCGTCAGAGACATGTGATAGTGAGAGCAAACAGATACATAGCAGGTTTTGTAAGGATTCCCAAAACACAATGTGTTTACTTTAGTTAGCATAACAAATATACAGATCCAGAGTAAGTAATAAATACCTAAATGCATTTCCTGGAGCATTCTTTCGGCTTAGCTCAGAGTCCTCTTAGGCAGTGATTCTCAACCACGGGTACACATACCCTTGGGGGTATGCAGAGGTCTTCCGCGGGGGTACAGCAACTCATCTAGATATTTGCCTGGTTTTACAATAGGCTACATAAAAAGCACTAGCAAAGTCAGTACATACTAAAATTTCATTCAGACAAAATGAGAAAAGTAAACAACTTTTCAGTAACAGGATGCTGTGATACTTTTTTATTTTTATGTCTGATTTTATAAACAAGTTGTTTTTAAATGAGGTGAAATTTGGGGTACAGAGGACAAATCAGACTCCTGAAAGGGGTGCAGTAGTCTAGAAAAGTTAAGAACCACTGCTTTAAGGACTCCAAGATCCCCCTGTACCCCTGTATATATATGATTTTTACAAATAATGGAGTCTCCCTTTCTCCTCTGCAGCTAGTTTCCTTCTTTCTTGTCTGGTCCCACAGTTAAAAAGGACCCTTATACTACAAAAGCATGCCTGTTTTCTCCTCTCTACTGCTCACGATTCCTTTCCTCTATGAATCACTGTGAGTCTCCCTGCCTCCTATCCCCCAAGTCAGTCAGCCTCTGTGGTTTTTAAAATCCAGCGCTAACACGTGATCTTTTTGTTCTGCTTCTGAGTAAGATCTACTGCTCTAAACCCCAGACCCCTGCACAGAGGTGGAGAAAACTGGCTTTACCTAACTGAAGATAACTAAAAGTATTAGAGCATAAGCTTTCGTGGGCTAATACCCACTTCATCGGATGCATGCAGTGGAAGTATCCAGGGGCAGGTATAAATAGGTAGGCAAGAACCAGGTTAAAGATAACAGGGTGGATCCAATGAGGCTGAACCAGTTGTTATCTCTAATCAGGGAGGGTGGGGTATTCCTCTAGCAGCTGAACTGGAGGTGTGAACAGCAAGAGAAGAGAAACTGATAGGCTGAGATGGATGGTGGGGTAGAGGCTGTTGAAATCATGGTGGAATTTTTCCAGAGTTTCCTTCCCATGGGTCCAGATGATGAAGATGTCATCAATGTAGCGTAGATACAGAAGGGGCGTGAGTGAACAAGAGTTGAGGAAGCGATGTTCTGGAAAAACTCTGGAAAAATTCCACCATGATTTCAACAGCCTCCACCCCACCATCCATCTCAGCCTGGACCAGTCTACACAAGAGGTCCACTTCCTAGACACCATGGTGCAAATTAATGATGGCCACATCAACACCACCCTATATCGAAAACCTACTGACAGCTATGCCTACCTTCATGCCACCAGATTCCATACTGGACACACCACATGATCCATTGTCTACAGCCAAGCACTGAGGTACAATCGTATTTGCTCCAATCCCTCAGACAGAGACCAACACCTACAAGATCTTCACCAAACTTTCTCAAAACTACAATACCCGCACAAGGAAATAAGGACACAGATCAACAGAGCCAGATGTGTACCCAGAAGCCTGTTGCTGCAAGACAAGCCCAAGAAAGAAAACAATAGAACACCACTGGTCATCACCTACAGTCCTCAGTTGAAACCTCTCCAACGCATCATGAGTGATCTACAACCCATCCTGGACAACAATCCCTCTCTTTCACAGGCCTTGGGAGGCAGGCCAGTCCTGGCCCACAGACAACCCGCCAACCTCTAGCATATTCTCACCAGCAACAGCACATCGCGCCATAACTCCTCTAACTCAGGAACCAATCCATGCAAGAAACCTCGATGCCAACTCTGCCCACATATCTACACCAGCAATACCATCACAGGACTTAACCAGATCAGCCACACCATTACTGGTTCATTCACCTGCACGTCTACCAATGTAATATATGCCATTATGTGCCAGCAATGCCCCTCTGCTATGTACATCGGTCAAACTGGACAGTCCCTACAAAAAAGGATAAATTGACACAAATCAGATATCAGGAATGGCAATATACAAAAACCTGTAGGAGAACACTTCAATCTCCCTGCTCACACCATGAAAGACATAAAGGTCAGCATTTTGCAGCAAAAAATCTTTAAGACCAGACTGCAAAGAGAAACTGCAGAGTTGCAATTCATTTGCAAATTTGACACAATCAATTTGGGACTAAATAGAGATTTTGAATGGCTAGCTAATTACAAGAGCAGTTTCTCTTCTCTCGCTGTTCACACCTCCAGTTCAGCTGCTAGAGGAATACCCCACCCTCCCTGATTAGAGATAACAACTGGTTCAGCCTCATTGGACCCACCCTGTTATCTTTAACCTGGTTCTTGCCTACCTATTTATACCTGCTCCTGGATTCTTCCACTGCATGCATCCGATGAAGTGGGTATTAGCCCACGAAAGCTTATGCTTTAATACTTTTAGTTAGTCTTTAAGGTGCCACAGGACTCTTTGTCACTTCTGCAATTCCAGACTAACATGGCTACCTCTCTGATTCTTGGCTTTACCTAGGATGTGACCACTCTGTTTGAAGGTGCTCCCACTTGAATGGGACTCTTCAAGGTTTCATGACCCTTCATTGTCCCTGCTCTAGGAGGTATGTGACACAGCACTGACAGCCAGTGTCACCCTCTTAATTGGCACCTTGTTGGCAGCCTGAGCAGAGAGGACAAGACTGTATAATCATGGAAGCTGAATTACCTTCTCACCCCTCCATTGTCAAGATGGATATATTTTTATAAAGGGAATGTGCACCATCACTGTTATATTTCTACTTTTAGGTCTCTACATACATAGGATGTCATCATTCTTGTGGGCTGTCAGAAGAACAAAGTTCAGCATCTGGCTGACTCCACAGTACTCTTAGGCATTCAGTGATACAGCAATTTCCTAAGATCAGCCAGAATTCATAAGTCATCTGCTACGATTTTGATGCATGTGAGTTCCTTCATGTGCATGCTTCAGTTTACACCAAAGCACCTCTAGAACCAGAGTGATGCCCATTAGGCATTCATACCCAACATACCTGCCAAAAGGTGTGGAAGGGGTTGTTAGCTGGCAGGATAGCAGATCAAGATCAGTATGTCAGAACCAATTCTTGACATCACAGCTAGTAAACTTGGTATTGCATGACATTTTTATTATGAATCTAGAATGATACAAAAATAACTTGGCATACCTTAAATGAATTAAAAACTAGCTAACTGAAAGGGCTCTAAATTTTTGTGTCATCTACAAATTTTATGAGTGATAATTTTGTGTTATCTTTCAGGTCATTGATAAAAATTTTAAATAGTGTAGGATCAAGAACCTGTGGGACTCAACTAGAACAACACACCCACTCTGTGATGATTCCCCATTTACAAAAGCGATCCTTGGTCATATGAACACATGAGTATCAAGAAGCAGAGGAGAGATTGTATTACCTCTGTATTGGGCACTGTTGCCCAGTTCTAATATCTACAGTTCAAGAAGGGTGACAATAAATTAGGGAGGGATCACAGAAGAGCCACAAAATGATAAAGGATTTGAAAACACATCTTATAGCAGGAGTTCTCAAACTGGGGGTAGTCACGGGGCGATTCCCGGGGGGTCGCACTGCGAGTCCGCCAAAATACCGCCGAAACTAGAAGTGTTCCGTTCGGCAGCAATTCGGCAGACGTACCCCAGGGCTGCAGCGCATGCTGAATTGTAAAAAGGGGGTCTCGAACTAAGAAAGTTTGAGAATCCCTGCCTTATAGGCTCCACGGCGTAGATTCACAAGGGGCACTTAGGCGCTGTTGACTGCAAGACCAGAAGAGACAATTGTGACAATTTGGTCTGACCTCCTGCATAATACCAGCCATAGGACTTTCCTGATTCCCATACCCCTTGGACTGTTGCTCATAGGCTGTTCATTTTAAGCTATGACTTAATTTTTGGCAGGATGTAGAGTACATACACTGCATGCCCCCTTAACATGGGTATAAAGAGCAGTGTAGATAGAGAGAGAGTACTTAGGCAAATAAAGACATGTTAGAATCAGAGAGGTGGGAGTATGGAGGGTCGTATGCTCCCCCAGATTTTCAGCTTGTCTTGTACTGAGCATGCTCACACGGACTGAGCATGCTCAATAACAATCCAGAAGCTGGCTGCCCTCATTGAAAAGAGATAAGTTCTGAGACAGAAAAAAAAACAACAATTTGGAAAATTTGGAACAACAATTTGGAAATTTGGAAAGGCCATCAGCAGGAAGAAAATAAAAATAATTGTATAGCATGAAAGATCAAGACTAAAGTGTACTATGAAGTTGTGAGGAGATGCCTGTACTTGTAGGCAGAAGTGGGGAAACCAGTGCAGAGATTTGAGAAGCGGGGAAAGACATGATATAAGTAGTAGCAAAGAAAGATGGGCTTTGGCAGCAGCATTCTGGGCAGATTATAGAGGGAAGAAAAAAACCTGAAGTTATAGTAGTTCAGGGAGAGTATATGAGGGAAATGATTTTTTGATATATGTGTATGTAAATCATAATATCATACAAAAAGTCACCTTGCCAATAATCAATTTTAAAATAAAAAAATTGGTACAATAAAATGCCACAAATTCTACACTAGAAAAAAGGAAGCACATACAGAATGCTATGCATTGGCTCAAATGCAGCGAGGACAAGGGGAGAATGCAAATGAAAAGCACATTTTTTTATAGAAAGATATGCTGCTAATCGCGTTATTATCACAGAAATTACATGTTTTCTGGTTTGGTTACATTCTGCCACAGTTAATAATTAAAACACAAACACATGAAACACTAATTTAATGGCAGACTTTGTAATTACAGAAGTACTGTGTTTGTTTTGTAAACATATGTGAAATTCTTTTGTACATACTGTAATTAGGATGATCATAGAAATCAGAGAATATCTCAAAAGAAGAAACAAAACCACATTTTTCCTGAAGCAAGAGTAAACATACAAAATGTTCATCAAAACAGGTTTTCACAAAGGCTTAGCGCACCTTAAAACATCAATCACTCAATGTTTAAATGCCAGTTCTATATTTATTTCCTACAGAAATTGTAAGTGCACGTGTTACAATGAAATTACTTTCACTGCTATTACAGGGAAGGGCTGGGGCCCTCTATTAGTTCACCCTGTTAGCAGGTGTGAAACCCTGTATGGAACTGATAGATTTCTGCTTACTCATTACCACAGTTGAGGCTAATTAACTTCACCCTGGGTATAGAGGGTGGCTCTAGAAGCTGTAAGCTGAACAATATAGAGAAAGGATGTTTGGTACAGCCAAGCCTGGGACTGTATTTATGTTACATTGTTATATTTATGTTATACTGAGAGTTACCGTCCACCAATACCCTTTTTGGTTGGTATTTAAAAAATCTTTCTGAAATCTGCTATCTGATGCCTCTTCTTTCTCAGTCCAACTCCAACTAATTGTTGGCCGAACTAAGTCAAGGCCAGGCCAAAGATGATATGGAAAAACCACTACATTTTAGCTAACTGATATAGGGACAGTTATTAAATAAAGTATGGACTTTATCAAGATTTGTGAAGCTGATGCTTATAAGCAGAATATAACGGAAAAGCAGCTCTCACAAACAGAATTATTAACCAGGAAAGTAAATTGTTTAATTTGCTAACTACCAGAAAATAGATTGCATTCAGGTCACAAGCAAAATGTATTAATCAAATCATGGGATTTGTATGTTGTAGCTATAAGTGTGATTAAAAATAAGATATTATGTAACCTGAATAAAAAAGCAGTTAATAGGAAGTAAGTATATTTAGAATGCTTTAACTTCATGCTGATTTGTATATCTATAAAACTGTACTATAGATAGGCGCTGGAAACTTTGTATGACTCCTTTGTTGTATATCACAGGAGACTACAACAAAGCTTGAGAAATACAATTGTAACTCAGGATTGGCAACTTTCTAATCGCACAAAACTGAACACCTCTGTCCCGCCCCTCCCCAAGGCCCTGTCCCTACCCCTCTATCCCCACTCCCTCCATCGCTCACTCTACCCCACCCTCACTCACTTTCACCAGGCCAGGGCAGGGGGCTAAAGTATGGGAGGGGGTGAGGGGTTCAGCTGGTGGTGTGGGCTCTGGGGTGGGGCTGGGGGTGAGGAATTTGGGGTGCAGGAGAGGGCTCTGGGCTGAGGTCAGGGAGTTGGAGTGCTGGGGGGGTATCGGCTCTGACAAGGGGTGTGGGCTCTGGGGTGGGGCTGGTGAAAAGGTGTTTGGCATGAAGGAAGGGGCTACAGGCTGGGGCAGGGGGTTAGGGTTGGGGGTGGACAGGCTCCAGAAGGGAGTTTGGGTGCAGGAGGGGACTCCAGGCTGGGACTGGGGGTGCAGGGTCCCAGTGGTGCTTACCGCAGCTCCCAGGAAGTGGCCACTACAGCCCTGCAGCCCCTAGATGCATGGGCAGCCAACGAGGC
>ML677365.1:11452549-11513532 GCA_007922305.1 Dermatemys mawii
CCAGGAGAAGGAAGCCTCCTGCACAGGGGAGGAGGGGGAGAAAGGGGCAGGGAAAGTTATTTATCCGGAGAAAGGGGGAGAAAGTTATTTATTTCACATTACAGTTAAAGAAGTTAATAAAAAAGTTAATAAATTTAATAGCATATTATATTACTCTTCATTTTTTACTATACTTTTGTATTGTTGTATGTGTAACACTGAGGCTGGAGTATGAGGCTCAGATTTATTAGGTGATGGAGTAGTTCACCTAAGGCAGGGGTCTCAAACGTGACCCACGGGGTTATTTTCTGCAGCCAGCTAAGCTCCCCATGCCCATTCTCTCCCCCCACTTAATTTCCTGCAGCCGCCAAGCTCCTCGCGCCCCTGCCTCCTCCCTGCCTACCTCCAGGTGCTTAGCACTTTCCAGGAGGGAAGAGGGAGGAGAGGGGAGCTGCGTGCTCAGGGGAGGAGGCAGGGCAGGGGTGGGACCTCATGGAAGGGGTGGGGTGGGGGCGGGGCCGGGGGCAGGGAGGAGCACGTGTCAGTGATGCTGCCTTTGGGCCAATGAACTAGTCCTCATGTTGCCCTCGTGGTCCTTTGAGTTTGAGACCCCTGATGTAGGGGATGCAGGGGCCTGGTGGCTGCTTCTGGGAGCTGCATGGAACTAGGGCAGGCAAGGAGCTTGCTTTAGCCCTAGCCCCTGCTGTGCCACCAACTGGTCTTTTAACAGCCCAGTTGTCAGTGCTGACCACAGCCACCAGGATCCCTTTTTGACCGGGTGTTCTGGTCGAAAACTGGATGCCTGGCACCCCTATTGTAACTCTTCTGCTAGGTAAAATCAACAGCAACAAGGGCTCAATATTTAGGGGTTCTAATTTCATCCAAGTGTGATTTACAAGCATATGACCCTATCATCCAAAAGATATACTGGGTGGAGTCCTTTGCCTCAAGTTCTCACCTTGAAGAGTGAAAGTTAGATAAACAAATGTCGCTTTTCCAAGCAACTCCCCTCTCCCCGCACTATGCCCCACTCACAGTTGTTATCCTAGGTTAGCGAAAACCCAGAGTCCAGAGGTGCATTCATGAGAATTCATCTCCCACTTGGAGGTGTGTGGATGGGAGAGGCATTGAGGAATGGCACGGCGGTTGCTGCACGATTCACTCTGTGTGAATGCCTGTTGCCACCAGTGTCCTCTCATCCACTCTGCCTCTGCACCGTCAGCTGCTCTGTTGTTCTACTACAACAGGGATCGGCACGCGGCACAGCAGGGTAAGCACCCTTAGCGGGCCCTGCCGATGTGTTTACTTGCTGATTCACTGATCGTGGATCCCACTGGTTGCGGTTCGCCACTCTGGTCCAATCAGTGCTGGCTACCGCTTCCTGCAGCCCCCATTGGATCGGGACAGCGGACCACAGCCAGCAGGAGCCGCAATCAGCAAACCAGCAAGTAAACAAACCACCGGGGCTTGCTAAGGGTGCTTACCCTGTGTGCTACATGCCAAGGTTGCTGATCCCTGTACTATAACCTGGGTAACGTCTTGAGGTCCCGCCACTCAGCACAGCTCTCAGTGAATTCAGTTATTAGTGGGAGAGCCTCACTACCAGGGTAGGCTAGTCAATCTCTTTAACTGGAGACATTACTCCCTCAGCAGGCCTAACGTTTAGTACTTAGACCTGCTTATCAGTGATTTCAGCTCTTGTGACCAGTAACAAAACAAAGGTTCTCAATTAAGTTTAATCAGCTCTGCCAGTAGGGATATGAAGGGTCAAATGGTGTCTAGGACTCTTTGGGCAGAGAACACACCCTCTCTCTTCTCCAGTAGCCTTTGGCACCCTTACTAAGGTTACTAAGATTCTCCTGGACATGTCCGGCTTTTTGAGTTATAACTAGTGTCCAAGCAGAAGTTAGAAAAGGTCCAAATTTTCCTCACCTTCCCGTGCAGAGCGCGGCATGGCTGACAAGAGAGGCCGGCTGGATTGAGCCACTCCAGCAGTGACAGCTGTTCCCCTCCTTCCCTGCATTCTCAGATCACCGGCTGGTGCAGCTATAAAGCTCTTCCCCTCCACCTTCTCCCCCATCCCTCCCTCCCCTGCATTCTTAGATCGCCAGCTGGTGTAGCTCTAAAGCTCTTCCCCTCCTCCTCCTCCTCTTCCACCCCTCCCCTCAGATTGCCGGCTGCTGCCTCCAGCAGCTCTAGAATTCCTCGCTCCCCTCCTCTTCCTCCTTCCCTGCAGCCAGGGAGCTGGGATGTGGAGATGGGATGGGGTAGTCAGGACAGGTAGGAGATGAGGTCTTAGGAGAGCAGTTAGAGTGGGGGGATCTCAGGAGGGGGCAGTCGGGGACAAGAAGAAGGGAGGCTTAGATAGAGGGTGGGGTCCTGGAAGGCATTTAGGGGCAGGAGCCCCAGGAGGGGGCAGTCAGGGGACAAGGGGGGGGGGGATTTGGAGGTTCTGAGGGGGGCAGTTAAGGGGCAGGAAGTGGGAGGGAGGGGATAGGAGTGGGTCTAGAGTGGGGGCGGGGCTAGGACACTCCCCCACCCCGTGTCCTCTTTTTTGATTGATGAAATATGGTAACCCTAACCCTTACCCCCTTGCTAATCAAATGCAGTTCAGTTGATGATGAGTGCAATCAACCAGGGCATGCCAAACACAGTTCTCCTTCCCTTTACTCATACAACAAGGGTAACAACACTTTATTACCCTGCACCCAATACCAAGCTGACTTGCAATCCAACACCAGCCAAAAGTGATCATTTGAGCAAGGCAGCTCCATTACATGGTGCACCTAGGCAGAATAGACATGTCTATTCAAACAAGATCAATTCCTGAAGTCTTTTCCCCTGATTGATCACTAGATGTCAGAGGAGAGCTCATTTGGACTCCGCTTACACAGTCAGTCCACCAATGTTTTAGGTATTCTACTATGCTTGGCTACTGCAGTTCTTCTGTCTTCCAAATATGGATGGAGCCAGATAAGACACCCTATAAGGTTTATAGTGTTAGCCAATATCATATCTGATTTTATATAATTATGAATTTCATTCATGTTAACCTCTTCTAAATTGCTTTTTACTTATGTTAAACTATTTAACCAAAAGCAGATGTGAAATATTGTATTTTCAGTGTTAGGTATAGAGACATTCTAGAGGAAAAAAACAAGACACACTAGTTTGTTGATGAGACAAGGTGGGTAAGGTAATATCTTTTTATTAGACCAACTTCTGTTGGTGTGTGAGAGACAAACTTTTGAGTTTCCACGGAGCTCTTCTTCAGGTCTAGGAAGTGTACTCAGGGTGTCACAGCTAAATACAAAGTGGAACAGATTGTTTTGCATAAGCAGTTAACACATACTTCAAGGGACCATTCAAGATGAAGTGGCTTGTTAACACCTGGGAGGAATCTTGCGGGGTGGGCTGGTCTACACTATGGGGAGAGGTCAACTGAAAATACGCAACTTCAGCTACATGAATAACGTAGCTGAAGTCGGTGTATCTTTGCCCAACTTACTAGTCATCCTCACAGCGGCAGCAGGCTCCCCCGTCAACTCCAGCTTGTGCCTCTCGGTGAGCTGGAGTTCCGGAGTTGACGGGAGCGCCGTTGGCGATCGATTTATCGCGTCTTGGTGAGATGCAATAGATTGCCAAAAGATCAATCACTACCCGCCGATCCAGTGGGTAGTGAAGACATACCCATAGATTGTTGTAGTAAGCCATAAATCTAGTGTGTCTATTCAGGCTATCACTTAATATCTAGAAAAGTTATAAATTTAAGCTTCCTTGCTTGTCTTTTGAAGGTGCTGTGCTGGCTTCCTTTGAGGATGAAGACTGAGAGATCAGATATAGTGTGATCACTTTGTAAAAAGTGAACACCCAAAGGTCATATGTTTTTTTTGTCTTTTATCATTTTTCTGTGTGAGTTCATTTGAGAGCATAGCGATTGTCTGGTTTTATCCACATAGTTGTTTTGGAAGCATTTAGTATGCTGGATGAGTTACATCATATGTTGTAATAGGCATATGCTGTATTAATCTTTGATAAATAATCTTAGGCTTAATCTTTATTAATCCATCTATTTGACATCTCTTGTAACTGAATTAAATTGAACTCCCAACAAAATGGTGGATAGTACCTTGGGCTAGAAAAAAGCAGGACTGGGGAAGGATCCAGAATGGATTAAACTGCCTTGGGGAGAAGAAACATGCTGCTGGAGTCAGCGATAAGTCAGCTGAGAGCAGGTTCCAGAGAAATCTCAAATAGCAGGAGGGGAGTGGACTCCATGGGAGGACAAAATGGATTGAACAAAGACAAGAGGAAAGGATTTAGGGTGGAGGGTGGGGAAAGTATGAAAGAAAAACAGACCAAAGGGGGTGATAGATGGAGACAAGGGCCAACATAAAGAAGAAAGGAGCAGGTTGGGTGCGGGGGAAGCGAAATAAAGAAGATAAGAAATAAGGGAGGTAAAATGGTTGCTAATCCCTCCTCAGAACCCACTTTGCTTGGACACTGTAATCCTCCTCCTCTTCTTCATTCTGAAAAACTGGAAACGGTTCCAAGGAAAAACAAACCTCCCCTCGCTTATGGGGAATTGCTTTCACTTTCCCCAAGTTAGTTTGGCTTTGTTTGTTTCTAAAAAGAAACTTTTATAGTTTTCCAGCTGGAATTTTTATTATAAAGAAGAGGGATATGGTTTGGCAACATTTTTTAAAAGAAAATTGAAAATGTATTTGTGTCTGTGAACAGCTGGAGTTTCATCCCACTGAACTAAGTATAAATGCTGGTTATAGTCCAGAACTCTCTCATTTATTGTCATTCTCAGTGTTTTCCTTTCATCTGAAAACAAAATCACAACAAACAAACCACATTCCTCTCTCAGCTGTTAGAGTTAGCAGTATGGTCCTTCAGGGAGAACCCTACTTCTAACTCTGTCTGTACAAATTCTTCACCCTTTTTATGCTCTAAGAATTGTCCCTCTGGCTGAGAAGATGAATGAATGAATAGCTCTCCATATCCACACAGGGTCCTAGAGTCCAGCCATCTCTGTAGTTATTTTAAAAGTGGAGACCTGTTTTCCAGCAGTTTCCATTCTAGAGGAGACATTGTTTGGAAACATTTTACATAGAAAATTAGATAAGTTTAATAGTTTTTTAAGTTATATTTCTTCCGTTCACATTACTTGTCTTAAGCAGATTGTCTGACAAGACTGACAGGTCAACAAACACCACAGAATAAGCATGCAAAGGACCAGGCAAGCTGTTCTTATTTACTTCTGCTCCTGCTTCACCATATGGATTATCTTCTTGTGTTATGTCCCATTTACTTCTCCATCGATGCTGCCTCATCATTTATCTACAATACTCCACTGTTTACTCCATCTGTAGAAACTGAAATCTCAGCTTCTTCAATCCCTTACATGCCTGGTCTGCGTAGTCTGATGAGCCTGCTCATCAACATGTAGCTCACGCTATTTTTAAGGGACATCGGATTGTTTTTGATCATCAGCACAGCTGACCAAGAGTCATGAGATGTTTAGCTGCACATATGGATATCTGTGTTCTGGATCACACCTATATTATCCCTATCTCCATCAAAGATGTTAGAGACTACACAGAAACTATAGTCTTCAGAATAAGCTGTTACAAATCCATTTGGGTGCCACTTGTAGGCTGCCCATCAGACTGCTATAAGGAGAATCCAAGCCGCTTGGATCCCTGGGTGTTTTAAGCCTCTGGGGCCTACAGAGTGTCCAGCCACTGCCCCAATCTTGGGGTCCCTATGCACAAACTCAGGGCACAGACCTGTTGTCTAACACCTTATTCTTGGAGCTGGAACCTGCTGTCCAGCTACCTTGCCCTCTGGGCTCAGTGCTGACCTTTCAGACTTCCCTATTGCTTAAGCACACACTCTCCCAGAACTTCAGCCCAAGCAGTGAGCCTTCTGAGTTACAGTTTAACTCTCTCAGGAAGTATATTGCAGCTGTGAAACATTTAACATGTGGAGGTTCTTTGCTCAGAGTCTAACACAAATTTCTTTTATACTTAATCATATAACCACAAGAGAGCAGAGATCATTTAAGACATAACACCCTAATTACAATATCCCTTACTCTTTCACTGCTCCCTTGGGAGTCATCACTTTATCACACTCTGATCTGACTTTCTTCAGTCATCTTTCTGGCTTTTGTAGATTTTCTCTCACTTTCTCCACAGTTTTCTCCTGCCTTCTCTTTCTTTTACCACTCATTTATTGTCTTTTTCCTTTCTGTCTCCTCTTTCTTTCACCTTTTTCCAGTAGCCATTACATTCCCAGATTGAGAAGCAAGAGATGAGGTTCTCTCCCACCAGTTCATTCTGGCCTCACCACTGGCTCTGCTCCTGGCCCCAGCTGCAGTCCTGCTCCTGGCTCTGGCTCCCAAATGTGGCTCCCAAGGGGGCTAGGGTTGCTAGATGTCCAGTTTTTGACTGGAACATCAGGTTGAAAAGGAACCCTGGCAGCTCCAGTCGGCATCGCTGGCCAGGCTGTTAAAAGTCTGGTCAGTGGTGCACTGGGAGCCCAGGGCTAAGGCAGGCTGTCTGCCTGCTCTAGCTCAGCAGAGATCCCAGAAGCGGCCACCAGGTCCCTGTGGCCCCTAGGCACATGGATGGCCAGGAGGCTCTGCATGCTGCCCCTGCCCGAGTACTGGCTCCGCAACTCCCATTGGCTGGGAACTGCAACCAATGGGAGATGCTGGGGTGGTGCCTACAGCTGTAAGGTTGCGTGCAGAGCCTCCCTGGCTTCCCATGCAGGTAGGGGATGCAGGGACCTGGCGGCCACTTCCTGGGAGCCACGATAAGTGCCACTGAGACCCCACAACTCCAGCCCAGAGTCCCCTCTCACACACAAACTCCCTCCCTGAGCCCACACCCTACTCCCACACTCCAACCTCCTACCTCAGCCTGGTGAAAGTGAGTGGGGGTGGGGGAAAGCGAGCGACGGAGGTCAGAATTTATAGCTGTGACATCAACAACTATCATGAAGAAGCAGCTATCATGTTATATGAGTGGGTTTACATCATTAGTACATCCTACATACTCTGAGGCAATAGCAGAAGAGCAGTAATGTAAAAACCCGTAAGCAATGTCACTGAGGCAACCAGAGGTGTGAGGAGGCACATACATGAGTTAATAATACCCTTGCTGTGGAACACAAATGTAATAGAGCACTAGTGTCTCTGTACGTTATGGGTGGGATTTTCAAAAGTGTTCAGCACTGGCCTAACTCTGTTCCTACTGAAGACAGCAGAGTTAGCCCAATCCTGAATGTTTTAGAAAAACACATGTTATATGCCCATCTCATTTTATGGAGGAATCTCCTCCTCACCTCCTTTGAATCATTCTCAACAAAAGTGGTACTGACTAATGCCATAAAAAAACAAATGAAGGGCATACACCATCATAGTATCGTGTGGCAGAAATAGCTTGGTATGAAACAAGAGCAAGAAAATGCCATCCAATAGTTTTAGAAATTCATCGTTATGTTATTTTATAGATATTACATTAAACAATAAAAAACTATGGTTAAAGAATGCTGGGCACCCATGATGCTCCATAGCAACTCAGTCACCATCTGGATGGGGAGTAGGGCCCATAGAAGAGCATATGGGACAAGTATTAACAACTCCCGTGAAGTACTATGGTGGCTCAAGCAGACCCAGAGATTAATGCTGGCCCAAAACAAAATATTTTGTTTTGACTTTTCCAATGGAAAGTTCCCCCAAATCAGTCTTTTCCCATGGTAAATTTCTATTTTGATTATATCCAATTTTCAGACAGGAAAGTGTTTTGTTAGAAAAATTTTGACCAGCCCTACTTATGGGTAAGTAACCCATTGTTTTCTTTATTTTCATTTCTTATGCTATGGAGTTTTACTTTCAAGTTTTACTCCTCAGGAGAGGAGCTGAGCTAATTTCAATGGACTGGGAAACAAAGCCCTTGGAAAAAGAATGGGCTGCACTCAGGTTTCATGCTGTTGAAAATTGTGGCTCCTGTTTTATTTGGCCTGCTGACACAAACACTTTCACTATATCTACTTCTTGAGCTGAAGGGTAATCTCCCATTAGTTGTTAACTGAAAAAGTTGCTCAGTTCTGGTTCTGTGGACCATCAGCAACCAGCATAAAAGAGAGCAGCCCTCAAGCTATATATATGTGTGTGTGTATATATATATATATATAATGCCAAGAACCAGCCTGACACTCAACAACTGGTGGTCCCGGGAATGGAAAAATATAAAGATAGCTTAAAATCATCTTTGCCTATCACTCTGGTCTCACACTTAGTCATTCTAAACTTTAAAATTTCATTAATACAATGAAATACAAAGCCGTTCAAAAGTTAGAAGAATCCAATAAAACTAAGACAGGAACTATTTTTGTTTTTTAAACAGTCAATTTAACCCCATTAAATCCTAAACTCTGTTTTTTTATTTAGAAAATGAAAACCTTACTCTAAGAATAAATTAAATAAAACGATTTATGAGCAGTATTTGTTTTCATGCAAATAAAAGAGATCTGAACCATGCTTTAAGGGATATACTACATGCAAACTTAACACCAAGCATTGACTCCATCATAAAATATATACGTACAAAAGATGTAAAGTATCACAGGGATTTTCCTTTAATTCATCATTGTGATGCCTGTCTCTACAACACATGCATGCATACCCATGGCATCTCCTCCTCTGCTAGACATGCTGCATTCATTCTCCTGTATCCAGGATTTGAATGGTGCAGCCTGTAGTATTTTGGATTTCCTTAAAAATAATGAACATTTTTTACTATTAGCCGCTATCTTCAAAATCCTAGGGCAACGTTCCAAGAGCTTTGATTTGCCCCCAAATGATTTGGTTCCCAGAATGTTTCAATTTCTGGATTTAGCAACTCTGAGCTGTGGTGCAGAAAAAATATATTTTAAAAAATCTTTGAAGCTAGGTGCAGAGAAGAGCCAAGTACACAGCTAGAAATTGCAGCATGCTCTATTTTAGTTTTTCCAGCATCAGGATTCCTGCCCAGCAGTCACACATACATAGAGTGTGTGCCAGAAAACACAATGAACAAACTAGATATCAGGATTTAACTTTTTCTAATAATAAAAAGGCAGAGGAAATGTAGTTGCTGATGTTAGTTTGGTAATTATCAGCTTTCATATTATCTGTCTTTTTTCACCATTTCTGATGGACACAGGCTGCTGAACTCTACTTTCAAGTTTATAGTCCTAGGTAGGGGCAAAACTGTGCTTGTATTATAAACCCTTAGAAGAAGGGTAATTCTCTTTCTATCCTTTCTCCATGTCTTCGCATTTTTAACAAGAGGAATAAAGCCAGCAATCTAGCAGCAGCACTATGCCAGAATGTGAGTTATAAGTCCTCAGTTTGCTCTTTCACTCTGCACTTCGGTAAGAGCTGGAAACTCAAGGTGGTGGGAGAAATTATATTTAGTCCTTGAAGAATTTGCATCCCTATCCAGCAGCTCCCACTGCCTAATTAAACAGGTGGCAACGATAGTTTTCCAAAAAACAGTTGTCCACATAAGAAGGAACATGGCCACGTTGTAGAAATTGGAGAAGGTATGTGGTGGATATTCTAAGAAGGTATTTTAGGTCCAGCCTTATTAAGCATCTTTAATAAAGAGATAGAAGTGAAAGTAACCAGTCCATAATTCTACCTCCAGATACTAAATTGAAAAGAGTTGCAAACTTCAGTGGGGATAGAGAAATAATGCCAACAGAGATTAGATACATAGGCAGAAAAATCACAAAATGAGGGGAAAGAATGAGGATGAAGAAAAGAGAAAAGGCAAAAGAATACCATTTTAGAGCAAGTAATTTTTTAATTGATTTGTGTTCCTATCTATTATTAGCTTTGTGTTCCTTTCAAACAAATACCAATTTCAGATATTGAGTGGTTGGATAATTAGATATTAAACAGATTTCTAATAAGAATAGGATGAAGCTCTGAGGTGGGAAGCACGTGTTTATTGCAATGAGAACAAGCATCATAAGGTTCACTGTGTCTATAAAACGTATGTGTTTGTGTGTGTGTAGCAGAAAGACAGGAGATAGTGCCATCCGAGTGATTTCATAAAGTCTTGTCCATCAGTTTTCAAATGCAGAGACAGGCAAGTCAGAGACATATAGTGTTCTTATCCTGATGAATACAGGAACAGAGGAATGGTTAAATATGTTCTTAAAGGTAGTTGAACGTGGTTTGCTGATCAGGTTCACTCAGAATGCTGAGCAGAATTTTTGATGTTCTTTTATTCTTGATGTACAATGGTGGAAAATCATAATTTTTCTTAACAATCAGACTGCAAATATGGCAACTTAAAGGACAGAAAAATACATGGAACAAATCTATGTGCATGAAAAAAATAAACTGGTTAACAAGAATGCAAAACAAAAGATCAGACTGCAGGTTTGCTTTGGTTTCAAACGGGGTCTTACAGACAGCATATATGCTATGTACTCCCTGGATGATGGAATGTTCACACTGTGCTCCCAGTGAAGGCAGAGGATGTCAGAAAACAGAACAAGACCAGTATGCTAAAATATTAATGTTAGTAAACATTGATTTATTTAGATTTAATATAAAGGATTAAGGAAAGGGGAATGAAGAAATGGGAAGCAGGTCGTGCCCCAGGATAAAATGCAGTTTCATAGTTATGAAAATTTAATTTGACTGCTTTTGGTATAATTGCTCATATTTGTAGCAGACTTACAACAGCAAGATAACAGTCAGTCAAAGGGATATCACCCACTAAATGCTCTTAAACAGCTGCATAAGATATTTTGAGTAGAGAATGGTGTTGTATCCAACCATTATAGAAGAACCACCAAGCTTCAAGAGAGACCAGGTAAGCCTAACTAATACTTCAGTGCAACATCTTTCTGAAATATAACTCCCTCTTTGCTCTCAAATAAAATTCCTTTTAGAAGCCACAACCTTTTCTCTCTGAACACTGAAAACCTGTCAGACTACAAAAAATACCTTTTTGATCTGATTCCATTTACCTACGGCCACTGTACACCACTCTGGCAGTGTAGAGGATCACTGAAGTGGGTTTAAATTATATTGAAACATTAAGATAATAAATTGTATTTTACATCCACTTTAAGGCACTTTTACCACTAGAATAGTGTTGAGGGGCCTCAGTGAAAATGAAAATCAGTCTTTTGTGCTTAATTTGTCAAGTTCTTGTTCTGTGTTTTAAAATTCTGCTTTTGGTCAATAAATATGAGCATGTTCTAGCAAATGGGTGTGGCCTAATATTTCTTTCAAATATTCTGTCATAAAGGTGAATGAGGTACCTGTTTTCTAGTGAAGAGCTGCAGTAGCAAATGTACTCCATCACTGTCTGTGTCTCCAATAATATCTTTCTTTCTTTCTCTCTCTCTCCCTTTCTTCCTTCCTTGTCCCATTACCCTCCACTCTTCTTGACCACTGAGAAAACATCATTAATAACTGATACAAAGAATCATGCACATGTATGTAGATAAACTGAGGATGACAAAATATCAAGTTGCAGCTGTTCAATTGAAAGCCGTATCTATAGAACTGGTAATTACTTTTAATTTAATTAGGACTCTTGGTATTGTTTCTATCTCATAGATTACATTATAGCATGTAATGTGTTAAAGCAGCAAGACAAAGCGAGGAAAGAAACCACAGAAAATATTGCTTTTTTGTCTAGAAATAATACCATACTTAACTCTTCCAGAAGCACGTACTACTAAAGGCCAATAAGCAATTCTTACATTCTGTTCTTTTTATAGGTTTTGAACATTAGGTAGAGTCAAAATAAGCTGACTTGGGAAGATATATTTCTGGACTTTGTATAAATAACATCTGTTTACAAAAAAGTGACCTACATATACTCAGCACAATTCTGCACTGACTTTCTGCCCCATGGCAATCCTACTGATTTTTCCATCAATGCAAAATTCTAATTCTAGCTTTAGTTAATCAACAACACAATATAAGCATCAAGATAAAAGAAGAAAAGTTGAGCATTTATTAAAAGAATTTTCAACAATACAATAATTTCATACAAAATACTGTGGAGGAAATTTTCTGCTGATATAAATAGTCACAATTCCATCAACCTTACTGGAGTTTCACTTATTTACATCAGCAAAAAGTACGTCTCTTTGTGAAAAGGAGGATAAAGATTAAAATGCCAAAAAATCCTGGCCTCACTAAAGTCATTTGGAGTTTTGCTATTTATTCCATGGAGTGATGATTTCACCCTAGAAATCTAGACAGGCTTCCCTCTGATCCTTTGTACTTATGCAGTACGATACTTGTATGATCACATACTATTTTTCCCATAGGATATAATTTAGTCCACAAGATGGAGGGTGCTTAGTTCAACAAGGCAGTGCTCAATATTTTTATCTTTGTTGTCCATTATGTAGCCCCGCACCTTATATTTGCCAGGTAAAAGAAAACCCGGTAAAAGAACTGAAACAGCAAAACAATTATTATATGAGATTAGAGCAATAGAAAAAATGTATCCAAATTGCAGATGTCATCCTCCAAGCTAGCAACTTACAGATTCAGTCTCCCTTTTATGTCTCCCTCACACATTTCTATTCCCCCTCAGTTATGGTCACCTTTGATTATGGAGCATGAGCCCTGTGTGTACATTGTAAATTAGTATCTCATTTCCAGTATTTCACACAAATGTCAAATCAATCAGCACAATGTAATAAAGTCCATGACTCATGATCATGTCACACTTTATGACACTACTTATTAGAAGTGTTTTGGAATATTGTCTTTCTAAATTTCTGGATCAACTAAGGTGCCACAGGACTCTTTGTCACTGGATCAACTATGGCATCTTTCTTTTGAGGTCCCTACATGTTTGCTTCAAATAATTTATTTTATGGGCCATGGAGAAATGTCTATATATATTTGAGGATTTTTCTCCATATCAAGCTCAGGTGTTCCATACCCTGTAACTCAGAAAAGAGTAGCTAGATAGTAAAGTTAATTACAGAATAGTCAGTAGTAAAAAGATTTATCAGATAATCAGCCAAATCCCATGCATTGACAAAGACTATCCTATGAACTAGTCCCACTGAAAAGGTTGGTTTACTAGTTAGAACAGAAGATCAGGAGTCAGAACTGTGGGCTTCTATTGTTGTTCAGTCACTAAATCTTTGCATGAAGTTGGGGAAGTTACTTTCTAATGCAGATAACAAAACTTAGATAACAAGACCATGTGTAGGAACTGAAATAAATAGCTTGATTCTCAGATGTGTGAGATATGTCTTTCCCATTCAAGCAAGCACATCTGGATCCACACTACAACTTCTCCTAGGTCCAGGGCCAAGCAGAACCAGGATTTTGTTTCAGACCCATCCATCTGTTGTTGAAACCATGAATTCCCTCCTCCCCACCGCCAAAAAAACCTCATACCCCCACCCCGCCTCACTGTTTCACATGGTTTCCATCTAAAACTACTAATCAGCCCAGATTTAATGGACCTTGGCCAAGTTTGCTGAAAACGTAGCTCAAGTTTGCTGAAAGTTTCAGGAACCATGACAAACCTGTCCTGGAATTTGGGTTTTCATTACTAAAGTTTTGCACATCTTAATTCAAAACATTCCTGGAAATTGTTATGTTTTATTGTACAATTGCAAAATTGTGTCTGATACATTCTTTTCATTCAGATAACTTAAAAACAAATAGCTAGAGACTCAGGGATGCCATGATAATCTGATAAAGGATGCTACTGTTTCCAAGGACGAGTGCATTGACAGGTTGATAAAGCATTACAACAAAAGCTGTCTATAATTACTGACACACTGGATTCTGCTCCTCACTTCAGTGCCCTCCCCAGTAAGCATGGCTCTTCAAAGACTGAAGACTGATGAAACACATCAGTAGCGGTGGCAGAAGTCAGACCACAGTTCCAGTGGCAGAAGTCTTCCTCGGAATTCTTTATGCCATAGCCAATTGATTACATATATTTCTATAGCACTGTTTTAAAGGAGACTAAGAGAACCTCCTTCTCCTACACCGTAACACCTTCTTAAATACTGACCAGTGAGGTGTTCCAGATAATATCAGTAGGATGCCTAATTAATCTGTCTTTGCCCAGTCACAGACCAATTTACTGCCTGTAGTGAGAAAATTAACTAAATTTTAGATGTCTTTCTTGTAAATTAGAGTTGAAAGCAGTGATCACACCATCTTTTTGTAATCTTTAGTGAGCAGTCAGATTTGTCTGATAGATAAGGCCATTTGCTTTGCAACCACACAAGCACTGAACTCAATCTGACTCTGTTCATACTCTGAAAAAATATCTACTTTTCATTGGGCATAATCAGAGGTTTAACATTTAGGCTTTAGCACTGTTGCTCCCATAGTAGCTTAACATCATCTTATTTACATAACATCTCCCATTTTAATAACTTGATAGTAACCACACACTCCCCTGATTCAGAGTGGCCAATAGCTCAAGCAGAAGTTCTAATAACACCAAAGGAATTTCATCTAATCATTTATGCCCTTTATGATTAATGACATGTCATGACTAAGTGTTCTAGTGAGGAACACTTCAGTCCACTTTGTCTGTCAACATCAGTGACTACTTCAGTGAGGACATTGTACCAGCTACAGTGAACTATGTGACTGACCAATAAATAGTAAAGGATGTGTCTGTTGATGCTAATAACCTAAAATTACTACAATGTCTCTTACTTCTCCTTTCAAGATCGTCCTGCAGGTGATGGTGATCCCAAACCTGGAGCATTTGATCTCTCTCTACCCGTATTGCAAACCCTTTCTAGTCAGGCTATAGAACTGGATGAGGAATGGAGACAGTTTTGGTTGCACTTATAGATAAACATATGACCATGATCAGAGGTATCACATCCATAACTGACCATGGATGCTAATATTGCTTCCCTTATCAATGGCCTTTTATACCACTGATCATGAAGTGCTGTTGGTCTATTTCTGGGACCATACTGGATGAATAAATTAGCATTATATTGGCTTCACTCAGTCTTCTCTGACAGACCCTAGAAGATCATGATGCGTAGCTGTTTTTCATCTCTGAGACCTCAATCCCCTCATCTTTCTCATTCAACACCTATCTAAGACCACTAAGGGAGACTGATATTTCAGCAGCATGCTGATTATACCCAATGTTACATCTTTGTCTTATCCAAAGCAGATAATACTGCTCTGCTGTCCCTGAAAGAAACTGGAACCTGCATGAAATAAAGTCAATACAAGATACATCTAGGTAACATGGAGGTGATATTTGTAAGAAGAGGGGAAATACTGAAGAACTGACAACTGCTCTCCAATGACAAAGGTGTCAAAAAACAACAAAGCCCCCAAATCCCACTTTTTATCTTTAACTAGTCAGGAGTCTGTGCCCTTTTTCGCTGATCTGAATTTAGACTCCAATTAGTATTAATATTTTTTATTTATCTACTGATTGCCAAGCAGTATGCCAATGATCCTTGCTCTTCCCATCCAGGCTAATCATGAAGTTCATGTGGAACCTGCAGCTGGTACATCGCACAGAGGCCCCCTCCTAACAACCACAGACCAAAAAAGAGCACATTTCATGGGTACACTGCAGCTTTCATTAGCGTTTTATCCAATTAAAGATTCATTTCAAGTTCTTGTCCTGATCTTCAGATCTGTTCAAGGGCTAGAGACACAATAGATACAACACCCATCTCTTAGTGCAGGCCTCCTCCAGTAACAGAGTTATACAACAGCCAGATGTTGGTATCTTAGAAGACAACCATGAAAGTTCTACTTCAGAGAGCAGCAAAGACCAGGGAGTGGGTGGAGAGTCATTCAACATGACAGAATTCAATGTGATTCTTGCTTATGGCACCTAATTTACTACCAGCACAGTAAGAGGGAATCATGTGAAGCAGTATCCAGTCCTGTATAGCCTGTGTACTGTCACTAGGAGATGAAGTTGCACAATGTGCAAATGAGGTGGAGTAACCCAAGACAGGGATATGCAAATGATCTCTATACACAGACCCTACATCAGCAGCATGACATATATCCCGTGGGATGTAGCCTTTGTGCCTACACTGTTGTAGCAGTTTACCTTGGCAGTCCTATTCAAGAAGGAACATGCTCACCACACAGGTCCTGACCTGATAAGTATTTGTCCAGCCTGATAGACCATCCCCAATAGGTGTTTGTCCAACCTGTCCTTAAAAACCTCCAATGATGAGGATTCCACAATCTCCCTTGGAAGCCTATTTCAATGTTTACCTCCCCATATAGTTGGAAAGTTTTTCCTACTGCCTAACCTAAATCTCTTTTGCTGCAGATTAAGCTCATTACTTCTTGTCTTACCTTCAGGGAACACAGAGAACAACTAATCATTGTCCTTAACATCACATCATTACAGCCCTTAACATATCTGAAGACATGTATCTTTTCTCAATGACTAAAGATGGCCATGTTAAAAAATATTTTCTCATAGATCAGGTTCTTTAAGCCTTTCATCACTTTTTGTTGCTCTCCTCTGGACTCTCTCCAGTTTATTCACCTCTTGCCTAAAGCGTGATGTCCAGAATTGGACACAGTACTCCAGCTGAGGCCTCAACAGTGCCAAGTCGAGCGAGACAATTACGTTCCATCTCATACATATAGCACGTTTGCTGATAGATCCCAGCATATTATTAGCCTTTTCATAGCTGCATCACAATGTTGATTCATATTCAATTTGCAAGCCACTATAATTCCCAGATCCTTTTCAGCAGTACTACCACCTAGCCAGTTATTCCCTATTTTGTAGTTGTGCAATTGATTTTCCCTTCTGAAGTGAAGTACTTTGCATTTGTCTTTATTGAATTTCATCTTGCTGATTTTAGACCAATTCTCTGATCTGTCACAGTCATTTTGAATTCTAGTCCCATCCTTCAAAGTGCTTGAAACACTGCCCTTTGTGGTCTCATCTACAAATGTTATTAGTATACTCTCCACTATATTATCAAAGTCATTAAGGAAAATATGGAATAGTACCAGACCCAGGACTCCTAGTTGGACAACTTATCATTGATAACTACTTTTTGAGTATGGCCTTTCAACTAACTGTGCACCCAATTTATAGTAATTTCCAGACAACATTTCCCTAATTTGCTTATGAGAATGTGATGTGGGATTATGCCAGATGCCTTACGACAATCAAGATATATCACGTCTACTGCTTCCCACAATTCACTAGGACAGTAACCCTGACAAAGAAGGAAATTAGGTTGGTTTGGCATGATTTCATCTTGACAAATCCATGCTGGCTATTCCTTATAATCCTATTGTCCTGTAGGTGCTTATAAATTGTTTAAAAATTTGTTCCAATATCTTTCCAGGTATTGAAATTAGGCTCACAGGTCTATAACTGGCCACATCCTCCCCTTTTTAAAGATAGATACTATGTTTCTCTTACAGTCTTCTGGGACCCTACCTGTCCTCCAGGAATTGTGAAAGATAATTACTAATAGTTCTGAGATTGCTTTTGCTAGTTTCTTAAGTATACTAGGATGAATTTCGTCAGGCCCTGCTGACTTTAATACATCTAACTTATCAAACTTGTTCTTTCCCTGTTTTTGCTTGTGTTTCTTCCTCCTCCTTGTTAATGTTCATTGTTCTCAGTATTTGGTCACTATTAACTTTTTTAGTGAAGACTTAAGCAAATAGGCATTTAACATCTCAGCCTTTCTGATGTCATCAGTTATTAGCTTTCCTTGTCTACTAAGTAGAGGACCTACATTTTTCTTTATTTTTCTCTTGCTTTTAATGTATTAAAATAATCTCTTCTTATTACCTTTTATGTCCCTTGTGTAACTCATTTTTGTTTTTGTCTCTACACACTTATGTTATTCTTCTGTATTCCTCTGAAGCAGTTTTTCCAGGTTACCAGTTTTTGCAGGATTCCCTTTCAATTTTCAGGTCATTAAAGAGCTTCTGATAGAGTCATATTGGCTTCTTACTATTCACTTGGCAGCTGTGTGTTTAAAATTGTTTCCTTGAGAAACTGCCAGCTCTCTTGAACAATTTCATCCCTTAGATTTTCTTCCCATGGGACTCCTCTACCTGTTTTCTGAGTTTGTTAAATCAGCTTTTCTGAAGTCCATTGTCCTTATTTTGCTGCTCTCACTCCTTCCTTTCCTTAGAACAGGGGTGGGCAAACTTTGTGGCGTGAGGGCTACATTGGGTTTCTGAAATTATATGGAGGGCCGGTTAGGGGAGGCTGTGCCTGCCCAAACAGCCAGGCGTGGCACGGCCCCCACCCCCTATCTGCCCCCTGCTTCTTGCCCCCTGACGCCTCCTCTGGGACTCCTGCCCCATTCAAACTTCCTTCTCCTTGCTGACACCCTCCGGGACCCCTGCCCCATCCAACCACCCCTTCTCCCTGTCCCCGGACTGCCCCCAGAACCCCCACTGCTGACTGCCCCCTGATGCCCCATCCAACCCCTCCTCTAAATCCTGACTGTCCCTGGGGATCCCTACCTCCATTCAACCCCTCTGTTCCCCTCCCTCTGACTGCCCCGACCCCTATCCACACCCTCACCCCCTGATTACCCTCCGAACTTCCCTGCCATCTATCCAACTCCCCCTCCCCCGCTCCCTGCCCTCTTACCACGCTGCCTGGAGCACAGGTGGCTGGAGGCGTGGCTGCACCAGGATAGGCAGAACCGCAGCACAGAGCACTGGGTCAGGCTGCAACTCTGCTGCTGTGCTGCCCCAGGAGCTCACAGCCTCACTGCCCAGAGCCTTGCGCTGGGGTGGCACAGTGAGCTGAGGCTGCAGGGCAGAAGGGCTAGCCTCCCAGGCCAGGAACTCAGGGGCTGGGCAGGAGGGTCCAGAGGGTCAGATGTGGCTTGCGGGCCGTAGTTTGCCCACCCTTGCCTTAGAATCATGTAAGTTATCATGTCATGATTCTAGCGTTCCTAGGCAAATGTTTTTATAAGTGATACAGAAATAGCACAGGATCTAGCTTACTTTTCTTGTTTTTGTTTGTTTGTTTCAGTGTGGAAAGCATTCTCTCATTCAGAGATCAATTTTTTACTGTCATTTCTCTGACTAGCTAGAAGCACATTGCCCAGTATAACTATCTTCCTCCAGAACTTCCAATATACTTTCCTGTATTTCAGTGTCAGATTTACATAGTTTTGATCCAAAGATCTGTACTTACACACTGAAATGCTCTTTCTTCTGCCTCTACTACTAGCACACAAAACATTTTACTACAAGATTTTTTTAAAAGTGAGCTTCTGTATTGAGCTCTCATTACTGGTTTCAGCCATAATAAAATGGCTCAACTCCACATTGGCAAGTCATATTTTGATGCTAAATCCCTGGTCCTTGTTTCTTCCTATTTTTGTTCTTTTTTTGCCCTTTCTTCTGATGTAGTTTGAGATAAGGACACACACACACACACACACACACACACATGCACGCAATCTTACCCTGAATAATACTGTGCATCCGTCTTTGGGTTTGTTTGTTTTTTCCTGCCTGGTGGCTCAGCCTGTGTCACAGTTTCAGACTTGCTCATTGCTACCCTAATGGCCAATTTCAGGCTTGTGATGAAGAGTACGACAAATAGGAAAATGGCATAAGCCTGCAAGTTTGCAGGGGCTTTGTTGGCATCTTATTATAGCTCCACTAATAAGATTTCCATTTAATTTGTGGGATCGCAGAGCTCAACTGAAAAAGGGGACAGAGGCACCAGTATAGTGAGATTACTGTGCCTTTTCCAAAAAAAATAACCTTTATAAAATTCATGATGAACTGGTTAGGGCAGTGTCCTTATACACTGGCACAATATGCAAACAATTGCTAGTTCATTTATATTGTTCCCATCACTTGGCATAATTGCTAAAGTAATCTAAAACTCATGCAATATATTTATGTAGTAATAAATATGTAGTTTATGTACAATCTTCAAGTAAAACACCGTTCAGAATATTTTGCTATCAGGCAGAAACTGGTGATGTTTTCAGAATGATTGTTTAGCAAATAATTGTTTTCAGAATGAATCTTGAGATGTATAAAGTAAATTGGAAAAGAAATGGAGACAGTGACTCCAAAGTTGTGGTCCCTTGGCAAAACGCAAAAGGAGTTCTCTACTATTGCAGTAATATATGCAAAAGTGATCTCCGGAAAAGTTTAGAGCCATTCCTAGTGGCTCAGGGAAGTTTCTTTTAAGTTCACCTGAGACAACTGCTATTTTCAAATCATGAACGCTGATGTCTAAGTCTCAGTTGCAATCAGAGGTGAAAGTACCGCAGTACGGGCCGGTATGGTGCACCGGTAAAAAGTGGCAGCCGGTACTGGCTCCTATGGCCTTACATTAAAGCACTGCTGCAGCAGTGCTTTTGCTCGCTGCCATTTTTGTGCCCTTTGGTGGTGGCCCTGCCGGCTTCATAGTGGCAGGGCTGCCAACGGTGGAGTGCAAAAGAAGAAGGGAGGTTAAAGCACTGCTGCTGCAGTGCTTTCAGCAAAGTCCTTAAATGCTGCCATGGCAAGGACCCCGATGTTATAAACTCCCTTCCCCTTTAGCCCCCCCACCATGCTGCCAACGGGGGATGGGGGTGAGAGAGAGGGCAAAAGGAGCAGCTGCCCTGGGGCCAGCAATTTAGAAGGGCCTGGGGCTCCAGCCGTTGCTGAGGTAGCGGCAGCAACGGTGGGAGCCCCCAACCCTTTAAATAGCTGGAGTTCTGGGCAGCGTTGTCCAGACAGCCTAGAAGGGCTGGCGGGGGACCCTGACCCCCCAGCCCTCCCACCCTTCTGCCGGAGGCCCCGCCCCTTCTGTTTTTAGTTTTACATTCAGGTAAATACCATTTACCCTGGTTCCAATAGTATTTATTGCTTATTTATGATTATTTCTTTTGATTTCTGTGCAGCTATCTCAGACCTTACACATCTCATCTCATTTAAAACACATAGCTATTATGGACAAAACCTGACATCTCAAAGTACAAAGTCTCCAACATCCAGTTATTCAAAGAAATAGTTATTAGGCTGCTAAACAAGAACATTAAAACGAGCCCCATCAGGCCTTTTCAAGAGGAGACCTCACAACAGTTTAGATAAAGATAGTTAGCACGTTGGCTCACCCTGTCCATATCACAGATAGACAGTGACAATCCCAGCCAAAAGTACTTGCCCACTGGCCTTCGCCAGCCATCCACTTCACAGGATATGTTTCAGAGTGCCTTTGTACCTCCAGAATGTCTGAAATATTCAATAATCTTCAAAAATTCAAGCAGAGAATAGCTAGCATCTGTCCTCTCAGGATGTTGCTCTGTTTTTATGAACACACACAGTTCCATACAAATCCATGTGATTATTAACTGCAAAGTACTATAACAGGATTTCTTTTCCCCCACAGTGAGAAAGATTCTCAGCTCTCTGATGGAGTGGAGTCAGCCTGGATTAATCAGGTAATCAATCACCCTGTAGAGATCTACTGTGTGAGTCTCAGCAGCAGCTATAATGAAGGCAAAGAATTTTTCCCCTTCTCCTGGATAGACAGAACACATACGATCAAAAACACTGAATGCTGCAGTGGATCACATTTGGCATGAGACTTCCACCAGAGGGACTCTAGCCATCTCCACTGTCACTCAATCCATCACAGGATATTTGTAAATCATGGTGACCTGGAAGGCAAACCTGCAGTTAGGGACATTTAGGGGCCACTGGAAAAAATGACAGAGGATAACAATTATCATACTATCCTACCAAACCATCAATCAAACCTCAAAAAATAGTATTCAGCATTAGAGCAGTATTGAATATCACAGGCTTCATTAGCCTCAGAAACCACTAGGATCAATTTTTAACTCATCTTTGTCATGTAAACGAAGGAGACACAGGAGACCAGGTAGAGGAACTAAAGGCATGGTCATAGTGTAGAGAATAAATGATTCCCCACACGAGTGTGGCATGGGAAGCTTGAGCAGGATTTTCAAAAGCACCAGATTGATTTAGGAGCAAGTTTTAGGCTTTTAAATCACCTACTGCTTTTCAAAATTCTATCCCATGTCAATATTTCTGGAGTTTTGTGACCCTGAGGATGGGCAAACTCGCTGAGCTCTACTGTTCCCATCTGGCAACACAGATTTACCGTTTCCCACTGGTGACAAACATAAAATGTTTCCAACTGTTGACATAAATCTATCAGATCAGGGAAGACTCTTCTCATTAGACTTTTCCTGGACAAGTCATTGCCTATCATATTCTCTGACCTGAAAATATGTTGGGAAGTCATGCTATATTTCATGCTCTAAAATCATAACTTCTAAATTTTTAAAGCCAGATTGATTATAATTTTTACTGTGACCTGGTTCTGGCCAGTTTGGCCAAGTCAGATGTTACGATGCAGCTTCTTTAAAGTGCTACAGCTCTAGCTTGTTTGTATGGAGTGGAACTGCTGATAAATCCAACAGCCCACTTACATTTTGATGAGGAAAGCAGCCATCTCAGCTTGGCTTTGAATCATATGTCTCCAGACTTTCTGCAGAAGAGAGATTGGTATGACAGGAGAAGATTTCTTAGCCAAGCTAACCTGCCTGTGTCAAGCAAAAGCTTAATTCTAATGTGAAGTCTTTTCCCTTGCTTTTAATTAGCACCTTTCTATGCCCCGAAATACAAACTTCCCATAGAGAGAATAGGATGTAGTACTACCAAATACCCCAGTATATTTTGCTAAGTAATTCTGTTTATTAGACAGAGAAGCATTTCCTTATACTTGTTTGTTAATTGATTTTTTGTTAGCATGTTTATGGTTAGACCCTTGGAATACACACCAGAAAGTCTAGAGTGAAAGAAAAGTTTTAACAGACACTTCTTGTGTTTTTTTGTAAACTCAATGCTGTAGCAGAGTCTAGTGGTGAAAATGTGCAGTCCTGGAACCCCTCCTGACTCTACTGAATTCAGAATATTCTCTTGAACAGGAATTTCTATTCCTAGATAGGTCAGGGAATCACTAGTTTTTCTACTCTCAAAACTATTCTGCAAACTTTGGGAGCAATGCACAGGCCAAACACCATTAGTTTCCAGTTATTCAACACTACTTTCCAGAAAGACTTCAGATATCTCTTGAAATCTGTGTGCATGGAAATGCTAAGGGGGACTTTGTTCTCTGTAACTTTTAGGCTGACTGTAAGAAATAGCTGGTCAAAGAGAAGTTTTAGACACATTTCTATGTATTTCCCAGTAAACTTAAACTAAATTTTGTAGCAAGGATCCCTGGTTTTTGCAGCACTTCACTCTAGCAGACTGAAAGTTTTGAAGTAATAACAGTTTAATTTGAAATATTGAGCGGGAGAACTACTGAATACAATAGTACAGCCAAAGGAAGGATGATCTGGTGGTTAAAGTATTGCATGCAAACTCAGATGATAAGGGTTCAGTTTCTGATTCTTCCATAGATTTCCTATGTGGCTTTAAGGTAATAATACTTTCTTCTTTCTTCTTTTTCCTCTCTGCCTGTTGCCTCAGTCCCTTAAAACTTGTCTACCTGGAGAGTTATTCTGGAATAACTATTCCTGGTTAACTCCATGTGTGGATGCTCTTATTCCAGAATAAGACTGCCATATTCTAAATTAGTTTAATGCACTTTGGAAGTGGATTCAACTAATTCAGAATATGGTACTCATTCCAGAATCAGAGCAATCACATAGGCAGTTAATCAGGAATAGTTAATCCACTTTAAATTAACTCTTATTTTATTACAGATTAACTTTCATGTATAGATAATCTTGTTCTACTTGTATGTACAGCATTTAGCACAGTTGAGTCCAATCTTGGTTGAGATCTCTTGGTGTTGTTGTAATAATAATAATACAAAATGACAACACAATCCATCCAACAAATATGGGAGAATTATTTTTTTCTATTTTGACAAGTTTTACCAAGTTAAGTAACACTCTTTAACATACTGGACCAGATTATGTTACCTTGACACATACTGAGAGTACCTTACTCGTCAGTTAGTCCCATTAGTTTCAGTGGGACAACTTGCAGAGCAAAGTATTGATCAGTATGAATAAGCAGAAATAAGATTATCACAATTTGGCCCATAAAAGGGAATACAGCTAGAAACTCTCAGATCTTTTTACTGAAATGCAGAATTGCATTATAGATGGTGCCAGGAGCAGAGACCACAGCAAGGGTGAAGCTGGAGATTTGGGTAGCCATGTAGGAAGCAAATGAGGACACGTGGAAAGCAGTGACAGATTATTTTGTGTTGTGGAGTAAGAAACAGTCTCCAAGGGGAGGAGCAGTTAAATAGTTAATAATAGTGGCATTTAGATTATCATTAGGTTTCACAATGGACAATCCAATGAGATGAATGGGGTAAGTCTGTTAGAGCTACGATTTCAGACTGTCCACAATTTCAGGCAGACTATTCTACATCAGCTCACGTTCAATTAATGTTTTGGAAGATCATGATCACAACCAGACAGTGCTACAGAAGAAACTTATATTTTAAATTAGTATTTAGATTCTGGGCACAATTCAGCTTCAAGTAGAGGATTCTGTATCTTAGGATTCAGCCGAGGAATTGAGAAAAGCCTGGTTCCTTGGTTTTAGGTTTAAAAACAATGCAATAATCCCCTGCAGGTTTGATGACCACAAAAAAATTATCCAGCCTCCCTATATCCCAGTCAGCACTACTACAGAAATCTCAGATTCTAGGCTGTGATAGGTTTGGGACTCACCACCGTAGTGCCTCCTGCTGGCTAGTCTGGGAATTAGCTCTGTCAGCTCCGGAGCGCCCTCTGCCAGTGGTGTCCCATCTTCTCGTCTGCCATGCTGTCCTTTGGACCCACATTACTCCTCACTCAGTGGCATCCGCTTCCAGACAATCCCCATCTGCTTCAAGACACTGCCCTCCAGCAGTGCCCACTAGTCCAATCGCATCCCCTTCAGGGCGGTGTGTGTGTGTGTGTCTTTTAACCAGTCCTGCCACAGTGGCCAACTGCAACCCCACAGTCTAGTCCCTCACTCAAGGGGCGGTGGCAGTCTGTTATGGCCACTCTCCCATGGCCAAGTGCAGCACAAGGAGGAAAAGGGGGGGACCCAGGCCCGCCCACTGCTCTGGGTCCCGACCCAGGGACCCTCTAGTGGCAGCCTCCCTGCCCTCCTTCTCTCCCTCTTCCATCCGTCTCCCTGGGCCACTCTCTTCAGGGCCTGCAGCCTGGCAGATAGTGGGCTGGAGATCTCCTTTGCTCCTCCGAACCTGCCCAGCACTGTGCTGTCTTAGGTGCTGGTCTCCTCCTCTCAGGAGACCTTCCTTCCCCTTTGAAGATCTGGGAGACACTGCCTTGCTCCTCTGCTGGGCAGCCTCTAAATATGGCTGAGCCTGGCCCTGATGGGCCGCCGCCTGCTGAGCCCTGATAGGCTCTCCCACAGGCCTCTTTGATTGGCTGCCAGCCTGAGCAGATGCTCTGGCCTGCCCTAGCCCAATCTCTCATAGGGGTGTGGCAGCCGCTCCACCACATAGGCCTTCATGGATTTCTTCCTCAAAGTCTGGAAAAAGCCTCTGCCTACATTTATCTGTGAATGGTGACTCCTTGCAGGGTACTGAAATCAATAAATATTTAGCCTCTCTGCAACCTACTTCATAACCGCCTGGGAGTTTATTAAAAGTCTTTGCCATGTTTCAGTTCAGAACATTAGCCTACTTCTGTTAGTGAGTCCAGAAAGCTTTGCCAGACCGTAGAAGGTTTGTCTCAAAACAGCTGAGACTTTAACCTTTTAGCTAGTGAGACAGAAAGTAGAATCTGCTTACTTTGCCAGTAGCTGGAAGTGAAGGGAGTCATGACTCAGGACTGCAGATTCATAATGATACTGAATGAACTCATTTTCTTTCTTTTGGGGATGACCATATCAGTTGTTTGCAGTCAGGTCACTCTGCACTGAAGCCTGCTACTGTAATGGCAGTAGACAATACCACATGTGACTGGCTGATGCTGACTTCTGAGTGGCATTCAAATAACATAGCAAACCACAAGAAGTACCAATAGCTTCAGATGAATAAGTGTCTGGGATCCCCTCTGGAGGAAATGCTATCAAAAAGTGGAAGAGTTTAATCATAGACTTAACCAATGGTAGCCACAAACTGCAAGAAAGGCAATGGGAAACAACCCTTTCTCCCATGAGAACTATCATAGCAGAACAGAGGCAAAGCACGGATCCATGTGTGATGATGGCCATAGACTAGAAGGTGTGACAAATTATACTAGGGAAGATGGTCTTGCCATTAAGAATATGGTTAGGATGATGAGGCACCAAATCCTTCAGGAAGTACAGTGCCTGATACTTGCACCAAGGAAAATAAAGACCTGAACCTTTGTAAATGAATCATCAGAGTAGAAATATGGAACATGAGAAGTAAATATGAAGGGAAGCTTGCTATTGTGACCAAAGAATTGGAAAATATATATATGGAATCTCAGAGTTGTGGTGGAATGGTAGGAGTCACTTCATGATGATGGATGGATCTGCAACATACAACTCAAGATCTGAGAATACGAGAGAAAATAGGGTAACATTTATTTTACTCTGGGAGACATCAAAGTGTGTGCCTGCAAATGACCCAAACAGTGATATAATCACTTTGGAGTGAAACCAGTCAATATTGGTCATCCAGGTTTACATTCCTATAGCAGCAGCTGACTCCACCAGGATTAATGAGTTCTATGACTGGCTTGAAGAGACACTCATTAAAACACCAAGCAAAGGTATTACCCTTGTAATTGGGGACCTGAATGAGGAAGTTGGAAGTGTAAGCGCTTATAAATATATAATGGGAAACAATGGTCTGGGTTGACAAAATGACAGAGGGAAATGTTACTTGAATTCTACTGCTCAAATCATCTGGTCATTATAAACACCATTTTCACCCAATGTGCTATTTTTTTATACACATCGAGGCCACCTGATGGTGAAGAAGAACCAAAATGACCATGTAATTATACAGCAATACTGCAGATTGAGTGTCTAGTGAACAAATATGTTCCTGAGTGCAGATAGATCATTGACTGCTAGCATCCAATAGGAAATTAAAACTGAAAAAGTTAAGACATTCAGCAGCTCCACTCTTTCTGGACTTGTCCAGAATCAACAAAAACTACTTCAGTCCAAAAGGGATCTGAGGCATTGTTACAGGTTAAAATGCAGAACAACCAGGAACTAAGCAGAGAGATCCAGAGATAGACTAGATGAGACACAAGTGAATATATTGGATTAAAATGCACGGAATCCAACAATCACAGAGATTCACAGAGATCAAACTTCTTACCAAAGTTTTTCCTGTGACTGAACACTGTGCCTCTCTGTATACCTCATCAGGTCCATTTACAATACAAGACAACAGAAAGGAGGGTATAAAGCCAGAGCCATCAATCCTGCGAGAGAAAGTGGTGCATATTATTATGAAAATGAAGCCTGGGAAAACACCAGGAATACATAATGTACCAGCAGAATTGTTAAAAGCAAGTGGTGACTGTGGTATTGATCTTTTGTGGGAAATTTGCAACTGTGTATGGATGACTAGAAATTGGCCAGATAGCAAGCTGAAGAAAATGTATCTTTCCTTAAAAAAGGAGACATAATAGTGAATCACAATTATATTATCTCCCTGATATTTCATTCAAACAAAGCTTTGCTCTACACAATCCAGGATCACATGAAGAGAATGCTAGAAGCAAAGCTACCACCAAAACAAGTTGGTTTTAGTGAAGGACAAGGCACAAATGATCAAATTGTGAGCATCTGTCACATTACATAATTTAAAAATGCAGAGTACAATCACCCATTGATCATGTGTCTGACTACTGGAAAGCATTCAGTAATGTCCAACGTGACCAACTTTGAAGGATACTAGTAGATATGGGGATTCCAAAGCACCTAATCAAACTCATCACAAGTTTCTATCAAAACAGACCATAATGTGACAAGCTGCAGGAGACAGAATGGTTTTCCACTGTGCAGAGTGTGAAACAAGGGTGTATTCCATCCTCAAGCCTCGTCAACATGTACGCAGAATTGGTAGGTTTTATAACATAGTGAAAGGAGCAGGGATTTCCATTGGTGGACATCTCTTAACTGACCTCAGATGTGTTCATGACACAACACTTTTTGCTGCAACCACTGATGCAATGCAACAGCTGTTGGAGACTGTAAAAACAGTGAGTGAGGAATATGGACTCTCCTTAAATGAAGCACAAACTAAATGACTGCTTGGTGACAAAAAAAAACAAAAAAAAAACAACCCAAACCCAAGATGCAAGTGGACATTACAATTAACAGACATGTTGTAGAGATGGTAGATGAATTCATTTATCTGGCACTATACATATCCAATCAAGGAAGCTGTTCCAAAGAAAATGGAAGAAGACTAAGAATGGCTTACTTAACTATGCCTTTCGTATGAAAGTCTGCAGAAAAAAATGATGGCATCTTGAAATGTACTAAAGTTTTATTGGTGAAAAGCTTAATTTTTTCCACAGTGACTTATGGGTGTGAATCTTAGGAAATAAAGGCTGCTGATAAGAAGAAAATTGAAGTTTTTGAGATTTCGTGCTGGTGAAGACTCTTGTGTATCTCCTGGATGGAAAAGATATATAAGAAATCACAGAGTTGTTTTATCATTATGTATTATTATTATTACAACAGCACGAAGAAACCTCAACCAAAATTGGACTCAATTGTACTAAACGCTGTACAAATAGTATGCGATTGTCTGCACATGAAAGTTAATCTATAATAAAATAGGGAGTTAATTTAAAGTGAATTAGCTATTCCTGTTTAACTGTGTGATTAGGCCACCACCCCTGGGGTGGGGTCAGCAACAGGGGCATAGGGAAACCAGGGCCCACCCTACTCCATCAGGTCCCAGTCCAGGGCCCTAAAAGTGGTGGGGGATCCCGCCAATGAGTCAGCAGGAATCCTGCCAAAACACGCTGACTCATACTGCAACAGCACAACCTAATGTCTGGTTCCCTTGGGCTACTTCTTACCACAGTCCTTTAGTGTGGCTCCATAGTCTGCAGGTCCTCAGTCTCCTTGGGGTAAGTGGTGGATGGCAGTCCCAGCAATACTTCCTCACTCTCAGTTTCTACTGGGGTCAGGGCATGGCTTGGTGTCTGGTCCAGGGTCCTGCAGCAGGCTAGAGATGTCCGCCTCCTTCGCTGGCTCCAATCCAATTATACTCTTATACTTCTTGTCCCTCCCCTTTGCTTCCAGCAAGGGTTGCAGGGCTGGCTTACCTACATCCATCAGGGAGAGTACAGTAGTCCCTCACCATCAAGCTCAGGAGGAGGCCACTGTGCCCCACTATACCCTGTCCAATTCCATGGTAGTGTGAAGCCTGGAAGTAATTTACTAGAATTGTCTGTCAGCACCGTTTTCTGATTTAAAAAATGCCAGATACATGCCTCTTGCAGTGGACAAGTCAAGCAATTTAAGTGACACTGCCCAGCTATCACTATTAGATTTTATGATGGTGAAATTTTCAAGGAAGAATTTTTTTGCTCAATACCATTAGAAACCTACACCACAGAAGTGATCATTTTTGAAATGGGAAAAGACAGTTTTGGAAGAATAAAAAAAAGGGTTTAGATCTGCGGAAAGTAAAATTGCTTGTTACAGATGGAGGTTCCTCCATGACAGGGAAAGAAAAGGGCTTTGCTTCATGTTTGGCAGTGATACACCCTTAATTAAATACACTTCACTGCATCATTCTCCAGACTGTCCTGTGTGGTAAGGTGTCGGGGGATTTGAAAAAAACAATTAATATTATGATGAGGTTAGTGAACTACATACGTTCAACTTCTGGCTTGCAGCAGCATCTTTTTAAAGCTCTTTTACAAAACATTTCAGCCGAATACAGTGACCTGTTGCAGCAGAACAACGTTCACTGGCTAAGTAGGGGCATGCGTTAGAGAGGTTTTGTGCACTTCAAAAAGAAATAACAGAATTTCTTTCAGACCACAAGACCAACATGAATGATGTCCCCTCTATGTCACAGGTAGCTTTTCTGTGTGATATTACTGGTCACTTGAATTTCCTCAACTTGCAGCTCCACAGCCATGCAAGCAGTGTTGAGAATCTGTTTGAAAAAGTATGTGCCTTTGAGAAGAATCTTGAAATCTTTCAGAAGACTTAACAGGAAAGATGTTTCACTTTCCCACATTGCGTGTTGTTGCTACAGATGAAACTTTGATTAAACAAATGCAAGAATTCCTAAATAATCTGATCAAAAATTTTAAAATGCAATTTGAGAATTTTAAAATTCCAAAGGATTTGCTTGTATCTGTGCTCCATTTGTTGTCTCTGCCAAAGGACCTTGCCCTTCTGAAGCAAAGAATATTCTTGATTCAGTTGATGAAGGTGCCTTTCAGTTAGAAATTGTAAGGCTCCAGAGCTCAGATGAAACGCAAAACTCAGAGAAGTGGGGCTTTGTGATTTCTGAGCTCAATATGCTGACCTGTTTCAGAATAGCCAGTATCTAGCTATCTATCTTCTAATAACGTTCAGATTAATATACCACAGTGAAGCTGGTAAACATTATAAAAAGTCAATACCCTAGTTGTCTGACAGGTGAGTGTCTTCACCAGTGTATGCATCTTACCCTGACCTGCTACAAACCACTCTTCACAAAGCTTCCCAGAGATCAAAGTCACCTCTCCCATTTGAGATTGCCACAAATACAGATAATAAGGTTGATTTATAAACTTTGTTAAAACACTAATACTTATGTTGCAGTCAAGATCTTTATTTATTGCCAGCTGACTTATTTATTTATTTTATCAGCCTTCTGCACAAATGGCCTGTCTTTTGTCATAAAATTCTCAGATTGGCCCTCATGTAGATCTAATTGAGTATCACTAGTGGGTCCCAATGCACACTTCCCAACTGGCTCCAGCACCAGGCTCCTCCCAGGGCCCCAGGCACCCAGCCTCTGTGATTGCTCCTCCCAGAGAATCTTCCCTGTTGGCAGCTTATCGCCCTCCTGAGCAGAAGGAAGAAAACAGCTGCAGATTCACCACAAGCAGATTTACCACACATTCCTCTGCTGACCCATCACCTCTCAGGGGATTCATCTCACAGGCTGACGCAAGACTGGATGTGTCAGGGAGCAGAGCCTGCAGCAGAGCCAATGACCAGGCACCTAATGAGCATAGCTGGCCTGGCTCCCTAACTGGCTACTTCACTTGATTGGTGGGACCAGTCAGCAGACTGGCTCTTAAGCTCAGCAGCAGCAGCTGTTCAGTGGCTGCTCAAAAATAGTGATCATAATATAAAAACATTTAGCATTCCTGTGGTGGGAACAACACCTCAGCAGCCCAACACTGTGGCATTTAATTTCAGAAAGGGGAACTATGCAAAAATGAGGGGGTTAGTTTAACGGAAATTAATAGGTAAAGTGACTAAAGTGAAATCCCTGCAAGCTGCCTGGACACTTTTCAAAGACACCATAATAGAGGCCCAACTTAAATGTATACCCCAAATTAAAAAACAAAGTCAAAGAACTGAAAAAGAGCCACCGTGGCTTAAAAACCATGTAAAAGAAGCAGTGAGAGATAAAAAGGCATCTTTTAAAAAGAGGAAATGAAATCCTACTGAGGTAACTAGAGAGGAGCATAAACACTGCCAAATTAAGTGTAAAAATGCAATAAGAAAAGCCAAAATGGAGTTTGAAGAACAGCTAGCCAAAAACTCAAAAGGTAATAATAAAATGTTTTTTAAATACGTCAGAAGCAGGAAGCCTGCTAAACAACCAGTGGGGCCCCTGGATGACAGAGATACAAAAGGAGCACTTAAAGATGATAAAGTCATTGTGGAGAAACTAAATGAATTCTTTGCTTCGGTCTTCACGGTTGAGGACGTTAGGGAAATTCCCCAACCTGAGCTGTCTTTTGTAGGTGACAAATCTGAGGAATTGTCACAGATTGAAGAGTCACTAGAGGAGGTTTTGGAACTAATTGATAAACTTAACTGTAACAAGTCACCGGGACCAGATGGCATTCACCCAAGAGTTCTGAAAGAATTCAAATGTGAAATTGCGGAACTATTAACTAGGGTTTGTAACCTGTCCTTTAAATCAGCTTCTGTACCCAATGACTGGAAGATAGCTAATGTAATGCCAATATTTAAAAAGGGGTCTAGAAGTGATCCTGGCAATTACAGACCAGTAAGTCTAACGTCCATACCAGGCAAATTAGTTGAAACAATAGTAAAGAATAAAATTGTCAGACACATAGAAGAACATAAATTGTTGGGCAAAAGTCAGCATAGTTTCTGTAAAGGGAAATCACGTCTTACTAATGTGTTAGAGTTCTTTTAAGGGGTCAACAAACATGTGGACAAGGGGGATCCAATGGACATAGTGTACTTAGATTTCCAGAAAGCCTTTGACAACGTCCCTCACCAAAGGCTCTTATGTAAATTAAGTTGCCATGGGATAAGAGGGAAGATCCTTTCATGGACTGAGAACGGGTTAAAAGAGTAGGAATAAATGGTAAATTTTCAGAATGGAGAGGGGTAACTAGTGGTGTTCCCCAAGGGTCAGTCCTAGGACCAATCCTATTCAACTTATTCATCAATGATTTGGAGGAAGGGGTAAATAGTGAGATGGCAAAGTTTGCAGATGATACTAAACTGCTCAAAATAGTTAAGACCCAAGCAGACTGTGAAGAACTTCAAAAAGATCTCACGAAACTAAATGATTGGGCAACAAAATGGTAAATGAAATTTAATGTGGATAAATGTAAAGTAATGCACATTGGAAAAAATAACCCCAACTATACATACAATATGATGGGGGCTAATTTAGCTATAACTAATCAGGAAAAAGATCTTGGAGTCATCGTGGATAGTTCTCTGAAGATGTCCATGCAGTGTGCAGCGGCAGTCAAAAAAGCAAACAGGATGTTAGGAATCATTAAAAAAGGGATAGAGAATAAGACAGAGAATATCTTATTGCTCTTATACAAATCCATGGTGCGCCCACATCTTGAACACTGTGTACAAATGTGGTCTCCTCATCTCAAAAAGATATACTGGCATTAGAAAAGGTTCAGAGAAGGGCAACTAAAATGATTAGGGGATTGAACGGGTCCCACATGAGGAGAGATTAAAGAGGCTAGGACTTTTTAGCTTGGAAAAGGGGAGACTAAGGGGGATATGATAGAGGTATATAAAATTATGAGTGGTGTGGAGAAAGTGAATAAGGAAAAGTTATTTACTTGTTCCCAAAATAGAAGAACTAGGGGCCACCCAATGAAATTAGTGGGCCGCAGGTTTAAAACAAATAAAAGGAAGTTCTTCTTCACACAGCACACAGTGAACCTGTAGAACTCCTTGCCTGAGGAGGCTGTGAAGGCTAGAACTATAACAGGGTTTAAAAGCAAACTGGATAAATTCATGGATGTTAAGTGCATTAATAGCTATTAGGCAGGCTGGGTAAGGAATGATGTCCCTAGCCTCTGTTTGTCAGAGGGGGGTGATGGATGGCAGGAGAGAGATCACTTGATCTTTACCTGTTAGGTTCACTCACTCCGTGGCACCTGGCATTGGCCACTGTTGGTAGACAGGATACTGGGCTAGATGGACCTTTGGTCTGATCCAGTACGGCCTTTCTTATGTTCTTATGTAAAGCATCTGCCCCCAGCTGCAATAGCTCCTCTACTTTCTTGTTTCTGCCTTGTTCCAGCTTTAGCCCCAGCCCTGGTCCTGACTTACCTCACTCCAAGTAACCCAGCTCTGACTGTCAGCTCTGATTCCTGATCCCTGATTTTGGCTCTGGCATCTGGCCTCTGAGTCTGGTTCTGACCAGGGGCTCTGAATCCTGGTTCCTGATTCTCGCTGTGACCTTGACTCTAGCACCTGCCTACTGATACCTGATCTAACAATTAGGCATGACTACTCACATCCGAGGCACTGACAAGTTGAACCACCTGAACCACTAGTCCAGCCTGTCACAGAGTGGCAGGAAAACTGGTAGAGCCCTTGTGACCAAAGGCTGCCATACAAACAAGGAAGTCTTCTCAAGAGAGGAGGGGCAGTCAAGGACACCTTAACCCCTGCACCATCTGTTGTGTGTCTCCTATGGAGCAGGAAAACTGTGGCTAGATTTGGCAAACATTTGTTGGATGGGACAGAAGACAAAAAGTGGTATAAATGAACAATTTCAACATAGCAGTAGATTTGCAGTGGGGTGCCTCATGGATGTATACTAGGACAGTTGCTTTATATAAAGATCAATGATGTGCAGAAGGGTGAACATCAAGATGGAAAATTTTCACCTGACGTAAAATTATCTAGGACAGCCAACATCTGATGAAATGATAGAAATTTCAGAGGGACCTTACAAGTTTACATGAATGGGCAATATGATGGCAGCTGAAATTCAATGTTACAAATGTAAGATAATGCAGACTGGGAAAAATAATTTGAAATACTTTAACAAGTCAGGAACAAACCTGGGCATCATTGTGTAGAGTGCAATAAAAATCTCTGCTCAGTGTTCAGCAATGGTCAAAAACAGAAATGAAATGTTAGCCTGTATAAAGAATGGGAGAGAAAATGATACTGACAATGCTATATATAAGTCATTATATAAATCAATGGTGCACCTTCAACTGGAACACTGTGTTCAATCCTTGTTACCCTATTTCAAAAAGAACATAATAGAAAGAAGGGGTTCAGTAATAGGTGATTACAGTTATTAGAGGCATGGAAATCCTTCTGTAGGAGAAAAGATTGAAAAAAATATGCCTGGTTACTTTAGAGAGAAGACAAAAATGAGGGGACAAGATAGAAGTATTATGAATAATGGAGTTGGCAATACTTCTTTTTTCTGCCCTTTGTCTGTCTTGTCTATTTAAGTTCTTCAAAGCAGGAACTGTTTCTTACTATGTATTTCTACCATGCCTACCATGATAGGGCACCTATCTCAGTGGTGCTGCCGGATGACATTAAAATACAAATAATAATAAGAAACTATGAATGGTATAAACAAGATAAATTAGCCATTCCTATTTAACCTCTCTCATAATATAAGAAAAAGGGAGCATTCAATGATATTGAATTAGTGAAGTTAATTAAAATAAATGCTTTTTATATAGCAATAATTACCTTGTGGCAATGAGTTCCACCGGGCATCATTGAGGCAAGAGCTTATCAGTGTTCAAATAAGCTCTGGATGTTTATATGGATAATGAAAATATCTACAGTTACACTATATATGATTTTTAAAATATTATTTATATAAACTTTCATGCTTCATGGAGAAAGTCAATCCCAAACTGACTGTTTAGGAGAATAGGTTATTCCATAACTGTATACTACACAGGTTTTTGTGCCTTTCTCTGAAACACCTGACATTAGCCATTGTCAGAAGACAGGATATTGGGCTAGATGGACCTTTGGTCTGACCCGGTTCCTCTCTTCTTATCAGCAGTCTTGGCATTTAGTATATATGCAGACTCTTCCCAAATCAAACTATTGTTGGTTATACAGTCCAGTACTCAGTTCAGGTTGAATTTGAAGCGACCTTGATCACAGAAGCCTCTAAGCATCACTGTTGTCTGTCTCCCATCCCCTTCTATTTCTGCTCCAGCATTTTTTGAGTCAATCTGGGGATTAAGGGCCTGATCTTTAGAGGTATGCATACACCTAAAGATGCAGGTAGGCACATCATTAAGTGCTTAAATACCTTTAAAAATCTAAACCTAAGTGACTGATTCTACTCCCTTTGAAGTCAACTGACAAAACAACTGTTGCCATCGATATTGTATACCCAGGCCTCAGAAGATTTTAGCATGGTTTAGATAATATAGTAGGGCCCTTGTATAAGAACATAAGAATTGCCAAACTGGGTGAGACCAAAGGTCCATCTAGCCCAGTATCCTGTCTTCTGACAGTGGCCAATGTCAGGCGTTTCAGAGGACATTAACAGAACAGGTAATCATCAAATTATTTCCATTCCCACTTTCTGGGAAACAGAGGCTAGGGACACCATCCCTGCCCATACTGACTAATAGTAATTGATGGGCCTATCCTCCATGAATTTATCTAGTTCTTTTTTGAATTTCATCTTGGCCTTCACAACATCCTCTGGCAAAGAGTTCCACAGGTTGACTGCGTGTTGTGTGAAGAAATACTTCCTTTTGTTTCTTTTAAACCTATCGCATATTAATTTCATTTGGTGATCCCTAGTTCTTGTGTTATAAGAAGGAATACATAACACTTGCTTATATACTTTCTTCACATCGGTCACGACTGTATAGACTTCTATCATATAATTCCTTAGTCGTCTCTTTTCCATGCTGAAAAGTCTCATTCTTATCAATTTATCCTCAGATGGAAGCTATTCCATACCCCTAATAATTTTTCTTGCCCATTTCTGTACCTTTTCCAATTCCAATATATCTTTTTTGAGAGGGGTGACCAGATCTGCATGCAATATTCAAATGTGGGCATACCATGGATTTATATAGAGGCAATATGCTATTTTATGTTTTATTAACTATCTCTTAATTAGAAAAGAATATGACCAACTTAGGAAAGTTGCAGAGCTACAACAAATTTAAAATAACGTCATGGGATTTTATTTTAACAAATTGGGAAATTCCTGAAAGAACCCCTGATGTATACGTAGTACAGTTTAAACCCAGAGAGTAGAAAACACCAAGCTTTTCTACAATCCCTCCTTGAAAAAATGTCAAGGACACAGGAAAGAGAACATTCATCAGCTACCACTACATATTTCAACTACAACCAACTTTTAAAAACAATTTAAATGCCTAAATTCAGTGCTATTCATATCAAGATCCATACCACTAATTGATCATCAGTGGCATATATTTCAGATAGTTGCATACACCTCTGCCAAAAGGTATAAATAAAGGGCCACAATTTGATACCCTTATTCATACTGAATAGCACCTTAAAACACAAGTTCCATTATTTTCTTTTAGTTCCATGTTTGGGTGTTCACTGGTGCTGTCACCTAGTAGTTAAGGGATTAGGCCTCTGTTTGCCATGAGTCTAGTCTTTCCCCGGGCCATGCTCATGCACTGGAGTGTTTTGCCTTTTGATGGGGATTGATCCAATCGCCCAGTGTGACAGGGTTCCAAGGAATATATGGGGGTCCGTCTAGTGACCTCTTCAGCCATCCAATCCCAATAGAGGGTTTCCCAAGGTCTTTACCCTTTCCATCTTACCCCCAGAGAGAATCTAGAAGTGAGGGTTTTCTTGCCCTCCTTAATGAAAGGGGTTGGTAGGGAAATCTAGGCTCTCCCACTCCATGGGCCTTTGGCCCAGAGTCCTATAAGAAGTACCAATGTCCAGCTCCCAGGAATACCTTATGTCTGCCTCCTTGGGCCACCTCCTACCACCAACTCTCTTTCCAAAGTCTTACAGTTTGCATCACAGTAGTAGAAGGAAAGATAATAATTGAACAGTCAGCCCCTCTGTGCTCAGCAGGAAGCTCTGGAAAAACAGGAGTGCCCTTCCCCAGGATTCTCAGGTCCCTTTTAAGATCTGCTTCCATTTGGAGCATGCTCTGCAGGTGTGGGTGGGCAGAGTCACCTGGACTCAGAGTTGATCTGTAACCCTTTTGGTTCCAATGTGGTGTTTATGCACTCTGTCACACACCCTCCCCATTGCATTTGGTGCCCGGGTACCCTCCTGTGGCTCTTGTTCTCCTCACTCTTATTAAAAAAAACCTGTTTTCTTATGGTCCCCTCTTGCCTGGTGAAGTACTGGAAAACTATATGGCTGCAAGGAAAGGTTCCATTGCTTGGTCATAGGATTGATATCTTTCATCGAGTTCACCCAGTGGAGGGGTGCGTGATCTGTCACTAAAAGGAAAGGGTTCCCCAACAAATAATATCTCAAAGTTTCCATGATCCACTTCATGACCAAGGCCTCCTTCTCAATGACACAGTAGCATACTTCTCAAGGAAACAGTTTCCTGCAAAGATAAAGTATAGGTTGTTCTTCCCCTTCAAAGTCCTGTGAAAGTACTGCCCCCAGCACCCACATTCGAGATCTCAGACTGCAATACAAATCATCTTGAAAAGCCAGGGTGTGAGAGAACTGATTCCTGAGTTAGCATTCCTTTCAGCATCTTTAAAGCCTTCTTTCAAGCTTTGGACCACTGAATTTTCTTAGGGTTGCATCCTTTATCAGATCTGCCAGGGGTGCTAGAATGGTGGTGAAATTTGGTACAGAGCATCTATATTAGCTGGCAAGGCCCAAAAAGCAACACACTTGCTTTTTTGTGGTTGGTATGGGGCATTTCTTTAAGACTTGTAGTTTTCTAATCAGAAGTTTCAGAAGTCTGCCTCCTACTGTATAGCACAAGTAAATCACTTTCCAGCTGGCCAGCCTACATTTGGCAGTGTTGGCCATTATACCTAGTTTCTTGAGGGCTTGCAGTACTGCAATGATGTGTCTTAGGTAATTGTTCAACTCATAACAATAAATGACAATGTTGTCAATGTGTGTAGTGGCATAATGTCCATTGGGTCAAAGTACATGGCCTGCCAGGTGCCGGAAGGTGGCTGTGGCCCCATGGCTGAATGGCATGGTCTTAAACTGGCAGATGCTCAATGGGGAGGGAAAAGTGGTCTTTTCTCATGATTTGGTTGTTAAAAAAATCTGCCAATAATGTTTGTTAGGTCAAGAGTGGACATATACTTGGGCAACCCCAGACCTGTCCAGCAACTTATATACTCTATGAATATGGTACACATCAAATTTCGATACTGTATTCATTTTTCAGAAATCAGTGCAGTATCAGGTTGACCCAGTGGTATTATGGGGCTCCTCCACTCACTGAAGGACTCCTCAATCATCCCTAAATCTAACATGGCCTGCAGTTCTTGGTGGAACATCTCCCACATTTTCCATTGTAAATGTTGTTTTTGTTCAGGTTGATGTTCTTCCCCTGGGGTATTGGTCCTATTTTGTGCCATAACGGTGCTCGTGAGACTAGCTCATATTCAGAGAAGAAGGTGCTATAAGGAAGCCAGCTGAGTCCTGCCAAGCCTCTTGCAGGTTCACATGATAAATCTGCATTGCTTTTCTCTTCTGTGGCTGGTGGATTTCCTAACTGATCACCATCACCCTTCTTACCACCTAGAATGGACCCTGCCACCTGGCTAGTAGCTTTGACTCCAAGGTTGGTAGTAACAGTAATACCCTATCCTGGGGTTCAAATTCTCCCATCCTGGCTCCTCCGTTGTAGGTCTATTCCTGGTTCTGTTTGGGACTTCAACAGGTTTTCTTTAGCAAAATGCCTCAATGTCTCCAAATTATCCTTCAGATGGATCACTACTCTACCATGTTGTTTGGGGGGAGGGGGACTTTGCTCTTCTCACAGAAGAGGCCTAGGATCCCATGTGGTTGTCTCCCATATAGCAGTTTGAATGGTGAGAACCCTGTTGATGCCTGTGGCACTTCACAGATGGCAAAATGGAAGGGCAAGAGTAACTTACCCCAGTGATTGGGGTCTGAGATCACAAATTTCCTAAGCATCTCTTTCAGTGTCTTATTGAAGTTCTCCACCAGCCCAGCTGTCTGTGGCTGATAGACTGATGTCTTTAAGGCCTTGATTTGCAATTTCCCTATTAATGTTGATGTAAAGTTGGCCCTGTGGTCAGTCAGTATCTCTTTTAGTATCCCTATTCATGCAAAAACTTTCATCAGTTCAGTAATGATGGTTGCTGCAGTTATCAAGTGAAACGTGATGGCCTCTAGGTACCGCATGTCGTAGTCCATTATAACTAGAATATATTGGTACTTGCACTCTTTTCCAGTGGCCCACAAGGTCATTTTCTCCTAGGGAACTCTGACCACTGGGAAGGGGACTAGTGGAGCTTTTGCTGTCTTTTTGGGTCCTGTCCATTGGCACTTGAGACACAATGTCCTTGACCTTGCTATGCCTTCCAGGCCAATAAAATCTAAGGGCTATCCTTTTGATGGCTTTGTCTGACCTTCAATGTCCCCCGTGCCCAGGATACCACATGTGCCAGCTGTAGTATTTTCTGAAGGAATTTCCTTGGGACCAGAAGTTGTACCCTTATCTCTCTCGATTGATGATCTTTTGCCACTTAGTATAATCTCTCCTCTCTGAGTTCAAACTAGGGCCACTGCTTCATCTGTCGTGGGTCCATTACTTCACAATTTATAATGGCAAGCTGGTCATATGCCCTGCTCAGGGTTAAGGTCATCTTTCTATTCACCTACAAAAGCTATGTCAGCTGTCAGTAAGTCAAAGTCTTGGGAGGGTGAATTCTTCTGTTTCTCTTGATTGTGGGAAGTGTATTATTTCTGTCAGGAGGTCCCTTTACCAGGATCTTCCACCTTTCCAACTCCTGATAGCTTTCCCATAGTTCTGAGACATGAGGTCCTCTACCTGATGGTCATCTCCTTCCAAGGGGTCATTGCCCCATGATTTTATAACCTCCCTGAATAATTCCCAATCCCAGCCCAAAATCACTGGGTAAAACAGCATATGGACTACATCTGCTCATACTTTTCCCATGGGGTTCCCCATGGTGAGCTGTACCTCCTTTGTGAGACATGGCCATATATTCCAGTGCATGTACTGGAGGTAGATGTCCCCAAGTTATCTCTGGATTGTACTGGAGGTAGGTGTCCCCAAAGTTATTTCTAGATTGTTAGCTACTCCCTGATCAATGTTTAGCTGAACTCTGAGTCTCTTAATGCTGGTACTTCTACTCCATTGATCCACACAGGATCTCTTGGCCAGGTCTCTTTTCTTGGTCTTGGCATCCACCGTCCATGCCTGTCCATAGCCATGATCCATGAAAGGATAGCAGTCATGGTGGAAATGACCACACTGTGTGCACAAAAGCAAATTCTTTTTGAGAGACTTGCTCTGTCCTTTGATTGCTCTTGGAGGAGTTGGGTGTCCATGGAAGAAGAGAATGAAGGACATGACCTGCCCATGAACCTACTTCTCCACTGCCTGGAATCTTGCACAGTCATTTATTTATTTATTTTTGAGCAAAGTGGTATAGAATGCTACCATATCAGAACAGGAACATTCTATATTCCCTTTGCACAAGTATAAATGACTACACAAAATTGTAAGTCAGTGGAGCAGCAGGCCCTATATGTTGTTTAATCAGATGACTGGTTTTCTCAGATTGACAGTTTTGCCACTTTGCTTCTTCAGAGAGTATTCTACTGATGCACAATATTTCAGATAAAATGGAATAAAGGAACAAGAGACGCAACGGAGGTAGTAAGCCTCTGTAACTCAAATTTTGTTGATGAACTTGAATAACCTGAAGGATTTGTACAAGTGGACTTTAGAGCAATCATTATATTCACCATTCATTAACTTTATCATAATTTTCCCATTACTTCATCATTGTGTATACCCGACTAATTGTAGGGATGCTACTTATATTCCTTTATATCCAGACTGTTCCGTCTTTAGTATTTTTTGTATGTTGAAACTAATTGCACTTAAACTATTATCAACTCTATAGAATTACTCTGAGCAAAACTATATGATGCTAATCGTAATGGTTTTTTGATGTCCTTTCACTTATCAATTGGATCATTTTAGTATGATTCTATACCTGTGACTAGGACACCAATTATTCTTCTGTGGACATATTAATTAAAGAACAAAATAACATTTTCAAAACTTATTAATACCATATAATCCACGTACTCTGTATGGCAGTAAACTAAATAAAGTGTTATGTTTTATTTTGTTTTTAAATCTCAAATATGTTTATTCAGTAATGATATGGTCATATACACACAAAATTTAGATTGGCTTCATTTTGACTATTGAACAAAGACTTGCGTCATTTCTTCTCATATCTAAATCCCAGTTTAACCATTCTCAATTTTCAAACATGTTGATGAGTTACAAGAATGTTTACCAGTAAAGAGTCAACAGTTACCATTAAGAAGTCAACAAGTTACCATTCAGTCCCTGGAATGTGAAAATCTATAGATATTTCCTATATGCAAAACTGTAAATAACTGCAGTATCTCATATCCCATTGTTGGTAAATGATTGCTTTGAATTCACCAAGGTACTTTTTACAATTTTTTAAAATAAAATAAAAAGAATTAAAAGGAATGCTGAAATTAATACACCGTACAAAGAATGACTGCTTTCAAAAGACCATTTTAAAAGAGTTTGTAGTATAATACTTGGGCTAAATTCATCCCTGGCTTAACTCTTAGTGGATGTAGCTGCTATGGCCTTTTGTTTTGGAGAAATATATTGCACTAATTATTCATTCTTTTATTCAGTTTGGCTGCTTCTGAGGTTTAGAAAGATGTATGAATATTGTTGAGTATCACTAAAAATGCTTTGAGAAAAGTATAGGCAACTAAATTTAAAGTTTAAAATAAGACAATCCTTGCAGTAAAAAATCAGTCACTTATCAGTAGACTTCCATGCAGCTCATTCAAAATTCACAATTTGGAACACAAATTTAGAATATTGAACATGGCATTATTCATTACCTGGCACACAGTCACTCAAGGCAGTTAGCCAAACAAGCTATCTCTCTACTTACAGGTGAAACAACGTTTTTGAGAATCTTAAAAATTTGAAAACATTCATAAATCAAAATAGGAGGTTTTCTAAAAGGGAAGCTAACATGCCAATTTTATATATACCGGATAGGAAAACAAGTCAGCTTTTGAAAAGGCTTTTCTGACAGACACTTCAACTTATTCAGACAATATCAATTAGTGTCTATAAAGTAGACTTACCAAAAATGATATTTCAATCAGTATATTTTCCAGTTGCAAAGAGATTATATTTCCTCCCTCTTTGCTTCAGGGTGTAGGAAAGAGGATAATTATAGAATATGGACTGGGTTACAGTATGACTGCTTACAAAAACAATTATAACAAACTGTCAGTCTGGACACTGAACTGCAAACTTTTCCACCATGACCATTACCATCTCTAGTAGTGCTCAATCTGTCTAGGTGTCAGGATTGCCTCCCCACTCTGAACTTTAGGGTACAGATGTGGGGACCCGCATGAAAAAAGAAATAACCCCCCCAAGCTTATTTTACCAGCTTGGGTTAAAATGTTTTTTTCCAGAACACAACTTTTTTTGTGTTTGGACCTGGTACATTGCCACCACCAAACTAGGTTTAGGGTAGTTTGGGACCCTTCTTTTCCTTTTTACTAACCCCCCAAACTTTTTTCTTTTCTGGGAAGCTTGAGAGAAAAAAAATAAACCTCGCCTGCTCCTGCAAGATGTGCCCGATTCAAAACCAGGATTTTACACAATGGAAAACAAGCAGTTAGCTTCTTAAAAGAAAGATTTTAATAAAAGAAAAAAAGAAAGGAATAAATTCCTTATAACCATTAATAAAACAGCATTTACCATAATCAACAAAAGGATTTAGAAACCAAACCTCTCCCCCGAGGCAACTTTCTCCCACTGTTGAGATCTCTGCTGAATTTTACAATCTTAAGAAGCACCCAGCCAACACTTACCACTGAGAACCCTCCAAGTGATAAAAAGAAGGTAATCTTACTGACTACAGTACTTGATAGAATCTATAGTTACAGAGAAAGACATAGCTGTGTTCATTCCATAGCTGAGGTGAACAGAGAGAGAGCCAGAGAGAAACTGAAACTTAAAATCCTTTGTTTTCTAAGGAATTTTTTATTGGTTAGTTGTCTACCTCTCAGGTTACCTTTAGCTTAACTTCTTACAGGTAAACACTAATTTTAGGCTACTTTACACTTATAACACTAGGTAAATTAGTTTTTCTTTTTAGCATCATCCTAAATCTATAACTCAAGTTGTAACTGGCAAATATCCCCCATTTCACAGGGGGGGATGTTGGTCAGACTGGCAGGGGGCAGGACAGCCCGGGAAGAGAAGGAAGAGGGGAAAGTGCGTGCCCGAGAATCTGGACCTCGGCCCCTATTCCTTCCATTGGCCAGCCAATGGGGAGCGAACAAGCTGACTGGCCTGCACGTTCCCATCCCAACTAATTAATGTCCTTCCCAGATTTTTGGGGCCTCTTGTCCCCTTCAGCTGCCCAAGCCGTCTTTCCTGTAGTTTTAGTATATGAGCTGAGTTTTCATGATGCTGTTGCTCTGACTGAATACCTGGTTTGGGGTCAGGAAGGAATTTTTCCCATTGAGCCAAACTGGCCAAGTTCTGTAATTTTTTTCATCTTCCTCACAGCATCATGGAGGTGCATTTAGGTTTAAAGAATAATAATAATAATACTTAGCTATTCTAAAACAAGGACTTGAAAATTTAATATTATATATATACATATATATAGGGAAGATTAGTTTGTCACAACTTACAGCTGGTGTCCAGTACAGACAAAGGCCAAAATGGTCAGTTCCAGAGGCAAATGAGACCCAAGATTTCAATGGCAGACCTTGTGCCTGTTGAAGAAAGAGAAACCTGGAGTCTTCACAGACCAAAGTCTCCCTTTGGGTACCCTCATGTGGGGGTGGGCAAGAGATTCAGGGGTAGGCTGAAGAGGATTTACCCCGAGTTATTGGATATATGGTGGGAGCCCTGTAATCCCTCACTGAACCAATTTATATGTTTGGTATGTGAGAGACAGAAGGCAATGTTAAGTTAATGGAGTTCGAACCTGCAATATAAATTCATCCCTGTGTCTGTCTTCATTCATCTGCATGTCATGATCAACCACTTAATGCTATTAGAGACTGAAGAGTTAGTAGAATTCTGTACAGATTACAGTTGGGTGAATTACTGTGGTTGGTTGAATTGATACAAAAAGTGTCTTCTGAATATTTTCACAAATAAACATGTTGATTTTCTTTAACTCTTATTTCCAAGTATACAGAAAAGTGTCACTTTATTCCTGAAACTGTTCATGATTTCCAAAAGTTACAGCAATTTTAGCATATTCAGTCACACATTGTGAATAACAAATATCAGATAGTGAATACTCCAAGTGAACAGTTCACAAAAAAATATATAGTCTGAAAAACGTATTTCAGTTAATTTGGCAAATACTTAAAAATAAGAAACACCATAATAAAAATTAGGACCAATTTGCAAAAAATTCAGAAACAGAGAAAAGGATTAAATTTATTGGATAAATTACAGAAGCTGCCTTTCAGTGGTGAGTGAATAGTTTCATATACAGACACAAAGTTGGACAAACACAGATAGCTAGATAAATATACAAATGGAGAGACAGATATGTATGGCATATTCATAAATATAAAGACACTGTATATACTCTTGCTTATTTACAAACTAGGTCAGATCCTTCGCAGTTATAAATTGGCACAGCTCCACTGACTTCAATGAAATTATGCCAATTTATATCAGCAGATCATATAGGCCACAATATTCATGTAGGTCCGTTAGCTCCAAGAAATCCGAAAGTGTTTTGTGCTTTAAAAATAAGCTATTATCTATATTTCAGCTAGGTGAATAGTAGTCATTGAATATACTGTCTGACCAAATTTACTATTTTATTTAATAATATATTTAATAAATACTTTCATAAGGTGTTTGAGGAGTCCCATATGTGGTTGAACACTGTCTTGAATAAAAGTATTCAATAAATAATGGTGATATTTATCAAATAAAGTATTAAATTATTTTCTTTTAATTTTTTTTGGATATATATCCATCCCTAATCTATATCTCTATCTATTTTTGTATTTGTAGGCCCCTATTATTGAAGTATCTGAGTGCCACAGAATCTTTAATATATTTATCCTAACAGCCTATGAGTACATCTCTATGAGGTTGGGATGTACTCTTATCTCCACTTTATAAATGGAGAACTGAGGCAGAGAGAGAGAATAAGTGAATTTCCCAAGATAATATGAGAAGTCTGCGGTGGAGTGGGGAATTGAACCTAGGTTGCTTGGAATTATTGAACCCTAATCATTGGTCCATCCTTCTTCCCTGCATACTGATATAGGTGATCTAAATCTATATAACAACCCTTAGAGCTCTATCTAAGCTCAAAAGCTTGTCTCTCTCATCAACAGAAGTTGGTCCATTAAAAGATATTACTTCCCCAACCTTGTCTCAGTAATGTACAAAGGAATTGGTCATGCACTGTGATTTGCCAGGGTATACAAATCATTACTTCATGCAGGATTCAGGCCATATTTTGTAAAGCTCTTTGGAATACTGAAGGATGAAAGTTGTCAAAATATTAATTATTATTACTACTGCTTCTACTAAAGCCTATGTAGTTTCTAATCTTGGACAAATATCTATAGTAAAGTAGACAATGACAAATTTGCTATCTATAAAATTGTGATCTATCATGATCTTAACTGATTTTATCTTATTGGGAGTGATGTGCTTATATTTAAATAATGATCACATCTTCCTTCATCTTTATCTTTAATGCTTTTCATAGCACGCATGTAGACAAAATAATATTAAGGTATTAAAAGCAGTAGTTGGTGTTTTTAAAAATTTAAATAAAAAAATTCTGTGGTTTAATTCCATATAAATTAATCTCACTCTGGAAAGTATTTTTCACTTCGAGAATCTATTAAATGCTCTTTTTTATACTCAACCTGCTGACAAAAATTAGAAAGCAAACAAATGAGATGAGTTGCAGTGAGGAAACTAGATGCCAAAAGAGCACAGTATATAATTGGAAGAGCACAGGAGAATGTTTAAAATAAGTTCAAGAACAGTGATAAGGCTGAAGATGATGTTATCTGTTGGACAGAAGAAGCCATTAACATACACCAGAGTGTTTTCAATCACTTAATCAGAAAACCCTTTTCCTGAGCACTGTTTCTTGTCCATGTGCCATGAACAAACATAAATATTTTGAATTTCCTGCATCCTTTACTCTGATAATGGGCTCTTAACTATAAGCCCTTCCCACCTCAAAGCAAAAGCTAAAAAACAAATGATAAAACATGAAAGATAGATATGATTTCTATGCCAGATGAGTTACTGAATTCCACAAAGCACTCACTGTGGGGTTTTTTTTTACCACATTATTACTTTTTACTTTCATATGAATGCACTAAAAAATGAGGGGGCGGGGGGAATGCTTTAGAGGTCCACTATTGTCCCCCCAGGCTGAAGTGGATAAACTGTTAACTGACTGCAATACTATAAGTCAAGATCAGCCCCATATTAAAAAGGTTTAACTGCTCTCATTTTACATTTGTGCATTACAGCAAACTCAAGATTCCATTTTTAGTATCTTCGAGCTCACTGGCTGGTGTAGATTAGAACAGGCCCATTGACTTTGCTAGAATTGTGCTAGTTTACACCAGCAGATAATTTACCCTACTGTTTAATTAGGGACTTTTCCATCCTAAAACTATGTAGTTTGCATAATAAATGTAAAATAGTAAACAAAGTGTGGCAAATTAACACCTACAAAATCTTATTAAATAAATGTACATAATGTATCTCTGAAATCTCTGTTCATGTTGTGTATCCCTACACAAACAGCTTAAAGATCATGAAGAATTATGGTAGATTTGTATATGACTTGGAGGTATAGTAAGGGGGAAATTCCAAAGTGAAGTTCACTGAAAAAATCAACTGAAGAATGGTCAGTGTATTTAATACAAATTCACATTTTATTGCATATAATAGAAGTATAATATAACCTAAACTGCACAAGAAACAATCCTTTATCCTGTGTCAAACTTTAATACATGAGTTATGTGCTGGGAAGAGCCTTAGGAACTGAATTCCTCCCCCACACACTATACACTGACTCTGTGAGCAGCTTCAAGGCTGCAACAGCCTCAGCAGATGGGGTCTAATTCTGTGAGGTGCTGAGCTCCATCAACTCCTGTTGATTCCAGAAATAAGCCTTAGGTGCACTCCTGCCTTCTGCAGGAGTACTGGTTCGCGGATCCATATAGTTGCAGATTTACCATCCTTGCTTCTCCTGATGCCCACTCCTTACTGATTATAACTCCATGGCACTCAGAAGCTAGATACTCTATATATAGGCTCGTGGTATCTTGTCCAACCTCTTATATACACTGGAAATGCATGACACTGCATCCGTGGAAGACAGGGCAGGATATACCCTATAACAGTCAATATATATCAGAAACAACCTAAGAGTCTTAAGAGTTGTTTCTAGATAATTCTGACACAACTGATGCAATGTTTTCCTGTGTCCAAATAAGCTGTATCAGTCATTTGAATAGCAATGAACTAGAAACCGCGCATTGTGTTAAAACAAATAAATCAAAGTGGGATACGTGGCATCAGGAAAAACTAACTTTAAGTGGTCATTAAAGGAAAAAGGAGACCTATATTTAAATATATTTCTTCTGCTCTAAATAGCTAGCTGGCAAATTTGTTTGTTCTGTTCTATCCTGATTGTTATGGTGTTACCTAAAAATGAAATCATAGACTATATAGTAGATTGATCACCTCTCAGATTTTTACTTCCCATTTGGAGCCCAGCATCTGTACAAAAATATTTACTGCTAGAGGATCTGCTGCTCTGAGCAACACCGATTTACACCAGATGAGAATCTAGCCCAATAGATAGTCCAGAAACTTACAAATAATAATTATGGGTGTAATCTCTCCTGCACGGGACAAAATTTAAAATTTCCAACACGATTCAGGCTCACACTGGAATGTAAAAAGAAGCTAGGTAAAGAACCAAAGAGCCATATTGCAGAAAATAATAATTCAGCTCAATTAAAATATTTGATAAATATGATCTGATTGTAATCAATATGCAAAATATGTCTTTTCTCAGAAGATATATACTGTTTTCCCATTTTACATTTATGAGCCTTAAGTCATAAGTGTTTTGTGTCATACCAAAATGGATTTAAGATCCCAGACCTATATTCCTATGCACACAGATTCCAAGTGAAGTTAAATGGAATCTTGGATGCATGCGGAATTCAGAATCAAGTCCTTAAAGAGTCATGGTTTATTCCGTGTGTGTGTTTAAGCATGGCAAAAAGAAAATGTGTGTGACTTCAATGTTTATGACATTTCCCACTTGTTTTTCTAACAGGTGAGATGCACTGTTAATAAGAAGATGAAAAATTAATTTATCTGGGTAAAATGCTAGTGAAATCTGATGGTTTCATTACAGAGGCTGTTGCCTTGCAATAAACATTGCCTCCCATTACTAAGGAAACTGCCACTAATCAAATGTGTTTCTGAAGTACTACAAAAGGATTTGGCAGTAAATTTAAAGATAATGACTGTTAAGTGAGGCTTGATTTATTCCTAGTCTTTCTTTATTTTTAATCTATTGTTATTTTACTATTTTCGTACAGAGTGGAAAACGTGCAGTATTACTCGTTGTGGAATTTGGGGTATATACCTGAATAAAAATTGTTTACGTAAAATATTATTTCATTTTCTTGGGGAAAAAATTGCCTCTTAAGCTACCTGACTTCATACAAAATAATACAGATATGAACAGAATCCACCTTTTTTTTAAATAGTCGGTTGAATCAAATCCCAATCTCAAGACAATTCCAAGATGAACTGACTCTGAGAGTAAATGACCTCTTCATCTCAGTGATAAAGTTCCAGCCAAAATATTCTCTCGGCCTGAGACGTGATTCATTAGAAATATGTGCATGGTGTGGAGCTCTACACTCTATCTGGCAGAGTCCGGCCTGCAGACTGATAAGAAGCAAATGCAAATGTCCTGATAAGAACTGAATGCAAATATTTATGATATGATATTCCCTGGGAATTATGTGCAGATAAAACAAAGTGTATTATTTTCCTGCTTCTCTTTCAGGTTTGCCAAAATGCCCTTTTTCGCTTTCGGAATTTGCATTTCTTCAAAATTGATTCGGCTTGCGTATTATGTTAAGCTATTTGTTTGCTAAGGATGGTAATTAGTTACTGTAATTACAGCAATGACAGTTGCTAAATTGTTTTTAAAGCATTACAGTGAGCCTGTGCCAGAAGATTGCAGTATTTTTTTGGATTTAAGCAGAGGCTGGAAAAACTCCCACTCTAAGGCCAGCATGGGATTTTCGACTACAAAGCTGCTTTTCCTGATTGAAATATTTTTTAAAAAAGAAATCATTAATTTGCATTGATTGTAAGTACTAACTTTAAATTTTGGTTTATTCACAGATCACAGAAATATTAGTGACAGTGGGCCCTGTGGGAAAGGAGATGCAAGGGGAACACCCATCTTAGCTAAAAGTGAAAGCTGATAGCAGAGGGAAAATGGTATAACCATTACTCTGAGCTTGCTAATGAAACTCTACTCTGTTTTTAGACCAATTAAAAACAATGTTAAAATGCCAGATTGAAAGTCATTTCCCGACTTTTCTGACATGCCCACAGCTAAAATGAGAAATTCAGAAGGTACTACATTTTCCATATCCGTACTGTACAGAACTTTGTGACTTGGAAAGAAGTAGAAGAGGGAAACAAACAGCTCCTCCAAATACATTCACGAAGTTACTTGGAAAGAAATGTGTATATCTTTTTTACTTTAACCTAAAACATACAGCATATTTTTTGCCATTCTTACTTATAGATAAACAGTGGATAGATGGCAGTGACTGTGAGTGGGGTGAATGTCTGGCACTAAACCCAGAAAGCTTCAGGTTTCATCCTTTACCCCTTTCCCTCTAGCATTTCCTCCAATGGAGGTACAGACACAGCAGGAAGGGCATGCAGCTCAGCAGCGGAAGAGCCCCAGGCATCTTAGCATGAGCTCTTCCTCTTCCAAGACATGTGGTCTCAGGAGATTAGCTGGTGTGTGTGTGTGGGAACCCTAAGGGTTCACCCATCTCTTCATTCTGTTCCTCCTTCCATCCCACCCCCGTATAATCTTATTCCTCACAGTTTATAGGAACAGACATAATCACTCCACTTTTCTTCCTTCAGAAAACAGGCAGCGTCCTTTACATCAATAGTTTTGCGCTGTCATTGATAAGTAGAGCACCTACAACCAGCCCTCCACCACCTTCATCGTTCGCCTTGATTCTAATTTCATATATTGCCTTACTGTCTGTAACCTGGGAATGTATCTCAAGATAGCCCCCACCTCCTAGAAAATCTCCCATTGCCTGCTCTTAACTGACTACATAACTTGCTGCAAATCCTGTTCCCAGAACCATTTCACCCCTCACGAATAAATAAATAAATTAAATAAATAATAACAATAACAATAATGATAACATCAAATGCTATGCCAAGAGACTCCTGGTTTCCCCATAGCCTGTGATTCTCTACAAAACTTTCCTTTGTTCCCTTTTTCATCCCTTCCTCACTGCTGTTGATGTTAGCTGCACTGTATATGGTAACCTGCATACATGATTGTATTTGTATGGATCTGGAATGCATTTGTCTATTAAGCATTCTGCAATTCTTTTAAAGGGGAAAAACTATATGAAAACAAAATATGCTCTATGATTTGCATATGCACATTTGTGTTTTGATAGACAGGCAGATAATCACTCTTTCAAAGATAAATAGACAATATACTTCTTAATCCTATTTATGTATTCTTCACCTAATAGATGTTCCCAGTTGGTTAACTAGACGTCAGATCGTCATCTCCCAACATCAACATATCCCATAGTTTGGTGCTTTGAAAGGGCTAGTTTCACAAAGCTGAAACAATTATGATCCAAAACTGCCAGGAAGAAGAATTTAATCAGAAAAATGTGAATGATAATTGGCAATAGTTTAAGAATACTCTACTAGCTGTCCGAAAGACCACAATCCCACAGTCGAGGAAGAAGGCTGTATTGATTTAAAAAATGACTTGATTTAGAGGGGAAGTGAAGGCAGCTATAAAAGTAGTATATAACAAATGAAAGAAAGGGGGAGTTGATAGTAACAAATATAAATCAGAAGCTAAGAAATGTAGAAAATTGATCAAGAAGGTAAAGGGGACAAGGAGAAATCTATGGCCAGCAGTGTTAAGGATAATAAGATGTTTTTAAGCATATTAGGAAGAAAAAGAATCCTACCAATGATATTGGTTCATTACTACATGGAAATGGTAGAATTATCAATAATCATTCAGAAAAGGCACAAGAGTTCAATAAAAAATTTTTGTTCTATATTTGGGGAAAAACAGATGATGTAGTCATATCACATGATATCACTCTTTCTATTCCACTAATTTCTCATGAGGGTGTTAAACAGTGGCAACTAAAGTTAGGTCTTTAGAAATCAGCAAGTCCAAATAATTTGCATCCAAGAGTTTTAAAAGAGCTAAATGAGGAACTCACTGGATGATTAATGTTGATTTTCAGTAAATCGTGGAACACCAGGAAATTCCAGAAGACAAGAAAAAAACTAATATTGTGTAAATGCTAATAGTTTAGAAGGGTAAATGGGATGACCCAGGTAATTATAGGCCTCTCAGTCTGACATAAATCCTGAGCAAGATAATGGAGCAATAAATATGGGACTCAATTAATAAAGAAGAGGTTACTCATCCTGTGCAGTACCTCTGGTTCTTTGAGATGTGTGCCCCACTCCAGTGTGCTTGTGCCCCATGCACCTAAGAGTGGGGATTTTAGGTAGCAGTGTCTGTTGTGCCCATGCATGTGTCCCCCACAGTCTGTGCCCTGCACCAGGGCTATATAGCACTGCATGGGTGAACTGCCTTCAGTTCCTTCTCTACCACAGAGTCCACTGAAAAGAACTCCCAAGCAGAGGGGAGGAGGATGGATAGTGGACCACCCATAGGCACACATATCTCAAAGAACCACAGTTACTGCACAGGGTGAATCATCTTCTCTTCTTCTTTCTGTCCCAATGGGTGCCTTATTCTAGATGACAATAAAGCAGTACCCTCTACAGAGGGGAGGATCTTTGGAGTCATATCCAAGATTGAAGATAGAACAGTAGAGCCACATATGACATCACAAGCTGAGTGATGAGTGACTGCATAGTGTTCAGCAAATGCATAAATGAATGTCCAAGTCGTGACTCTATGTATTTCTGCGATGGGAACATTCTTAAGAAAGGTTATCGAAGTACAAAGGGATCATGTGCAGTGAGTTAACACTCTAGAGCGAAGCTAAAGGCAGTGAGACTTGATAACACAAGGTAATGCAGCCAGATATCTAACTGGAAAGACGTTGCTTGGAAATTGGAGATCCCTTAGTTCTGTCCATTGATGGTTGTGATCCACCCAGATAGCATGACAATGCTCATCCAGTCTGACCTCCTGCACATTGCAGACCACAAAACCTTACCCACCCACTCCTCTAGCAGTCCCATAACCTCTGGTAGAGTTAATGAAGCCCTCAAATCTTGATCTGAAGACTTCAAGTTATAGAGCATTTACTCTAGTTCAAATCAGCAAGTGAGCTATGCTCCGTGCTGCACAGGAAGGCAAAAAAAACCCAGAGTCTCTTCAAATGTGACCTGAAACAAAATTCATTTCTGACCCCAAATATGATGATCAATTAGACTCTGAGCATGTGGGCAAGACCCACCAGACAGATACCTGGGAAAGAATTCTCTGTAGTCCCCCCCTAGAGTCCCATCTCCAGCCACTGGAGATATCTGCTAGTAGCAGCCCTGGATGGGCCATATGTCACTGCAGGCAATCCTAACATACTTACCCCGCCATAAACTTAAGCTCAGTCTTAAAACAAGTTAGATTTTTTGCCCACACTACTACCCTTAGAAGGCTGTTCCAGAGCTTCATTCCTTTGATGATTAGGAACTTTCATCTAATTTCACACCTAATCTTATTGATGGTCAGTTTATAACCATGTGTTCTCGTGCCAACGTTGGCCCATAATTCAAATAACTCCTCTACCTCCCTGGGATTGATCCCTCTGATTTATTTATATAAAGAACAATCATACCTCCCCTAAGTCTTCATTTTTTTAGGCTAAACAACCCAAATTCCTTAAGTTTCTTCTCATAAGGTAGATTCTCCATTCTATCAGCCCTTCTCTGTACCTGTTCCAGTTTGAATTTATCTTTCCTAAACATGGGAGACCCAGTACTGCACACAGTATTCTAGATATGAGGTCTCTTAAGTGACTTGTATAATGGTGATAATACTTCCTTATCGCCACTGGAAATATCTTGCCTGACGTGTTCTAGGAATGCTTTAGTCTTTTTCATGGCCACATCACACTGGCAGCTCATAGTCATCCTATGATCAACCAATACACACAGGTCTTTCTCCTCCTCTGTTGCTTTCAACTAATACTTCCTCAGCTCAAAGCAAAAATTCTTGTTAGTTCTGAAATGCATGAACTTGCACTATAAAATTTCATCCCTTCTATTTTCAAGATCATCAAAATCTTCTTGTACGATATTCTGGTTCTCCTCCATATTTGCAATGCCTCCTGACTTGATGTTGTCTGCAAATTTTATTAGCACATTCCCATTTTTTGTGCCAAAATCATTAATGAAAATGTTACATAAGATTGGTTCCAAGACCAGTCCTTGAGGAATTCCACTAGTAACTTCTCTCCAGCCTGACTGTTAACTTTTCAGTATGATCTGTTATAGTCTCTCCTTTAATCAGTTCCTTATCCACCTTTTGATTCTTGTATCAATCCCATCTTCTCCAATTTATGTAACAATTTCTCACGTGGAACTGTATCATATGCTTTAATGAAATCCAGATAGATTAGATCTATTGCACTTCCTTTGTCTTAAAAATCAGCTATCTTCTCAATGAAAGGTTGGTTTGGCACAGCCTACCTTTTGTAATACCATGTTCTATTTTATCCCAGTTACCATTTTCTCTATATCTTTCATTTCTCTGACTTTCAAAATTTGTTCCAAGACCTTGCATACAACTGATGTCAAACTAACAGGCCTGTAGTTTCCTGGATCACTTTCCCCACCCCTCTTTCTTAAATATAAGTACTATGTTTGCAATTCTCCATTCATGGGGTATGACCCCCAACTTTATAGATTTATTAAAAATCCTCGCTATTCTGCATGGAATTTCGTGTGCTAATCCCTTTAATATTCTTGGATGGCGATTATCCAGGTCCCCTGATTTGATCCCATTAAGCTGTTTGAATTTGCCTTCCACCTTGGATGTGATAATTTCTGCTTCCATATCCTTGTTCCCATAAGCCACCCTTCCACAGCCTCCAAGCTCCTCATTGCTCTTATTAAAAACTGAAGCAAAATATTCATTTAGATGCTTAGATAATCTTTAATCTCTACCCCATTGTCAGTGTTTAGCAGTCCCATTTCTTCAGTCCCTGTTTTTCTTTTTCTTTTTTTTTATAAGGCTAACAAACTTTTTACTGTTGGTTTTAATTTCCTTTGCAAGGTCCAAATCTGCTTGTTTTTTTGGAATTCTCACTTTCCCCTGCACTTTCTGTTCTCCAACAGATAGATTCCCTGCTGATCCATTCCTTCTAGACTTTCTGATTTCTCTTAATAACTTTTTCATTCAATTTGGTCTGAAACCCTGTCCTACAATTTTTTTTATTCTTGCTTGGGATTCAGACTTCAGATAGTTTCTGAAATGTATATGACTGGATCACTCAGAATAGGGGAATCTTGCACTTGTTAATGGTGAGGAAAAAGCAAACTCACAGTTCAGAAGAAACACATGTTGTGAGATCCTAGGGTCACTTTTCTCTACTGCATATAAATTTACAATAATAGATTTTAACTGAGCAGTATTGGATCAAAGAACAACTTAAAAAAGGAAAAATTACAGTTGAAATATCAGCTAAGTGATTCTTAGTTACAGAAAGAAAAACATCTCTCATGGAGTCCAAAAGATTTTTCTGGTCCTGAGTTTCAGAGGCTTGTTATTCACTACAAGGTTTATTGGGCTTCTATTGGGATTCTGGCTCCTCAGTTTGAAACTCCTCCCAGGGACTTACCTCTAGATCCTCCAACAGTTTCACATAGAGTATATCAGGACTACAGATCGTCAGGAAATGGTTTTCCCATCCTGTTAATATTTTTGAAAGTTAAACCTTTTTCTGCATCTAAAATCAGGATGAAATGTCAAAATTTTGAAAATCTTTGTGAAGCAATTTTTTTTTCCTTTTTGGCTCAATTGAAAAGTTGTGTTTTGCTAATTTCAAAATATTTTGTTTTAGCTTTGACCTGTTTCTCTTTATTTAAACCTTTTTCATTAGCTTAAATTTCAAAATGAAGTCATTTGAAACTGGGAAACTGGAAAATTCAGTTTTGAACATGTCAAAATGAAATGTTTCAACAATTCTGAAATGTTTTCTTTACATTTTTGAGTTCGGAAATTTATTGAACCTAATCCTGTTTCAAGAGTAGTTTCAGTTTTGACAAATCAGCATTTTTCTAAGTTTGTCAAAAAAATCTAACCAGCTCTAATCAGGACATGAATGAAAGACCTATTTGTCAACATGTAGATTTCTATCTACTTTGTGCATGAATTTGGTAGATAGGGTTTCTAGAAAAGGATCGGGGTATATTTTGGGGTCACACTTTATATGAAGATTCCATTTATAAATGGTTAAGTGGTTAATGAATATTATAAGCACGTTTTGCAAATTAGTAGTATGTGTCTGTAACGATGCGATGACTCACTCCTGCGGCACCTCCTACTGGCTATCTGGGAATTAGCTCTTTTCTAGCTGGAGCACCTCTGCAGGTGAGTGCCTTGCCTGTCGCTGTCCCCCGTGTCCCTCCTGGACCCTGGTGCCCTTCTATCTGGGGTTCTGCCTCCTGACAATACCCCTACACTGTGGCTCTCCCCTCCCCAGGGAACCCCCAACCCTCTATCCCCACCTCGCCTCAGACTATAGCTACGGCCTGTCAGCATCTAGCCTCTGTTCCCTGGGGCAGACTTCAGTGTAAAAGCCAGTCATCATAGGCAAGGAGGGTTTGGACCTGCTGCCTTTGCCTAACCCCCTGGACTGCCCCTCTGCAGCCCCAGTGCCTACTTGTAAGCCTTGCTATCAGGCCTGCAGCCTGGGGAGTTGCCAGGCAGGAGCTCCCCAGCTCCTCTCACCCAGCCCTACTCGGTCACCTGCACCCTAAGCCTCAGGCAGCCAGGTCCTTCTCCCTCTGCAGCTGGAGGGAGAGTGATCTCAGTGCCTGGTCACAACCCTCTTATAAGGGCCAGCTGGGCCCTAATTGATGCAGCCACAGCTGTGGCTGCTATTCCAATCAGCCTAAGCCCTCTCCAGGGCTGCTTTTACACCTTTTATTTTAGAAGTGGGGTAGCCACCCCACTACAGTGTCATAGATTGGTATCAGCCCATTGGCAGAAGGTGTTTAATATATTTATAGGCCATGGATATTAACAATCTAATGATCCATTAGATGCTACGACAATCTATAATAATTGATTAACCATTTATTAAAACATCTGCCCTCTATTAACCATTTATAATCTATTTACAAATGAAGACATAATATAAAAAAGTAAGTCTTTTTGGAGTTCTCATTTGTATTATCTGCTGATAAAGGTAAATTGCTATATGTTTTTGATTAACTAGTGAAGTTAGGTAATTTGTCTTTAATTTGCTGTGTGGTTATTGTACGTTTATTATTGTGAGAGTGCACAGATCTTTGTATGGACATTTTTTTACATGTCAAATCTAAATAAATCCAGCTACGGTATGGTATATGATGTGTGCATGCAAATTCTTCATTGGCATGACACATAGGTAGAATGCCACCTATTTAGCCATATACATGTGCAAATTTTGGATTTGCACTCTCATATGCAATACTGTACACACAAAAGAGGTATACAGAATGCACATTTATTTCATTACTAAAAATGTAGGTCTGAAACTATAAAAAGACATGCCATATCCAGTCACCTCAGAGGCTACTACTGGAGGCTATAAAGAAAATGCTAATACAGATGACTGGTGTGTTGCTAGCCCAAGTCTAGTAAAATGAAATTGGGGTCCAAAGTGATGTGGATTATGAAGTGGGTGAAATGCTTCCTTCATAGTCAGTCATTAACCACATTCTTGAACTCTCATAATTTGAGCATAAGTCCCATTATGTTTGGTGTTTTTCTTAAACTTCCCACTACCAGAATCAAGAGATTCCATGACAATTTCAGCTTTTATTAAAAAACTATGTTTCTAGCCCACATGGATGTTGAGAAAAGCTTGAAAAAGTGACCCAAGAGCACCCTGAATGAGTTATCTAAGGAGGTGATGGAATCTCCATCCTTAGAAGTTTTTAAGTCCTGGCTTGACAAAGCCCTGACTGGGATGATTTAGTTGGGCCTGTTTTGACCAGGGGGTTGGACTAGATGACCTCCTGAGGCTCCGGTGGAGATTTAAACAACCCAGGGCTCTGGAGGTGATTGAAAGGGCCCAGGGCTTCTAGCTGCTGCTGGGAGCCCCGGGTCCTTTTAAATTGCTGGACCCCTTTTGCCACTCCCCACCTCCACCCCCAAATCAGCAGGCCTACCAGAACGGTGCTTAAAGCACTGCTGTGGCAGTGCTTTAACGGTGGCTGTGTATTTGTCGGTACCGGCAGCCACTTTTTTACCAATATGCCATACCAGCCAGTTCCAGCTTACTTTCACCTCTGATTGTGGACCATTATCTGTGAATAACTTGTCTGTAAATCACATGGTGAGCAAACTACAAATTTACACTGTTGTCATATTGTTACTTGATGTGTAATTGATCAATTAAAAAAATTAGTAGTCCACTCAGAGCAATTGATATTTTCTCTTTAATTCAAACAGATCTGCACCAGCCTCGGGCCATAACCATTCTATAAATCACCTTGAATGATCGGTCCATCAGCCCTCACAGAGAGCACTGATCACAACACATCATTTGTGTTGTTCTACTCAGGGCCTCAGCCACCCGCTAGCCAGGCTGTCAGTGGCACCAGACATCCTATCGGCATAAGGCACCACAGCCCAGAACCTCTGAGTAATCCACCAGCCTCAGCCTTCCATGTAGATAGGATTACAAGCATGCACCACCACACCTGCATTCTGTAAATATGTTAGGAATTTCTTTCAGTAACGTAACAGTTTTCTTCATAGACAAAGTGAAAAGATATTGCCCACTCTGCTTACTTGGAAAAGCTTGTTTTTAACATTGGAAGGCCATATGTTGGAGATACAATAAGTGCAGGAATGAATTATCCAGAGAAAATTCATAATAGATTTCTAATTGTTCTATATGGTTATTGGGAATCCAATTTTATTTTAACTTAGATCTTCTCTAATCTTAGTTTCACAGTTTGTTATGGTGGCAAAATTCTAATCCTAACCCAAAGTAACACAATGTGATATAAATAAATAAACAAACAAAGAAACAAACAAATAAATAAATAGTGTACTTTTAGCTCAGATGACTAACAAAATGAAGCCAATAGATTATAACACTGAATGAATTCTTAAATATCTATGGTATATTTAGAAAAACAAGTCTTCCTGTCACACATGTAAAGATGATTCCCTTGTGTCAAACCAGGAAGAGGATGAATGACTCTTAATCACATCCTGAGATAGTCACAAATTCCATCAAAGGAAGTTCATTCAAACCAGGTGTACCTCTGTCCCCATAAACCTATGATGGCAGATGATAGATGCTAAATATGAATTAGCTGTACTGGATCAAAGACTAGCTGCAATGATGGGGAGAGAAAGGCCACATTTATCCATCTTAAAGCAGATGGCATCACAAAATGGTGCTAGATCACTAAGCAGAAGGGAGACTATGTGTAATTACAAAGACCACACAGGTGTCCAAATTGTACAAAATGATTAAGGCTATGTGAAAAAAAATCATATTTTGTAATGGAAGTTTGCAAGCCATTGCACAGCTCTATTACTTACATTTTTTAAAAAATCATGAAAAGGTTTTTGAATCACACTTTCATATTGTCTCATTATAATACATTTTGATGAAAATCAATGTTTGCAACATGACAACATAAATCAGTAACTTTACGGATTTCGCTAACAAACTCACCTTTTCGTGGAAACTGATCAGTTGTTGCATAAAATGTGTCTGTTTTCCAATAAAACCAATCACATTACTGCAGGGTTATTTTTTTCTAACTTGTGAAACTGGAGACTAATTTCTAAAATTTCAAAAGAAAAGCAAAAGCACGTTGAAGTTTTCTAATTTCATTATGAATATTTTACACAGCTAAATGATCTCATTCTTGCAAAGTTCAAGGGCAGCAGATGATAATATATCCCGGTTTACAATGGGTACTCTCTAGAAGAGAAATCCAAAGTTCTCCTGGACTTTATTCTTTTGCATGTCATTTATTTTCCCCATGAATATCTGCTCATTTTGTGTAAAAACCAACACTCTTTCCTGAAGTACTTAATGCTCCAAATTAATTATTCAAAACTATAAGCATCAAGAGCCAGCTTTTATGAAGCCTGTGGACACAGGTCTCAGTATTTGAGGGAACAGGAATGTAAAGGAGAATCTCAAATGTTAAGGTTTAAGAGAACAGACAGCTTGGTCTCACTTCAGCCAACAAAGGCTGAGGAGGACTTAAAGATCCCTCAAATTCTCAGGCTGACTGTGCACAGAAGTGTAATCAAGGAGACAGGAGTTGGTAACGTTTGTGTAGACATGACAAAAACATTGTTTTGCAGGCCCTTTGTTAATGAATAATAAAAATAGTAAATTCTTCAAATTTAGCATTATCTAACTTCGCTACAAAAACATACACCCGGACCATCTTCCATAGCTGATCAATACAGAAAGTCAGTCTACCATTTCTCCTCAGTCTCTGATTCTCATTTGACTCAATACAGTTAGCTGATGCAGACTTTGGAAGATTAGTTTGTTGCATAGATTGTAAGCCCTTTGAGGATGGGACCATCTTTTTATTTGTGTTTTTACAGCACAAAGTACTATGGGGTCCACATCTGGGGCCCCTAGGCCAAGGGTGGGCAAACTTTTTGGCCCGAGGGCCACACTGGGGTTAAAAATTGTGCAGAGGGCTGGGTAGGGAAGGCGGTGCCTCCCCAAACAGCCTGGCCCCGCCTCCTATCCG
>ML677365.1:11518532-11599641 GCA_007922305.1 Dermatemys mawii
CCATAATAACTCTAACTCAGGAACCAATCCATGCAACAAACCTCGATGCCAACTCTGCCCACACATCTACACCAGCAACACCATCACAGGACCAAACCAGATCAGCCACAGCATCACTGGTTCATTCACCTGCACATCTACCAATGTAATATACGCCATTATGTGCCAGCAATGTCCCTCTGCTATGTACATCGGCCAAACTGGACAGTCCCTACGAAAAAGGATAAATGGACACAAATCAGATATCAGGAATGGTAATATTCAAAAACCTGTAGGAGAGCACTTCAACCTCACCGGACACACCATAAAAGATTTAAAGGTTAGCATTTTGCAGTAAAAAAACTTCAAGTCCAGACTGCAAAGAGAGACTGCAGAGCTGCAATTCATTTGCAAATTTGACACAATCAATTTGGGACTGAATAGAGATTTTGAATGGCTAGCTAACTTCAAAAGCAGCTTCTCTTCTCTCGCTATTCACACCTCCAGTTCAGCTGCTAGAGGAACACCTCACCCTCCCTGATTAGAGATGATAAGCTGGTTCAGCCTCATTGGACTAACCTTGTTATCTCCCACCTGGTTCTTGCCTACCTATTTATACCTGCCCCTGGATACTTCCACTGCATGCATCCGACGAATTGGGTATTAACCCACGAAAGCTTATGCTCTAAAATTTTAGTTAGTCTTTAAGGTGCCACAGGACTCTTTGTCACTTCTGCAATTCCAGACTAACACGGCTACCCCTCTGATTCTATGGTATAATGCTTAGACTTCTCATTTTAAAATGGCCACTTTGATTATCAACAAATAAGAATTGCTAGAGTAATAATTCCTGATCATAGCCTTTGGACATAAAAAGTAATTCAGGAAAATGGTGTATATAGTCTTTACTTTTTTACACTTTGCCAATATTTGTATAGCTCACCATGCCAAGAAAGTCTCATTTGATTGAATTGAGCTGCATAGTTAAAACAACACACCCCATTATGCTGTCATTGAAAAAACTGTCATTTTGTAGGGTAACAGTAATCAAGAATTATTCAAGTGTTTACTAGATGGCTAAGCAATGGAACTTACTAATAGCTCTTCTTTTAGAAAGGGTTATCAGTCAACTTTACTTTCATGTTTTGTGTCTTTTATCTAAGGAGCACTTTTTAGGCCTCGTATTCATGAAAAACAAAGAGAGGTCCCATGCAGATTTCAGATTGCTAATCAACTCACATAATTTATCAATGAATGACAACTTATCACATCTGCTTAATGTACGACATTCTTAAAATAAGCAGGGCTGCAATATTAACACAAAAGGGTTATTTCATTGCCAACAAAAGACTGTTGTACACAAGTTTTTAACAATGTGTTACTGATTCCCAAATGGTGTGTTAGTGATTGTAAAACTAGTCTATATAGTCATTCCAATGAATGCTTAAAGCACAGCACTCTAACTGGAGATGGAATTTGTTGAGTATTATTTAGCAGTTCATCTTCGAAAGCACAGAAAATTCATCACTGTGATTCAAAAATAAATATAAACTGAAACTCAGTGGGTCAGTCCCTTGCACCAATATGAAGGACTGAATCAAGTACTAAAGACTTCCAGGAACTGAAAGAGAAAGTTCTTAGATTTTGGTCATAATGATCTAAGATGCAGATATATGTAAAATAAAATAGGGACATATTTAGATCTCCTCCTATTTATCCTAGAGCCATCATGTTTGTTGCTTTTTAAAATCAAGTTTTAGCAATAGTTATACACACTATGTTGCTACCAAGTATAACATTTTTTTAAAGTTATTTGTGTTTGAACCATTTGCCAGACATTCATGTCACATGCAGAGTACAATTTTCAAACCAAAATAGGACACCCACATCCTGCATTTGAACGTTTTTCTTACTAAATAATATGACTCCATGATTCCCTAGATATATGTATTGATATGTATTGAGAAGTACAGGGAACATCATGAATGCCAAAGTAGTAACTAGCTGCAAAGGCATAAATTGAATGTTTTTAAGGTTACTATAGAGAGAGACTTCTTGTACACACAGTTCCACCAGATTGGCAGGGTAAAGTTGGCCTAAACATTTGAGACTTAAATTAAGATCATGCTCCACATGACAAGACTTGGCAGCTGCTATCTCCCAGATTCTTAAGCAGCTGAAATTCCCAGAACAACTGTAGTCATCTCTCTCTTGGCAATGAGGTGTTAAGAACAACACATTTTAAACACGTCCTCACAATATAATTTCAAATTTATATTTTAAGGAAAAAACAGTCCATTTAACAAATCCTTAATCACATAAATAGCTCTGATGGCTTCACTGAGACTGCAGTGGGATTACTCCCATGAATAAGGATTGTTCATGTGAATAAGGCTTGCAGGACCAGGCCTTAGTTAAGTGTTTAAAATTCATTCTTATATGAGGACATGATGAAAACATGCTATCCTGACTATTGGCAGATGGATGATGAAGATACCTATGAACCATATTCTACCCTCTTTGACAACAGTAGGAGCCATAAAAGGCTGTGTAAACAAGAAGCAAGCTGATAGTCTACTATTGGAAGTGCAGTATTGTGAATCAGGGCATCTTTGTTTTAATCCCAGTTTTGCAGCTGATTTCATCTGTGAGCTTGGGTGGATCACCTAATTTCTCTGTTTCAGAGTTTCTCAACCTGTAAAACGGGAATAACGATGACATCACCATTTCAGTGGTGTTCTGAGGCAGTATTTATTAACATTTATAAAGCACTGTGAAATGCTTGGAAAGAAGATGCTATCCTCAGCATTTGTCCTTCATAACTTTAGCTCTTCTCCAGTTTTAGGGTGGGCTAATAAAAAGTATTACAGAAGATTGGAAAACTGTGGAAATTAATAGAAATACAAACAGAAAAATATTAATCCAATATTGGAATTATCTTCAGAGTTTGACTCTGCTTATTATTGGAATTAAAAAATACATTTGCAAAGAAAAAACATACGAATTTTCCAAACTCTAATTGTTGTAACTTATCCAAGCATTCCAGCACAAATTTTCAGTGCACTCCAGAAATGTTTGTTCACTTGCTACAAACCATGTCACAAATCTTCAGTGCAGCAGCTAATATTTTACAATTGATCAAATAAACTGGGATATGTACTCTAAATATGTGACTTAATGAAAACAACTTAAAGATTTATGCTCCATTTAATGTACTTAGCTAAAGTCTCATGGGATTGCCAAAGGAGATAAAAACTGCAGCATGGGTTAATGCTTAGTTATCTTTTGGTTAACTTATATAGCTTAGTAATCAAAGAACATGAAAGAAAAACTTTTGATAAAAATTAGCGTATTTTTAAATTCCACAAAAGGCAGTTCCCTTTATATGCACTACAATATAAACTTTTAGACTTACAAACAAGAGCTTGTGGTTAAACTTCATTTGCAATATATAGACAAGAAAGAGTCTTCTTACTTGTTTGGCATCCTATAAAAAGTCCAAATCAGTTTTGTGAGCAAGACTGAAGAATGTGAAATGATAAGAAGCACTGATATGACTACATAGTTCTCTCTCCCTCCAGTTTTATAAGAAACAGCAAAAACAAATGCGATTCTATAATGTAGAAAATGACACAATAAATAAGAGAAAAATAAATGAAATACTGAGGATATATTTATGTATCTGTCCATTAAACCCAAAATCTGGCAAGTTGTAGACAACACTGTAAGACATTTGTTTGGTTAGGCCTTTGAATGACCCTTACCAGTGTATTGTATTAACAATGTAGTTTACTTTTATTATTGTATTACTTTTTGGTTAGTTATTTTTATTGATGCAAAAATAGCCAAGTACTGTGAGGATACCATTACATATTTGTAAATTAAAATACACATCTATGCTATTATCATTATTATATCTGAAATCAATGTATCGACTAGCTGTAGCCTAACATTCAAAACAGACAGTAATCTCAGAATCCCACCACTATCATTTTACATCCAGTCTTCATTGTCTGGCTATGCTGGAAGAAAGACAGGAGACACAAGATGCAGTTTAATTAGTCTGCAACTTTATTCCAAAATGTCTGAGCATGGTTGGCAGATAAAATTGGTACAGTGCAGGTAATTCCATAATCATTTACAAATACCCAGGGGGTTGCTAGCAGCCTTCCCTGTCTCCCATCCTAATGTTCAGCCAGCCTGTTGCTGGTACCTCACTCCCCACCCCCGCTTGAATGAGGGTTAATGGGGACTATAAATTGGAGGCTTGACTCCCTGCTGTACCAATCATAGGAGCTCTGATACCCACTCCATTTCCACTCCTTTAAAGGATACCTCCTTTAAATCCTTTTCCAATCCATTTTCTCAGATGACCATATTCATTCCCTGTGAAGCACCTGCACTGGGCATCTGTGCCAAACACACATAATGAGTTGCAACATCAAAGCCTAATCCCCCTTTGTTTTCTCCACACACACACTTAGCTCCCAACCTGATATGGGGAAGCAAAAAACCCCTACCTCACCTTCGCCAATCTGGTGGTAAGGGAAGATGTCTTTCCAGGCTTCCCCCGAGATAGGAGCAACTGGTGTAATGCCCAGGGCAGATCATGACAAAACCTAGAATTTAAGCTACTTCCATGACTGGGAGGGTGAGTGCTGCTCAGCTTGGTCCAGGTGAAAATGAGGGCTTTTACTGCACCGATGTGGCCATAAATAATTCCCTTCTCATCTGGTCATCTGGGTCGGGATAGGGAGGAGATAGGTCAGCATCCCCAAACTGACCTGATATGGAGCTGCCTCCATGTAGCGAGTAACTCTAGCTCTCTAGCTCTTAAAGGGGCAACTCTTCTTCTCCAACAAGCCAGACAAAGGGCCCACTGTTTAATATGGGGAGAGGTCAATGTTTCGGATTCAGAGCTACCAAGTTCACATGTCACTGAGCAGAATAATTGAAAGAATTCTTTAAGCTGATTGGGTGTGTTTGTCTCTTGGTGGTGTACCAGAGTCAAGAGCAAATAATAAAATAGAGAGAATTTACTTGTCTCAAGACCACTGAATGTGATGTCACTATGCAAGAAGTAAGTGGGTACAAATGAAGACAAAGGGACAGACATTAATTCTGTATAGGCCTACAGACAGTTTTTGGTTTCCTCTCTTTCCGAAGTGTTACTATGACATACAGGAAGAGCAGACTCCGCTGATGGACGCCTGTATAGATGGACATTGGTAGTCTTAGAAGGATTAGATTTTTTATTTGTAAATGTGAGTAACTGTTAATTGCATTGTGCACACACAAACTGATGAAAGATATTTCCATTGATACCAGAAATTTATAAGTATACAAAGAAAGAAAACTGGTGCTTGAGAACTTAAAGTTTGATCTAAGGATATTTACTTTTACTCTGTATATTTTGACAGGTGATATTGACATTTTTTGTTTTAATTGTAACAAAACTTTAACTTAATTTAACATTAAATTATTAAATTATTATCTGACGTACTCTCCACAACTTCCTGCATCTGTGAAAATTTATATAAATAAAAAATATTGATATAATCTGTCAAAATTATAAAAACTAAAAATTGAATTTTGCCAAGCCGCTATACTGGTGATAGAAAGGGACTAAAAATCAGAAAAAGAAGGAAAGTCTTAGTATATTTATTTCCCATCATCTTGCCTGCCTACCCAGCCACCCCATCCCTTATCTTTTTCTGCACCTGGATTTCTAGCCAGTTAAGAGTATATTATTCCATAGGTACATGGTGTCTAAACTCTCTTGATATAGCTAGTTTGAAAGATCCTACAGTAACAACATTCTAAAGATTTGTATGATTGCTGACCATATCAACACAAACATATTTTCAGTTCACATTTATTATGAAACAAGAGTCTGATCTTTGTGGTTCTAACAGAGTGGACTTTTGTGAGGGTGAAAGAAGAACATCTTTGTGGCTGTCCAGAGAGACTGGGAGAGCATGTTGAGGGGCTGGTATCTGTAACAGGAGTCCTCCCCCTTGACAGCTAAATGTCAGCAGGGATCGGTGTTATTGAAATTAATCCAATCACAATGATGGCATAAAGACATACTTTTATACCTCTATTGACTTTTCACGTTCACTGGGTAATTGTTGTAACATTTTCTTAAAGGCCAAAGACCTTTTGATGATAAATATATCTCATTACATGGAATTTGATATGTAATCACCACATGAACCTCAGTATAATTCAATGGGTGTATTTACCATATGTTAATCCTAGCATAACAAGACTTTAACCTATTTCACTTAATTACAGGCATATCATCAGATACACTGTAAAAAGGGTTTTTTTCTCTTACGTGTCTGAAAAGCCCTCTAACTTTCTTAACCCTTTTGTGACGTACCTATCAGAAATTCCAACTTTCCCTACCTCTGTCTGAGGTGAGAGCAAAGCCCAGGGACGCATGCTACTGTTATTTATGCTATTGGTGCGGAGATAGTCACTGAGGGACAAGCTTTTTCATTTATTTGTGCTAGCTTCCTGGTACTATTTCATTTGACCAGTTTTATGGCACCCTCTCCACTTGTATTTGTATCATGCTCATGCCTTGGTAGCCAGGGCTCTCAGGACCTAAATCAAATGGCTCCTTTAAAATTTAGGCAGGTTTAAGGTATTATTTGTAAGATGTATTTTAATATAACTGAGTAATAAAACCCTGTAAAAGCTGTGTCCCTGATACAAAATTGTCATATTCATATTGCTGAAATCAATAATACTTTAAAAATTCTCCATCAAAATCTTAATTATACATTCTGATCTGGATACATGTAAACTGTAGTTTACATTCCACATAGAATGATAACCACAAAAAATGTAGAAACAGATCCTCGGTTCATATAAAAAGTATAACTTCATTTAATTCAGTGGGTCTATGCTGATGTATGCCAACTGAAGATCCCGCCATCTTCTCTCACTTAAGACTTTAGCTGAAACAAGTTTTTGCATGCTTCATGTCTGTGCCAAAGGCCAACTAGTTTGAAAGACAAAGTTGTTGATTTCTGTAGAAAAATAACACATAATGTACAGTGCTTCCAGAAGGCCAAAAAGGATATTCAAGGAACAACAGATACTGTACATCCCAAGAAACTGAAAGGCTTAATTATATACAAATGTAGGCATGTCATCTCTCTCTTTCAAATACCATACCTTACATTTAGAGTTTCCTGGATTTTCTAAACATAGAAAAATGACCATGAAGGAACATCTCTGATTTGCTGTTCTTCTAAGTGTAATGCACAGATTAACTTGGGAATTATGGCTAATACCATGCTTCCTAAGAGAAAAATGGTTGTTTAAATCATTATCTACTGAGTGGATAAAATGAACATAGGATGCTACTGACTAGAGTGGACATTGTCTTTATCTACCTCATTCTAGTGAATTAGATGACCATAAAATTCTACGATTTTACAGCTGATAAGAATCACCACATAAACGGTGACTGGTATCACAGCCTTTGATCAATGGCATGAATTCACTACACTATTTGAAATTTAGAGAGGAACTTGACTATACTTAGGATGTTAAAATGAAAGTGAAAGTACACAATAAAGTATAAAGAAAGCCAAAGTGACAATGTAGAATATGAGCCAAGTGTTGCTTTGTTCTAGATACGTATCATCACATAAAACTTGTACATGGAAACTTATGTATGTGCAGGGATCTCGATGTTGTATTACCAACCCCTATCATTCAAAAATCATAAAATTAACTTGAAATGAGATTTTTGAAGTAATAAATTTGGGGTTCTTTTTCTTTGCCTCCTGTTTTTTGAGCCTGCAGCATGCTCTCAGTTCACACTTTCAGGCTTTTCTCCACAATTATTAGAGCTAGAAATGGTCTTTTCTCAAACAAAACAAAAATGCTAAGTTCCTCACCAAATAACATGCTTTTGAGAGCCAGAGTTTTAAGAAAAGCATCAAAACATTCTGATATAATAAAACTATCAAAGTTGACACCACTGGGGGATCATAGAATCATAAGGTTTCAAAGGGACTACAATTGTCATCTAGTCTAAACCCCTGCCAAGATGCAGGATTTGTTGTGGCTAAACCATCCAAGACAGATGGTTATCCAGCCTCTTTTTGAAAATCTCCAGTAAAGAAGGTTCCACAATCTCCCTAGGTAGTCTGTTTCATTGTCCTACTATTCTTACAGTTTGGGAGGTTTTTTCTAATATTTAGTCTAAATGTACTATGCTCTAGTTTGAACCCATTGCCTTTTGTCCTGTCCTCTGTGGCAAAAAAAGAAAAAAAAAAAACAAAACCACAAAAACTTTACTCCATCTTTTTTATGATAACTTTTCAAGTATCTGAAGACTGCTAATGATGTTCCCCCTTAATCTCCTCTTTTCCAAACTAAACATACCCAGTTCCTTCAATCTTTGCTTGTACAGCTTCTATTCCATTCTTTTGATCATCTTTGTCACTTGCCTCTGGATCATTTCCAGTTTTTCTACTATAGCCTTTCTATACATTGGTGGCCAAAACTGGACACAGTATTCCAGCTGAGGCCTAACCAGCTCAGAGCAGAGCAGCACTATCACCGCCCATGACTTGCACGCTATTCCTCTGTTAATGCAACTTAAAACTGAATTAGCTTTTTTTTTGCAACAGCATCACATTGCTGACTCATGTTGAGCCTGTGAGCCACCAAAACTTCCAGATTCTTAGTATGTTGCTACCAAGCCACTTTCCCCACATTCTATTTGTTTTTTCATCCCTAAGTGTAGAACATTTGTCTTTGTTGAATTTCATTATGTTATTTATAGCCCAATTCTCCAATTTATCAAAAGCCCTCTGAATTTTATCTTTATCCTCAAAAGTATTATCTCCCTCCCCCCCAGATCTGTGTCAGCTGCAAACTTGATAAGTATGCTCTCTACGTCTGCACAGAGATCATTAATGAAGATGTTAAACAACACCAGACCCAGAACAGATCACTGTGGAGCCCCTCTTGAGACCTCAGTCCAATGCAACATCATCTCAGTAATAGTTGATTCACCATTTTCCCTAGGTGTGGTAGGATTGCATCATGGTATACAGTAGAATGAGGCCTATTCTCTGCTTCCTCGCTGCCTCTCTCTCCGTGGTGCCTTTTGAGTGCATCCCAGAAGCAGTCCCTGTACTTCTCAGATGTGCACTCACAGAAAGTCCTATCCCTCATCATTTCCCACAGATAAACTGGTAAGTCATTTTACTAGCAGAATTCTTCATGAGGACAATGAGTTTTAAATGCACATGGAAGAATACACAGAGAAATGAATTTTGAACTCATAAGCATAATAGTCATAGAATATCAGGGTTGGAAGGGACCTCAGGAGGTCATCTAATCCAACCCCCTGCTCGAAGCAGGACCAATCTCCAACTACTGCAAACCTAAGTTTTATCATTGTAAAGTCAAAAAAGAGAATATACAGAGTGGCTTATGTATCCAAACAAAACAAACCAGTGCATCTTGAAATTTGAATATGGTTAATTAACTGCACATAAATAAACTACAAACCAAGAGCAAAATCCTTGCACTGTTAGAGTCATTAGCAAAGCTCTCATGAATTTGAATGGGGCCAGGATATCATCCCAAGATTTTCAAAATTAGCTTTATTGAAGAGATGGATTGCTGACCTCCGTTGTAAAGTGTCTTGAGATTGGCAGATGAAAGGCAAGAACGAGGAAATAAGAAAAAAATGTGATTAAGTCCGTTCATAAGGAGGAAAGAATGATAATTCTGACATCACAATCCTTTCATTATATTTTGAGAGAAAACACTAACAGCACTAATAGCATGGTTACAGCCTTCCTTTGCATGATTTTTAACTTCCACTTTTTTGTTAGCACACTAAATTAGTAACATTAAACAAGCCTTTAATTTAGGATTCCATTTCAGACAAAGTGAAAGTTAAAAAGGCAGCAGGTTACAACTGGAGCACTACAGAAAGTGGGGTCTACACTGATTCAGTAGGTGGAAGCTATTAACATGTCTGCAACACTTAGCTTTATACACAACCACCCTGCTTTTAACTTCAGCCTTGGTCACTAAGGTCAGGGAGCAGAGCTGACTAATAGTGTCACTTCTCTACCATCTTACATTGTCTATCCCTGCAGTGGCATGATGAACAGGAGCTGGAGCAGTAGTATAGCAACAAGCAGTGAGTAGAGAAGAGCTAACTGAGTCTTTATTAAATGTTGCATGATATGCCTCCACAGCTATATAGCTACTGAAAAGAAAGCGACATAGCCGTTCATGAAACACAGTTAACACAATAATGAATGGGACAAGGTGCCTTATTGTCAAACAGGTGGTGGAGTTTCATTTTGCATGAAGGAACCTGAGTGCCCAAATTGCTCTAACCAAGTGTAAAGAAACTCAGAAACATAGTTCCCAGCCTATTATTTGAAGTTTAAAATAAAAAGCAATGTATGTGATGAAATGATCTTACAGAAACTGAATCTTCAGAAGTCTCAGCACATAAATGCATGCTCAAGACTGCAATATGTAGTAGGGCATTAAAATAGAGGTATAAGCCAGTGAAGCCTGAAGCATTCATTCAATCACATCATTTTCTAATATAAAAATAACAGAGCGGTTTTTTAGAAGTTATTTTATACCTGTCCTTCAATGTAATTAAATTTATACGTGTCATTCAAAGGAGAAAGGAATCACACTAGAGAGTATTTCTCAGGGCCAACGCACTGATCTACTGGCAGAGAAACATGAAGAGGATCCAGATTCAAGCCCAGAGCATGCTCCCGGAATTGCAGTGTATCACACTGTTGTGGCAATGGTATGTTAGAGAGCCATCTAGCCAGTTAAAGGAACAGTATGAAATAAGCTATAGAGAGATTCCAGCCTTCGTTGTGTAAGGGGACTATTGTCCCTTTAGTAACAGTAACACTCAGTGGGGGTATTTGGTTGGCTAGCTCTCAGTACCAAAAGAAAGGGGAAGGGCTGATGGTAAATCGGGACCCTGAGACTGACACACCCCAGGAACAATGGGGAGAGGCCAAAGGTCCAGGTCAGCCTGATTGACAGGGTGGGCAGGCTAATCAGGAAGTCAGGAGGCCAGGGGGTCCTGTCCTCTGTGTGAGCTGCAGTTGCCTAGGTCAGGCAGAGTGGGGCTGAGCTAAGGAGAAAGCTGGAGCCTGAGCTGAACTGGGAGCAGAGCTGTGCTAGATCCAGAGGGGCCAGAAAAACAGCCCAGGAAGCAGGTCAGTGCTAGGAGCAGAGTCACAGAAGAAGCCTGTGCTGGGAGGGGAGCAGCAGCAACCAGAGAAGCAGCCCTGGGAGCTGGAGGCAGAGCAGCTGTAGTGCTGAGGCAGAATGGAGCTGGGGCTGAAGCAGAGCGCTGGAGCTGGAGCTGGAGCTGGAGCTGGAGCTGGAGCAGTCCAGAGCTGAGTGCTGTGAGCAGCTGGTGAGAGTGATCCCAGGCAGTGAGCCCAGTGCAGGGAGAGGCCCCCAGCCAAAACAACTGGCAGGCTAGACTTGGAGGGGGATCGAAACCCCGACGGGTTGGGGGCAATGCTGGGATGAAGGGTCCTGCCACCTAAAGCCTGAAGATGTGTGGCCACCACCAGAGCAATTGTCTGATGCACAACATCCCTGCAGCACAGACAGGACCTGAGAAGGGGGCCAGGGACTTGTGAGGAACAGACTGAACTTCCGTTACATTCCAGAGATGCTGATTGTGGTGTCCCTCTGCTACAGAGTGGGGTGATGTGTTCTCCTTTAACCTTTTTCATTTTTACCTTATTTTTTAAAATTGATTGCTGTTTAATAAACTGTATTTACTTTGAACTGTATGTAATGATCAGTGGGTCAGGGAAGCATTCAGTTCAGAGAGAGCACAGATTAGGGACACTCTAGCCCCTACCTTTAGTGACCACAACAAGGTTGGAGGTCGAGCCCTTGAGGTCAGGCAGGCCTCTAGGTAAAGGAAGCTTGAGCAAGGACTCAAACCCTTCCGCTATCCCATTTCACCAGGGCAATGTATAAGCCAGGAAAGTTCCCCACGCTAGCAGGACCATTCCCCTGCTTACACTTGAATGGAGAGAGTCACTACAGTGCAACAAAGCAGGATGGGAGAGAGACTAATTAAGGACTCAGTTCTGCAAGATACTGAAAGCACTGCATGAGATTCTCAGCACTCTCAATTCCCACTGTCTTTCGAAGAGCCAGGCACCATAAGGGACAATTCTCTGAATGTGGATCTTCTATGAGCCCATTTTGGAACATAGACACTGCAGTTTAAATGGCTGATAGTTGAAGCTGAACAAATTCAGACTAGAAAAAAGGCATACATTTTTTACAGTGAGAGTAATTAACCATTAGAACAACTTACCAAGAGTGGCAATAGATTATCCATCACTGACAATTTTTAAATCAAAATTGGAATGTGCTAGGAATTCTTTTGGGGAAGTTCTATTGTCATGTTATACAGGAGGTCAGATTAGATGATCACAATGGTCCCATCTGACCTTGGAATCTATGAAAAAAGAACAGAACAAAACTAAACAAAGATTGATGCAAACATTCAATATTATTTGTAACTTCTCAGAGACATTGTTTAATCTAATCTCTTTTACAGAGATTGAAAAATCATTCCAAGCATGTAATTGTTTCACCGAGCTCAGTAGTTAATTTTTCAATTTAAGTGTTTTGGGCCAGATTCTAGTCCCAGTCATGGCATCTGCACTACTCAATAAATTATTCTAAACAGGCAGCCAGAGATTCTCTAAGCACGTGGGAAAACCTAGCTGGTATCCACCATCACTTCCCAGCCTCTAAGCATAGGTGGTATACAGAGGCATACCAATAGCATGTCAATGAGAGCGAGTCATGGAGACTAATACAAACAAGAACAGCGTATAGCAGCCCTTGAAATTTTGCTGGAGCCGAATCAGACCCCAGCATCCGCTGGGCCTGGAAGAGTGCAAAAGTGGCTTAAAGCCACTTGTACCCTAACCTCCCACCTCCTCAGTTGTATTGAGCTCTGATGAAACTGAGGATCTAGTGCTTTCTATGTAAACCTTAGTGTAGTGGAGCAGCTGCCCCACTTCAGGAAAGCAGGGGTTAAAAGCAGCCCTTGGAGAGGGCTGAGGCTGGGACCCAATTAAAAAAGGGATTAAGAGCAGCTGAGGGAGGCTGGCTGGGTCGCTGTCCCTAGGTGTGGCTACATCAATCAGCGCACTGGTGGCCCTGATAAAAGGGCTGTATGCCAGAAGACATGGAGTCTCTCCCTAGCTTTGGAGTGAGAAGGATCTAACTGCCTGGGAGGCACAGGGTACCTCAAGCAGAACAGTGCTGGGGAAGGGTAGGCAGAGCTGGGAAGCTTGGCCTGATGAGTCCCCAGGCTGAGGCCTTGCCGAAGGCCAAAGGAGGTACTGGGGCTGCAGGAGACAGCTGGGCCAAGAAAGGCAGTAGGTTCAACCCCCTTGCCAGTGATGAGTGGCCATTACAGACTGTAGTTTAACCCAGTGAAAGGGGGCTAGATGATGACTGACAGTAGTCACTGAGGCAAAGTGGACATAGAGGGTTGGGAGTACCTCTGGGAGGGGAGACCCAGAGTGTGGGGCACTGCTGTGGGCAGAACCCTGAGGTAAAGGGCACTAGGGTCTGGGAGGGACACCGGCCAGCAGGAAGTGCTCTGAGTGCTGGATTTGAGCTAATTCCCGGACGACCAGGGGGACGTGCTGTGCCAGTGAGTCCACTCTGTGCTACACTTAGAAAAACAAATAGTTGTGCATTAACATTTAGGTTTTACCATAGTAAATTGTTTGGAAAAAACAACAGTTTAACACATTTATATCCAACTTTTGCATTAAAAATTCATCCAGAGTATTAAAAATAAAGTTAGATAAGTAAATTTAAAAGATTCCATAATGTCCCGTATATATGGAGACACTTTCTATTGATTTGGAAAAAGTATCTGTTTGAGTATATATTTGTTCCTAATTACCATAGTATCTAAGCCCCTTACAATCTTTAACATACTTATCCTCACAACACCATGTGAGTTAGGCGGTACTATTATCCCTGTATGATAGACAGGGAAATGAGGCCCCAAGAGACTAAGTGACCTGCCCAAGATGACACTGAAAGGTTGTGGTAGAACAGAGAAATGAACCTAGGTCACAGGCTGCCATATTAATCAATGGACAACACTTCTTCTCTAACGTGACAGTATGGTGTCCCCTTGTAGAAATACCTCTCTGCCCATGGTCCCCACCTTGCTCTTCCCAGCTGCTCACTGCTCTCGGCTCCAGTATTACTTGTGGCATGAGTGGCCTTCCGCTATCCCAGTTCTGGTCTGGTGGCTTCCTGCTGTAGCTCAGCCCTGGCTCACCACCTGAGCAACTGGTCACTGCTGCTCTGCCTCCAGCTACACTCTGCCTCTCAGCTGCTTTTCTGGCCTGCTGCTCTTTCCCCAGCTCAGCTCTAGCGTACAGCACCGTCCTTAGCTCTGCTCTATTCTGCCCTGGAAGCCCCAGCTCCCACAGAAGACAGGCCCACTAGGCTCTTGACTCTCTCATTGGCCTACCTGCCCTGTCAATCTGGCTGGCTTCTTGCCATTGGCTATAGGGGACTGTCAGTCTCAGGATCTTCGGACCTTCCTTTTTCTCTTGGTATTGTGAGAGGGCCAATCCTTCCCCTCCCCCCAAAATAACCCCACTGAGTTTCACTAAGGAGGAAATTGTAGGAAACTGTATTGTTTTTGAGTGTGTCCTCTGTGATACTTTTGCCTTAAAAATAACCATACTGCTCACAGAGCTGCATGGTCACTTGTAATGGCTGGGGATACACTGTTCATGGTCCTGGGAGATAGAGCACCTCACAAGGGCTGATTGTTTGACTGACTGGCTTGCTGGGAATATCACAATGTACGGCAGACGGCTGTGCGATTTTAAAACTCTCCAGTTAGAAGGGAGTGGGACAAGAGTCCATACCTGGAGACAAGCAATGACAGGAATCCTGAGAGCTGACTGGGTGCTCCTGGCATGGACTACAGTGGGGGCTAGACAGTGATAGCTTACCAGGGGTGTATTGCAACATACACCGTGATTCCTGTATGTATGTATGTTTCACAGTAATGTGTTGCTTTTGTCTCCGCAGATATGACTGTGGAAGGACCCCCCACACACACACTGTAGCAGAGCATCTGTGATGCTTAAGAAAGCACTCAGACAGACCTGTTTCGTGAGGTGATTCTGCACTTCCAAGCAGAGAAAGATGATACAAATAAATGGAGAGAAAAGTGGAAAAGAAGAGAACTGAGACTGAAAAGAGAACAGTGATTCCCATAAGGAAGCCATGGAGAGGCTAATCAACGTTCTGGAGCATCAGACAGACATGTTGCATTCTCTCTTTACACTGCAGAGTGACCTGATTCGTGCCTACCCCCATTGCAGCAAGTGCAGAATTGTTTCCCATGCACTCCCCTAACATTCTTATGGGCTCGCTGCACATTTTTCTGTTCCCCTGCCCTGCACCCTGCCTCGACAGATTGTCAAATGACAGCTGGAGTTATACATAGCTGTGAGGTGTAGGGGTCCCCTAACCCCCAACCGTGTTTACCACTGTCACTGAGGATGGCTATATGTACATGTGGTGGGTTTTTTTTAAAATAAAAGCACAACTTTTTCAAAAAGCAGCAAGCTTTATTTGTCATTACAGCTACAAGTCAACTAGCACTTAAATCTTCACTGAAATTACAGACAGAACTGCCATGTAGCACAGCACATGCTGTTAACCTTTCCTTTCCCAAGCACAGCAGCAAAGTTTAATGATTTTCATTTTCAAACTTTTCCCTCAAGGCATCCCAGATTCTTACTGCTCCACATTGTGCCCCTCTAATAGTCCTGCTATCACCTTTGGCCTCCACGCTCCTCATATAAGTAAACCTTTCACCCTTCCCCTCACAAATGTTGTGTAAAGTACAGCATACCGCAAGGACATGAGGACAGGAAAACAAGGACAATGGACTTTAGAAAGGCAGATTTCAATCAACTCAAAGAAATAGTAGGCACAGTCCCCCGGAAAGACCAATTAGGAAGAAAAGCAGGCAAATGGAATTAGCCATTCCTAAAAGATGAATATAGAGGCTCTGCATCAAGCTATTGTGATGCAGAGGAAAGATAAGAATAGCCACAGGAGGCCAATGTGGATGCAGAAGGAGCTTTTTAACTATCTAAAAACCAAAAGGGCTACATACAGGAAATAGAAAGAGGAGCGTGTCACCCTACCAAGGAAGTCTACGTGGGAATAACATGAGCATGTAGGGACAAAAATCAGAAAAGCTAAGGCAAAGAATGAATTACAGCTGGCAAGAAATGTTAGAGACCACAAGAAGGGGTTTTACAAATGTGTCAGACAAAAGAGAAAGATCAGGGACTGTGCGTGTCCGCTGCTCAAAGGAGAAGGTGAGCTGGTAACTGAAGATGATAGGAAGACAGAGCTGTCCATGCCTACTTTGCTTCAGTCTTCTCACAAAAATAACGTGAGACCAGAGACTAGTGAAATTACCACAGACAATAAAGGGGAAGGGATACAGTTCAGAGTACGGAAAGAGTATGTCAGATATCTTCTGACTAATTTGAATGAATTCAAGTCAGCGGAGCCTGCTACTATTCACCTCTGGGAGTTAAGGAATTAGTGGAAGAAATCTCAGAGCCAGTAGCAATAATATTTTCAAACTCATGGATGACAGGAGAGGTCCTGGAAGACTAGAGAAGGGCTAATGTAATGCCCATCTTTAAACATGGGGAAAAAGGAGGAGCCAGGGAATTACAGACCAGTCTTCCAGACATTGATAAATGGAAAGCTACTAGAGCAGTTTCTAGAATTAGAATACATTCTAATTGAGAATACCTTCAGGATGAAGGGGTAATCACAAGCAGCCAGCATGGATCTACTAAGGACAAATCACATCAAACTAGTTTGATTTCCTTCCTTGACACGGCAACTGGTTTGGTGGATGGGGGAATGCGGTGGACATAACATATTTGAACTTTAGCAAGGTTTTTTAACACAGTCCCACATGACATTCTGATATGTAAACTAGGGATATGTGGGCTTAGCAGAACTACCATTAAGTGCATATATTATAGGTTAAACAACCCCAAACAAAGAGTAGCTATTAATAGAATTATGTCAAATTGGAATGTGGTCTCAACTGGGTTCTGTGGGGATCTGTTCTGGGTCTGGAGTTATTTAACATCTTTATTAATAACCTGGATGTAGGAATAGAGAGCATACTGATCAAATTTGCAGATGACACAAAGCTGGGGGAAGGGGCTGCAGACACTTTGGGGGATAGAGCTAAAACTCAAAGGGATCTTGATAAATTGGAGAACTGGGCTATAGACAACAAAATGAAATTCAACAAGACAAATGTAAGGTTCTGCATTTATGGAGGAAAAACCAAATACAGAACAGGGGATAAGAAGCTTGGTAGCAGCACTGCCTATAACACCAAAGTTATGCTCTAAGGTCCTAATTCAAATCCAGTGAAGCCAATAGGTTGGTTTCAATGGACTTTGGATCAGGCCCATTGAACTTCTATCTGCATCTCCCAGGTCATCTTATTTTCATCTGTCTATTTAGATTTTAAACTTTTTGTGGCACAAAATATTTCCTTTTCAGTATTTTTCACAGAGTCAAGCAATTGCTAGCACTTAGTAAATAGTACCTTTAAGAGAATAAGAGAGGTTGGAGATGGAAAAGAGCCATTAGGTTAAATATTGTCTCTTCTTACTTACACAGAATTGCTTCCTACAGCACATTTATATGTATTTTGTCTAATCTAGTTTTGAGTGCCCCAAATAGTAGAGTTGCTACCTTTTTTCTTAGTAGACTCTAGATCTGATTGTCAGGAAGATTTTTCCTGCTATTCAGTTTAAATTATCCTTTTCTCAATTTTACCTTCCCCGTCAGGCCCCTTACAGTATCCTGTCATATTGGCATTCATATTGTACCTATCAAATTCAGGTAGTGGCAGATCAACTCATCCTTCAGCATTTCTCATCCAAGATATACAATGTTTTACATCATTCCTCATAAATTAATTCTGCCAGGCTCCTAAACATTTTTATTGTTCTTCCTATCCCCCCTCCCATTATAATTTCTCTGTATAGTCCAAACTCCATTCGACCATTTGCATGCTATTTACATTTTAATTGTTGTCTAGTTTGCTGTCCACTATCACTCCTATTACTCTCTCAGCATTACTACTTTCCATCTTTCACTCTCCCATTAAATCTGTGTTCTGAATTATTTTCATATACATGTAATAACTAGAGTTTTTTCCAAGATACAATTTTTTATGCCTTTCTGCTAATGTTTCTCACTTCATTACAACCTTTTGTATCATTTCTCTTTTCTCATTGCAACTCCCATTCCATTTACCATCAGCAAATGGTTTTATTAGGCTGGTTACTGAAATTATGAAAGACTGGTGCTAACATTAAAAGACTATTACTGCCCTCTGCTGGAGAGAATAGCAGACATGAAGTGAAACAATATAAATTCTGGAAGTTCCACAGCTATCAGAGACTCTTCTGTAGCTTAAATTAGAAACCTACCATTTTGAAGCTCAAAGAACTTGGCTTGTTTAGCCCAACCAAAAGAAGGCTGAGGGGACATATGATTGCTTTCCAGTGAAGAAGCTTCCACAACCTCCTTAGGCTGTCAGTTCCATTATCCTACTATTCTTATAGTTAGGAAGTTTTTCCTGAGATTTAATCAAAATCTGCTATGCTGTAGTTTAAACCCATTGCCTCTTGTCCTGCCATTAAGTTAAGCATGAATGCGGACACAAAAACAAATGACTATAAACTGTCCAACAACAAGTTTAGTCTCAAAATTAGACAAAGGTTTCTAACCAATAGAGGAGTGAAATTCTGCAACAACCTTTCAAGGGGAGCAGTGGGAGCAAAAAACCTAATTGGCTTCAAGACTGAGCTTGATCAGTTTATGGAGGGGATGGTATGATGGTATTGCGTACAATAGCATGTGACCCATCATCGACTGCCAGTAGCAAAATTCCTCATTCCCGGAGATGGGACACTAGATGGGGAAGGCTCTAAGTTATTACAGAAAATTCTTTCCCATTTATCTGCCTGGTGGATCTTGCCCACATACTCAGGATCTAACTAATTGCCATATTTGGGGTTGGGAAGGAATTTTTCCCCCGGTCAGCTTGGCAGAAACCCTGGGTTTTTTTTCACTTTTCTGTGCAGCATGGGCTCACGGGTCACTTACAGGTTTAAACTGGTGCAAATGATGAATTCTCTGTAACTTGAAGTAATTAAAGCAGCGAACAGTGGAGGCTAACAGTGGGAGCTTGCCTGGGATCTGTCCGAGAGGGGGTATGCTAAGTGCTGCATTGCAGGGGCTGTGTTGGTGAGTATCTAAGGGTATGGTTACACTTACAAGATTATAGCGCTATTGGTTATAGCGGTCCCCTTATACAATAATATGTATAGCGCTATTGTATGTCCACACTCAGATGCGCCAGCGGTATAGCATGGCCACATTTGGGGCACTTAATGCGGCATTAAGAGCAGCGCATTAGGGCAGGTATCCCAGCATTCAGCTGGGTGCAACATGCTTTTTAAACGAGGGGGGTGAGGGGGGACGCATTGTGTGTATGCGGAGGGAGAGAGAGAGTGATTTTTCCGTTCTTCTGAAAGCCTGTCAGTGAGCCTCCATTCACAGAAGGCTTTGTTTTCACACAGGTTCCCTCCTTAAACATTTGCATTGCTTATCTGCCGAGTTAAGAAAGAAACTCTAAAGAGGTACTTCTGCATTCCTCCAGCCGAGTTCAAAACAAAGGGAAGAGACATCAATTGCCTTAAATGGCTCTAGGCATCTCCAGAGATCACTTGTAGGGCAGTGGGTGTCCACATTCTTGCTGTAGCGCTACAGCAGCTGTGCTACAGCCCTTATTCCCCATGCGGAGGTGGATTGACAATAGCGCTATAACTCAGGAGTTATAGCGCTCTACGTGCCTTGCCAGTGTGGACGGGGAGGAGGTTATAGCGCTCGTGGGGGCTTTATAGCGCTATAAAGTGCCAGTGTAACCAAGCCCTAAGTGTCTGTTGCGGCGACAGTTGGGCAGTTTGACTATGTGCTTGATTGCTTGCTTGTTTGTTTGTTTGACAAGTGTGAATTAGGAGGGCTTTGTTCCAGGTGGGCCTTGAGTGGGCCTGAGGTTATAAAAAGGCAGTCAGCAGCAAACCAGCTGAGTGGTGAACAGCGGAAGCTAACAATGGGAGTTTGCCTGGGGAGATCCCACTGAGGCTTTCATCTTGCAGACTTCTCTGAATAGTTCCTGCAGCAGCTGATGAAACTCTCAGAAGGAAGGTTCTATGGATGGTGAGCGTTCAGCTGTTGTTACCTGTGCAGGGTGTGCCATGTTTGTCTTTCTTCCACAGGACAGAATAGACTTTGTCTGCACAAAGTGTAAGCTGGTCTCCGTATTGGAAGAGAAGGTCCGAGGTCTGGAGGAACAAATATCGACCCTGCATTGCATAAGAGAAAATGAAGATTTCCTGGACAGACATCAGGATATGCTTCTATGGGCACAACATTCTGAAGAATCAGAGCAGGCTGCACAATGGGGACAGAAGGTCGGTGTAGAAAGTTGGCAGCATGTGACCTCCAGAAGACGAAAGAGGAGCGTCCATGTTCCAGCAATGCAGGTATAAGTGAGCAACCGTTTTCATGTTCTCTCCACAGGTACCAAAGCAGAGAGTGGACTAGATGATACATCTGAGGGAAGGGAGAATAAGGACTCCACTGATTGAAAGGCATGACATGCACGGTCCTAGGGATGTGGGTTCCACGACCACCACTCTGAAGAGAAGGAGGCGGGTGGTGATGGTCGGAGACTCCCTCTTCAGAGGGGCTGAGTCATCTATCTGCTGCCCTGACCGGGAAAACTGAGAGGTCTGCTGCTTGCCAGGAGGTAGGATTCATGATGTGATGGAGAGACTGCCGAGACTCATCAAGCCCTCGGATCACTACCCCTTCCTGCTTCTCCATGTGGGAACTAATGATATTGCTAAGAATGACCTTGAGAGGATCCCTGCAGACTATGTGGCTCTAGGAAGAAGAATAAAGGAGTTTGAGGTGCAAGTGGTGTTCTTGTCCATCCTCCCTGTGGAAGGAAAAAGCCCACATAAGGATCATCGAATCGTAGAAGTCAATGAATGGCTACTCAGGTGATGTCAGAGAGAAGGCTTTGGATTCTTTGATCATGGGATGGTATTCCGAGAAAGAGGAGTACTAGGCAGAGACGGGCTCCACCTAATGAAGAGAGGGAAGAGCATCTTTGCCAGCAGGATGGCTAACCTAGTGAGAAGGGCTTCAAACTAGGTATACCGGGAGAAGGAGACCAAAGCCCTGAGGAAAGCAGGGAAATGGGATCCGGGACGTAGCACAACCAGGAGAGCGCAAGAAGGGAGGATTCCTGTCTCACACTGAGCAAGCAGGAAAATCAGTGAGTTATCTTAAGTGCCTATACACAAATGCAAGAAGCCTGGGAAACAAGCAGGGAGAACTGGAAGTCCTAGCACAGTCAAGGAACTATGATGGGATCGGAATAACAGAGACTTGATGGGATAACTCACATGACTGGAGTACTGTCATGGACTGATATAAACTGTTCAGGAAGGACAGGCATGGCGGAAAAGGTGGGGGAGTTGCATTATATGTAAGAGAACAATATGACTGCCCAGAGCTCCCGTATGAAACTGCAGAAAAATCAGAGAGTCTCTGGATTAAATTTAGAAGTGTGAGCAACAGGGCTGATGTTATGGTGGGAGTCTGCTATAGATCGCCAGATCAGGGGGATGAGATGGATGAGGCTTTCTTCCAGCAGCTAAGAGATGTTACTAGATCACAAGCCATGGTTCTCCTAGGAGACTTCAATCACCCTGATTTCTGCTGGGAGAGCAATACAGCGGTGCATAGACAATCCAGGAAGTTTTTGGAAAGTGTAGAGAACAATTTCCTGGTGCAAATGCTGGAGGAACCAACTAGGGGCAGTGCTCTTCTTGATCAGCTGCTCATAAACTGGGAAGAATTAATAGGGGAAGCAAAAGTGGATGGGAACCTGAGAGGCAATGACCATGAGATGGTCGAGTTCAGGATCCTGACACAGGGAAGAAAGGAAAGCAGCAGAATGCGGACCCTGGACTTCAGAAAAGCAGACTTTGACTCCCTCAGGGAACTGATGGGCAAGATCCCCTTGGAGAATAACATGAAGGGGAAAGGAGTCCAGGAGAGCTGGCTGTATTTTAAAGAATCCTTATTGAAGTTGAAGGAACAAACCATCCCGATGTGTAGAAAGAATAGTAAATATGGCAGGCGACCAGCTTGGCTTAACAGTGAAATGCTTGTTGATCTTAAATGCAAAAAAGAAGCTTACAAGAAGTGGAAGATTGGACAAATGACCAGGGAAGTGTAGCAGGGCGGTGACTCACTCTGTGGCACCTCCCGTTGGTCTGTCCGGGAATTAGCTCTTCCAGCGTCCAGAGCGCCCTCTGCAGGCTGTAGTCCCACTTGCTACTGGCCCCGTGTCCCTCCCTGGACCCAGGTGCCCTCTTCTCTGGGGTGCTGCACCCCTGCAGTACCCCCACAGTCTCAGGGTCTCCCCTTCCTGGGGAACCCCCACCCACTATCCCCACCTTGCCTCAGTCTAGGCAACTGCCAGTCACCACTTGCCCCCATTCTCGGGGGCAGACTGCAGTATCTTTGCCATTCATCACCTGCAAGGGGCGTTGGCCTGCTGCCTCCGCTACTACCCATGGGTTACCCCCTGCAACCCCAGTACTCCTTGTTGGACCATCTCCTAGGCCCTGTAGGCTGGGGGTTTCTAGGCTGGAGCTTCCCCAGCTCCTTCTGCCTTGTCCCAGCCCTGCTTCCCTCTAGGTACTCTGTCAAGGTCCCAGCAGCCAGGCCTGTCTACCTCTACAGCTAGAGGAGACTGTGTCTGTACCAAACTGTTAGCCCTCTTATAAGGGCCAGCTGGGCTCTAATTAACTCAGCCACAGCTGTGGCTGCTATGCCCACTCAGCCTGGGAGCTTGCTTGCTCCCCGCCACAGCCCTTTGCAGGGCTGTTTTAAGCCCTTCTCCTGGAGTGGGACAGTCGCCCCACTACAGGAAGAGTATAAAAATATTGCTCAGGCATGCAGGAGTGAAATGAGGAAGGCTAAATAACACTTGGAGTTGCAGCTAGCAAGGGATGTTAAGTGTAACAGGAAGGGTTTCTTCAGGTATGTTAGCAACAAGAAGAAAGTCAAGGAACATGTGGGCCCCTTACTGAAAGAGGGAGGCAATCTAGTGACAGAGGATGTGGAAAAAGCAAATGAACTCAATGCTTTTTTTGCCTCTGTCTTCACGAACAAGGTCAGCTCCCAGACTACTGCACTGGGCAGCACAGAATGGAGAGGAGGTGACCAGCCCTCTGTGGAAAAAGAAGTGGTTCAGGACTATTTGGAAAAGCTGGACGAGCACAAGTCTATGTACTGCAGCAGAGGGTGCTAAAGGAGTTGGCGGATGTGATTGCAGAGCCATTGGCCATTATCTTTGACAACTCATGGTGATCGGGGGAGGTCCTGGATGACTGGAAAAAGGCTAATGTAGTGCACATCTTTAAAAAAGGGAAGAAGGAGAATCCGGGGAACTACAGGCCAGTCAGCCTCACCTCAGACTTTAGAAAAAATCATGGAGCCGGTCCTCAAGGAATCAATTCTGAAGCACTTAGAGGAGAAGAAAGTGATCAGCAACAGTCAGCATGGATTCACCATGGGCAAGTCATGCCTGACTAACCTAACTGTTTTCTATGATGAGAAAACTGGCTCTGTGGATGAGGGGAAAGCAGTGGATGTGTTATTCCTTGACTTTAGCAAAGCTTTTGATACAGTGTCCCACAGTATTCTTGCCAGCAAGTTAAAGAAGTATGAGCTGGATGAATGGACCATAAGGTGGATAGAAAGCTGGCTGGATCATTGGGCTCAACGGGTAGTGATCCATGGCTCCATGTCTAATTGGTAGCCGGTATCAAGTGGAGTGCCCCAAGGGTCGGTCCTGGGGCCACTTTTATTCAATGTTTTTATCAATTATCTGGAGGATGGCATGGACTGCATCCTCAGCAAGTTTGTAGATGACACTAAACTGGGAGGAGTGATAGATATGCTGGAGGGTAGGGATAGGATACAGAGGGACCTAAACAAAATTAGAGAATTGGGCCAAAAGAAATTTGATGTGGTTCAGTAAGGACAAGTGCAGAGTCCTGCACTTAGAATGGAAGAATCCCATGCACTGCGACAGACTAGGGACCAAATGGCTAGGCAGCAGTTCTGCAGAAAAGGACCTAGGGGTTACAGTGAACAAGAAGTTGGACATGAGTCAACAGTGTGCCCTTGTTGCCAAGAAGGCTAACGATATTTTGGGCTGTATAAGTAGGGGCACTGCCAGCAGATCAAGGGACATTATCATTCCCTTATATTCGACATTGGTGAGGCCTCATCTGGAGTACTGTGACCAGTTTTGGGGCCCACACTGCAAGAAGGATGTGGAAAAATTGGAAAGAGTCCAGTGGAGGGCAACAAAAATGATTAGGGGTCTGGAGCACATGACTTATGAGGAGAGGCTGAGAGAACTGGGATCGTTTAGTCTACAGAAGAGAAGACTGGGGGGAAATTTGACAGCTGCTTTCAACTACCTTTCCTTCAATCCCATTCTGACCGTGGTGATCCATATCCTAAAAGGATCAGGTGAAGAAACTTTCCTTTTGGAGCAGCTATCGCTGGTTCAGTCTTCCTGGGAAGCTTTCACTTACAGACTTGCATGCAAAAAAAAGTCTCTGTGGCCAGTCAGAAACAGTGGAGACTGGACTCTGGTTCAGTACACTAATGCATGGTATCATCTTATAAACTCTTTACAATAGATGTCCTAGCCTGGATGTTCCATCCTTTCCATGTATTAGAATTTTCCACAAAGATTCAACATGCTGTGAAAGGGAGTTCCAAAGAGGATGGATCTAGACTGTTCTCAGTGGTACCAGATGACAGAACAAGGAGTAATAACCTCAAGTTGCAGTGGGGAAGGTTTAGGTTGGATATTAGGAAAAATGTTTTCACTAGAAGGGTGGTGAAGCACTGGAATGGGTTACCTAGGGAGGTGGTATAATCTCCTTCCTTAGAGGTTTTTAAGGTCAGGCTTGACAAAACCATGACTGAGATGATTTAGTTGGGGTTAGATCTGCTTTGAGCAGGGGGTTGGACTAGATGACCTCCTGAGGTCCTTTCCAACCCTGATATTCTATGATTCTATGATTATTTGAGGACTTCATTAACTGAATCAGAGGTTATGGGTCTAATTCAGGAGTGGGTGAGGTTCTGTAGCCTGCAATGTGCAGGAGGTCAGACTAGATGATCACCATTGTTCCTTCCAACGTTAAGGTCTATGAAGCTGAAGCTTCTCTCCATGTTCATTTTGTTGACCATTGTGACAGGGCAACATTCTACTCCTGTTTTCTACTCTGTCTATATAGAATTGGAGAGCTTCAGTTGTTTAACACTTCAACACAGTTTTTTTACATTTGTTCTTCTCACAGTCTTACTGATCCACATGACATATTTACAGTACCAATTTCTCCTCAGTTCTCTGCTGAAGGTAGCAATCCTTCTACCCGGAGATTTTTTTCTGGCTCTGCTATCCAGCATCTCTCTTCCCTGCCTTTCCTGCCTGTGTTTTCTTATACTCCTGTGTTAATGGTCCATTTTCTCATTACCCCATTCTAATCCACTAATTAAGCCCCACCAGGTTCACCCTGGGAGGAATTAACTGATGTTTGTGACCAGAATGCTGGCTCAGCTGTTGCTTCCCAGCATTCTGTGTCAGTCATGGATTCATTGCATTCTCCTTCCCCTATAATCAAAAAAGCTAAGCAAGGATTTTGTCTTGCTGTCGACCAGAAATTATGTATGTCTACAATTGCCAACCAATTGACACTTGGTGTTTTTGCTTCTGTGGCTAACATTTGTCCTACAACATTACTACTTTATTTGCAAGTAGAAGAGAGAACACCTCATTCTTCCCCCTCCTTCATGTGGTAAGGCACCTGGTGTGAGTTCTTTTCCTTCAGTCCCATTCTGACCGTGGTGATCCATATCCTAAAAGGATCAGGTGAGGAAACTTTCCTTTTGGAGCAGATATCGCGGGTTCAGTCTAATCACGGTCTTCCTGGGAAGCTTTCACTTACAGACTTGCATGCAAAAAAAGTCTCTGTGGCCAGTCAGAAACAGTGGAGACTGGACTCTGGTTCAGTACACTAATGCATGGTATCATCTTATAAACTCTTTGCAGTAGATGTCCTAGCCTGGAGGTTCCATCCTTTCCAGGTATTAGAATTTTCCACAAAGATTCAATATGCTGTGAAACTTGCACTCAAATAAGATCAGTACCAGGTATTGACAAAAGACAATAGACAGACAAAAAGACAATAGAAAGCTCTACATTTTCTCTACTTAGTTCAATGATTCATATCCTTAGTTTACAATCATGGCCTTGGTACATTACTCCAATGGAATTATAGAAGTGTAAAAATGGAGTGTAAAAGGGAATTTAGGTTAATGTATTCAAAAGCAGAACATACTTTTCAAACATCTCATTCTGTGTATCAATATTTTTCTGTTGAAGAACATAAGAACATAAGAATGGCCATATTGGGTCAGACCAAAGGTCCATCCCGTCCAGTATCCTGTTTACCAACAGTGGCCAATGGCAGGTGACCCAGAGTGAGTGAATCTAACCCTCACTTCAAGGCTCCAAAAACAACTGATTAAATAGAGGACAAAGGAGCAATTAGCAGTATAGGGCATGAGTATGGGTCACACCACTCATATTACCATTCAAAGGAGTTATACAGCCCACATATAAAGTCAACCCTTCTTTATCTTTTCTAAGAATTTCTTCAAGATAAGATGAAAAACCCAGAAAAAAATGGGCCTGATTCACTACGTTACTCTTGGCGTGACTCCATTGACAGTGGATCCAGGTTCGTTTTCCTTCAAAGGGTATGTCTTCACTACCCGCCAGATCGGCGAGTAGCAATCGATCTGTTAGTGATCAATTTCTCGCGTCTCATGAAGACGCAAGAAATTGATCACCCGCAGTGCCCCGTCAACTCCCGTAACTCCAGCTTGACGCGAGGCACAAGCTGGAGTCGACGGGGAAGCGCACCGCCGACTGCCACCACCGTGACGATGGTGGGTAAGTTCGCTGAAGATACGCTGACTTCAGCTATGTTATTCACGTAGCTGAAGTTGCGTATCTTCAGTTGATCCCCATCCCCCGAGGGAAGACCAGCCCAAATAAACAAAAAATGGACTAGTTTTGCTTTAATTTTCTTTAGGATACTAACATGAAGTTTTTGTACAGAAGTTATACATCCCTCAGAAGAGCGATTTAAAATAGAATTATTTACACAGAGAGATGCTATACACTAGGTGTTATAATTAGGGTTTTTAAAAGTCTGATAATTCAGTTTTATTTATTTCTCCTTCTTTGATGAACTGATAAATGTCACTTAAATATTTGCGTGAGCATTCAGTAGTTAAGCTGGTTTTCTTTGAGAGGAAACAACATATACACTTATTCCTCCTCTACTGTATATAAATTCTAAACAGTTTCTTGACAGAATTGTGAAATAGAAATGAATGCTTTTAAAAGCATTTGTGGAGTCTGGGGAATAAATGATAGAATTTTCTTATATTTCTTGTATATGCAGATAACAGATACATTTAATGCAAGAAGGAAATAGAATTTTAATAGAATTTTTAACTAAAGATCTTGAAACAAAACTAGACATACATTTTAATTGAATTTCTGGCTCAAATTACAGCAAACCATTATAAATCATTAAGAATCAGTTTTAAAACTGCTTTCACTTTTACCCGTATTACAAACACAGAGGTAAGCTTTTACAGCTACAGATAAGTGTTAATAAATTACCCGAATTTCAAAATTAATGGCTGCCCGGCTGCTTTGGGGAGATATCATTGTGTTTCATGAATATTTTGATTTTGTGATTAGATCAAAATGCGCTGAATTCCTAAACAGTCATAACTAAAGTCTGCTGATCATAAACTGTTCTTTTTTTAATAAATTATATTCCTCGCAAATCTGCTGATATGGAATAATTAGAAATTGGTTGCCTGCATTTACTGTAATATTTGCATGACTTTAGATCTCCACCTACTGATCTAGTGGCTGGCAGGAAATGTACATTTTGTACATTTCTAAATATACCTTGCCTGCAGAGATAATGGTTTATATTGTGATGTTAAGAAGGTTTTTATTTGCAAAAAACAAAGAGGTGTCACTTGCCAGTTCTGGAAGACATTGATTAGGCTGTTTATGTCATTCCTATTCAGAACTTATTATTTACAGCTTTCCTGTTTCCTTTCCTTTGTAGGAGATAATGATCTGTCTCTTTTAAACTGCTTAAAGTGTGCCTATTTTCTCTTTTTTAAGGAGTCTTGAAATACATTTTATAGAATGCAAGCATATTGAAATGGAATGTAAATGGTGTAAAATATAGTATATTAATCAAATATCATATCTGTCAATATAATCTTTAAATTAAGTAGTATACAAATATTTATTGTTAGGGAAAATGAAAATTGCAAATCCATTCTTTAGTGTGGAATGTATGTATATCTGAATTTGATCCTGTAAAACATATATACTCTATTATTAAATGTACTTACATTTTGGGTTCATTCATTTCTAAGGTACTGTACATATGCCTATTTATTTTTCCTATGGATCTTCTGAAAGGAAGGGAGGGTGTAGTGTGTATGTAGCATCCACTTCTTAGAACATCCAAAACTCACAACATACAGGGATTTTTGGAAACATTTCAAATATAGGAAAAGATCTACAATTTTTGACTCGTTTCTTAATGCTGACTATACTTTCAGCAGAAAAGAGTGGGACTACATATTACTATGTCATACAGTCAAGTGATCATACAAAGGCAATGTTTGCATAGTTACATGGTAAAATTAGAATAATCTTCCATTTCAATAAAGCCATTAGACAATATGAACAATTCTATGGCACTGTAGTCTTGAAGATGGATTCAGGAAAAATCAATTAACAACAAAAAGACGACACTGGTATAAAACAAAATTGTTGAACAGATCTTTGAATTATGATTTAATGGTAATGCCCACTTATTAAGAAAAGTTGACTCTGTTGTCTGCTTTCTCTAATTGTCACCACACTTGTTACTGCAGCTCAGTGGAATAGCTTCTTAGTCCCACACTGGGCAGCTGGTACTGTAAACTATGAACTGTACTGATCATGGACAATTTAGCCGCTAATTTTTCACAACAGTACTGATTTTACATTCCAGCTAATTGTTTAAGCCTTATTGCTTCACAGTGTTATATGGACATTTGTTCTGTTTCCGCTGACAGTGTGACCCACCTGTATTAATGTTTTCCAATGTTCAATGTTTATTTTCATATAACCATACACCCTCTCTATTTTTCTGTGACTCTCTGAAATAAAATGTATTTTCTTTTTAGAAAGGTGACAATAACAGAGTGAGAACTTCAACATCTACACTTGTTCAACCAGATACACAGATTAATGCATCTTTATGAATTCTCAAGATTGCCACAGAAATATGCATCTGTATTTTAAGGGAGATATTTTTGACATGGGAAAATCAGGCCATCTAGCCAAATACATATGGACAGATTTGATCCCAAAAGGGTTAATGGTATTTGAGATGCTCCTTCCACTAGTTGCAATGTGGGTTAGAATTTCTGTTGCGCCCACTATTGCTGGTTGTAATGCTTGATGCTGGATCCAGTTCTATGCTGGCCCCAGCATGCTTTACAGCACTGTGAGCTCTAAGGTATTCTTCAGCTCTATTCTGTTCCTGATTCTATGGGTGAAGGAGATACCAGATCTGCCCCAGATGTGGATCATCCCACGATGTGGACCCTCTAATGCTGAGGGAATTCCCAGGTTGGGACATCTGTCCAGTTTGCAATTCCTTTGCAACACCAGAATGGTGCAAAGGAGATTGAGAGACAGAGATACTTTTCCCCTGTGTTTTTATTCCAAATAAAGATTGGAACCAGAAAATCTCTCTGCCTAATGTTGAAGTAATGAAGATTGTGCCTACCCTACGGAGAACATGTGCAAGGGCAATTTATCCTTAAGATAGCCTTACAATTCCATCAAGGTAAGTGAAACCTTGGCTTATAGCCTTACATGTTTTTGACATTGAGTTTATAGCTAGCTGAAGCAGTTTTAACTTACACAATTCTTTTAAAAATACATTTGTTTTATATTTGTGAATTGTTTCTACTTGCTCCACTTCTTCTGTGTCCATTCATTTCCCCTTTTTGGAGTCTATATATCCCTATAGCGCATACTGTATGCTTATAGATGCACAAACAATTATTCAGGTAAACAATTGCTCACATTTGTCTGCATTATGCAAAAATCAGTACTACTCTATGCAGGGCACAAGGGTTATTAAAACAGAACATGTGTGTACAGAAGTCTGTGTATATATTGGCTATAATCAAAACAGTAGAGAAAATTGAACAGATAGTATTTCAAATGTTCCTTCATAAATTGGTGAACAAGTTTTAATCTAAAACAAAGGAATTTTAAGAGTCCCAGTACTGGCAAAGAGCAAATGATCCATGAAGCATCATGTAGCAAGAATTCCACATTTTAGAGGGTATGGAATAATTGTCCAAACAACGTTATGGCTCTCCAGCATTTGACTATATCTATACTTCTAAAGGCTTTCAACTGTTTTTGAAGCAAACTCAGGATTTGTTTATGTCATGTCACCACTCAGAGTAGGTTACTGCTATTTGTGTTAGCAGAACTGCTCAAGGGAAATACAGTTTGTCCAAAAGTGGGTGAGGTGATTTTTTTTTTTAAAAAAAGACTACCTTTAGTTGGATGGTCCTTGTAGAAAAGCACAGATCTGGTGGGATATTTTATGCTCAAATTATGACCAATCTTAGCTGGAATAATTTTCATTCTTCAGTATCCAGGAAGCAGGGGTGGTCTGGTGTATCGCAGATTAGGCGGAGGTTCTGTGGAAGATCCATGGGTCTCGCAACCTCGTTGTCCCCACCGCTGAAATGCCACCAAATCTGCAGCAGCCGCAGACCTCCCGCAGCCATACTGCCGAAGACAACTGACTGCCGCCCTGACAGTGAACATCAGGCCGCCCACCACTGGTGCCTGGTGCCCTGTTGGAGCTCTGGTGCTTGGAGCCGGCCCTGCCAGGAAGCTGCCTGATGACTTGTGATTTTACATACTGTTCACTAAATTGGGGGTACAAATATAAAGTGTAATACTCATGAACAGTAAAATGATTTGGGGGACTCCCAGGTAGACTTTGGTTCCTCATATGAATTAGAACACAAAATAAAGTGGGCACCATTAAAAAGCAACATTTACCAGTACTGTTCTTTGTTAAATTGTGTGTGGTGTTTCCTTTATTTACAAACAGGAATCCTGGAAATAAAATCTTAAATTTTAAAAAAGATTGAAAACAATTAATTTGGCACCGTTTGTCTACTTGGGACAAATTTCCTTTGAAATTTAGGAGTGACAAGAAAAATTGATAGTTTTCCTTTGTATCACAAGAACAATACTGGAGCAAGATTCTTTTTCTGAGATTACTATACTCTATACAATTCAATACATAAACTAAAGTTGTTTGGAGGACCTTAAATTTTAATTTCCATAATTTCCATTTTTGAGAGGTAGGGAATGGAAGGAAAATTAAATGTAAATAAAAACTGCACCATTAGCTTAATTGGTTTCCTGTTAAGTATTTGGTAGATATTTACAACTTTATCACCATCTTAGATGAAATATTTGTTTGGGAATTTCACTAGGTTTTAAAAAATGCTAAAGGGCTCTGGTGGAACATGAAAATCTACACAATGATTCCAAAACTGCTTGCAAGTTCTGCAGAGATCCCAGCAAATCTTGCAAATTGCATAGGGATGGACCACATTTTTTGCATCTCCACATGGATTCTCCCCACTTCATGCAGAGAAATTTACCTGGGGCAGGTCATATAAAGTGGATTTAGTGGAAAACATTTGCCCATAACTCCCAACATCCTCATATTGCATAATATCAGCTGCTCATCATAGTATTCTTGGTCTAAAGCACAAGGAGATGCAATTGCAAAGGCTGTTGTAGGCTAGCCCATTTAGAGTATTGAAGATGAAGGCCAGGATCTTAAATTGCATCTGATAAGTGAGGAGTCTGTGCAGCATGTGCAACACACTGCGTGTGAAGATATTGTCTACCTAGTCTGTTCAAGATATGGTTAAAATGTGACTTGATTGCAGCTTACAAGAACGTTGACAGGGAAGAGATTTCTGCCTGTAGGTGGCTCTTTAATCTAGAAGAAAAGGACAAGATTCAAAGCTTGGAAGCTGGAGCTAAATAAATTCAGACTAGAGCAAATTTTAACAAGTGAGATGATTTGCCCAGGGACCTCTTAGATTTTTTGTGACTTGAAGTCTTTTAAATCAAAACTGGATGTGTTTCTAAGAGTTTTGTTATAGCTCAAACAAAAGTTATGGACTTGATGCAGAAATTACTGTGTGAGATTCTATGTCCTGTGTTACACAGAAGATCTGACTAGATGATCATAACAATCCTTTCTGGTCTTAAAATCTATGACTCACTTCTGAATAGTGTCTGGGAAAGGGAAGGTATAGTGCCATCCAAGATCATTGTTTCTTTAAAGGCCTGGGACCAGGAGCCTCATAGAGCAGATAGGGAAAATGTCCTCTTTCTCCCAGCCAGTGCAAACAGTGTTGGGGTTTTAGACCCAGCTGGGGAAGATTAAGACACTAATTAATGACTGGTGGGTGATTCTAGTGGAGACTCCAAGTCCAGTCAAGGGGGAAGCTGCTGAAGAAGCTGCAGAGGCAAAGAAAGAGCTCATCTAGGCAGCACCAGCAAGGAAGACTGCAAAGTCCCTGAACCTGAGGGGAGAGTCTGCAGGCCCATGGGGCAGGACTAGAAGCACAATCCCAGGAAGACTGAGAGACCCTTATCTTGAGGGGTGAGCTCTGGGCTGGGAGTAAGGCCTGCATTTGAAGCCACAGTCCCAAGGAGGAGAGCTGTGAGATCCTAAACCTGGGGAGCTGTGTTTATAGACCAGGAAGGCTAGGAATTAAAGCAGCAGTGGGCAATAATTTTTGCAGGGGGGCCACTCCATACATTTTGGCTGCACACTTCTACTATATTAATGGAGGAGGTGAGGGTTCTGGGATGGAGTTTGGGTGCAGGAGGGAACTTTGGGCTGGTGCAGAGTGTTGGGATGCAGAAGAGGATGAGGGATGTGGGCTCTGCAAGGAGTTTGGTGCAGGAGAGGGTTCTGGGCTAGGGAAGGGGATTGGGGTGCAGGATCTGGGAGGGAGTTTGGGTGCAGGAGGGAGTTCTGACCTGAGGCAGGGGGGTTGGGATGAAGGAGGGGCTGTGAGGTGTAGGTTCTTGCTGGGAGGCACCATATGTGTACATAGTTGTGCTAGTGGCGCTATATGTATACATAGTTGTGCTAGTGGCACCATTTTCACATTATGGTGACTTTCATTCTACATAATAGTAAACAGTAGAACATGTTTTAAAGTTAGTGCATGACTCAATTTTTATTGTCTTCTGAAAACTGTATGTTTAATTGTTTGTGAAATGGATCATAGGCATGTTCTAGTTAGGCTCAGTTTTAGGAAATGTAGTGTGATTTGGGTACCAGGCTTCCGTAGGTTCCTTTGAACATCCCAGGCTTGCTGTATTTTCAAGGCAAGCAAATTACAAGGGGTGTTCTAATGAGTGAGGATTAACCAGAGGATAGATAAGGATATATACTGTTTTGAAGATCGCAAACACTGTAGAAGTGCTAACCATTGTTATCATTATTGCACTGGAAAATGCAGAGCAGTGAAAACATGGAACTTCTCCTGAAGAGACAATTAGATGTTGGAGACAACATACTCTGTGTAGTAATAATTTGGTTAACTTTTCACTTAGGTACATCCATGGCTCCTGAAACCATACTATATGGGTGCCTCATAAATATTAATGATTTTGACCTCACAGCATGCCTGTGTGGTGGAAAGGTATTATGGTCCCTACTTTACAGACTGATTGACTTGCCCAAGCCCATGCTGAAAGTCTGTAGCAAGGCCAGGAATTGAATGCAGATCTCTATTTTCTCATTTCAGTATCTTAAACACCAGACCATCTTTCCTCGGCTGCTTACGATAAATTGGCAGGAATAGAGGGGATGATAGTTGCTAGAAAGGAAAAATATGGGAAATTTTATATACAGGAAAGAAGGGATACTTAATTTAGGGGAATCTTTTGGCCTCAGTTTTGAGTCCTCTGTTCATAACTTTCCTAAATATCTCTTAATTTGTGCTACCTATCTGAAATCAAGCATGTACTTCAAAAACTACCCGTCTGTCCTCAGATAATAGAAAGAAGGTGGAAGTCATTGGGTCAGGCATTTCTGTTCTCATGGTTGACTCCCTGGTAGCAATAATCTCAGTTTTTTTACTATATTTAAGCATAAAATGGTGGAACATCACAGTGCAAGGTAACATTGCAGCTTAATTAAGATTCATCATCATGATGTTCCCATTAAGCTTCTGGCATTTAAGGCAGCAATGAAGCTCCTTCACACTTGTCTGTTTCTAGCAAGTCTTTCAATGGTTCCCCAGTTGTGCTTTCTCTCCCACCCCTGCAATTAAGATAAGGTCAGGTCAATATTCTTTATATTATCTATTTTAACATGGCATTCACCTTTTTAGATTGTTGTGGTACATTGAGACTCCATAAGTGAGTTTTGTGCCATAACTCATGCTTTAATTTTCTCCTCTTGTTTCTTCCCCTCTTCCTTTGCCTCTGTTTTTTACCATCCTAAATTTTTTTCTCCATTTTCTTCTCTTTTCCTTTTGTCACTCATGATCCTGAATTAATAGTAACCCCATCCTCACACCTTATTCAAAAATTACCTATCTGACTGGCCTGAGGGAATGAGAAAAAGGTGTTAATTACCTTAATACTTTATGCTTAATTTGGTGTCCTCGTCCCTTCTCCCCCTTGGCCCTCCCTAATGCCCCTCTACCCTCCAGTGCTGTTGTCTACAATGGCTTTTCATTTACAAAGATTGCTTGAGGGCATTTCACATATACCATATTGTATTACCTCTTAGGTTCTTAATAGGTTTCCTAGATACCAGCAGTAATAAATGACCAAAAATCCCATCTTTAGGTAATCTAGTTCAGTATAGAATGTCAACAGATATGATATCTGAAGATGCATATGGAAGTAGTATTAATGTCTTGGGCTGGCACCTGTGTCCTTGACCATACTATGCTATGAATAGTTTGAATGCCAATTTAAGGTATCAGAGGAAGGAAGCCATAACCACTACTCTTGCCCTTCCCTCTCTCAGCAGAGAAGAGCTTGTATAGAGGGATGGCCAACTGTTTCAGCATTGTGGAGGCCAGTTTAGGTAAAAAGGAGTAACAGTAGGAATTTAAGGTTAGGAAGTAATATAGGAATGTTTAGTTCATTGGAACTTGCGACTGATGTCCAGTGCACATAAAGGTTAAAGGTGCCAGCTCCCAGAGGTGGGTGAGAGCTGGGGTATGGTTGGTGGACCTATTATCTATAAGGAAAAGGGGAATCCTGAAATCTTCACAGGCTCTGAACCTTCTCCTGCTCTCACCCCATAAGGGGGCTAGAGGTTACCAAGTCCTAGGAGTTAGGATGAACACTATCTACCCCAAGTTACTGGTTCTGTGGTGAGAGCCCTGTAACCCCACAGTGATGCCTGAGATATGAGACATTTTTAAGTTAATATAGTTGCATCCTGCTGTTTAAACCCATCCTTGTGCCTGTCAGTCTTTTGGCTGTGTGCATCCTGATCAATGTGCCCAAGATCACAATGGCACACCAAGGCAGGATCACTGCTCCAGCCTGAAGCAAGATCAGCTTTGAAAATCAGCCTCCATAGCCACATATTCTGAAAGGTAAACTTCTCTGTGCATAATTAAACAACATTAGCAGTGTTCCATGCAGCTGCAAGTGACGTATTGTAATAAAACCTCCACTTGCTGTTCAGAGGAACCCCTTGACAATGACTAAAAGAGGGAAAGCTATATTTCTGCTGAACAAGTCGGACACATGCAAAAATACAGCTGCACGATATTATCTAGCTTTCTACTTCTGTATGGTGCAAATGATAGCTTGACTCAATAACTACCCTTGCACAAACTGTATGCATAAAATTGATGGTTTAGAGAAGGAAACTACCTATAAATATTTCTTAATACGGCATGTATGATATATTTCCACAATACAATAAACTATTGTTCCTTTGTATGCAATTGGAATCACCACTGGTATATACAAAAAGTGCACAAATCTGAAACAGACTATGGTTGGGTAAAGAGAATAGAAGAGGAAAAGGTATTATTAAATAGAAAAAGACCAGAATAGAAAAACAAAGAAATCTAATTTCCATGGGACTGTGCATCAGCTATAGCAACACTTCTCATTGACAGATCCCAGTCTAGTGGCTTAAATATGAGACTAGAAGTTGGTGTAAAGTCTGAGGCCTTCTTCTGCAGCCATATTAGGAGAGCAGAAGCCATGACATGGGGAGCCCTGGTTCTGGTTCCAGTTGTCCTGCTGACTCACTGCAATTTGCCCAAACCTAAAGAAAAATAAGCCAATTTTTTCAAAATCCATATGCAGGCACTTTAAAAAGTGGTCTGATTTTCAGAGTAATCAAAAACTGCTGCCATCATTGAATTCATTTGGAGCTATGTGTGCTCACAACTCTGAAAATCAGGCCATTTTAACCTAGGTGCCTAGGTATGAATTTAAGTATTTGGCTTTAGGGAACCAATTCTGACCCTAACCTGTCTCAATTTCCACCTGTGTAAAAGAGGGATAATGATTCTGACCTATACACATCACGGGGTTGTTAGGAAGATTCATTTGTTAGGGTTTATAAAATGCTATGTAGCATGCTTGTACATGTCCTCTCCTATTTTACAGGAATGGAGAATCATTCTTAGGTTCTTATACCATCCCCCATCACTGTAATATCTAAGCTCCTTCCAGTAGTGTATTAAGTGATGTGACTAACAGCTGTCACATGGTTTGTTCCTTTTTTCATCCTTTGCTGAGGGGGAGAATTGTGTGTGGAGTGGCATCTTATTTTGATAGGGTTTTCTTATGTAAATGTACATGCTGCTGTGTGTTCATGTTAGAGAAGACAAGGTCAAAGAAGTATGACTTGCACTAGAACTTGCAGATACCATATTCAGTAACAGATGGTACTTAATGATTACAAAACTTTCCACAAGTAACACACTGGTGGCAGGAAAAAAATTGGCACATGCTCTCTAGCTCTACTTAAATATTCATTAGGTTATTCACATCTATTGAACAGTGACTTTTCTAATGAAACTACCTGAAAGAAAATATGTCCCAGGGGGAAAGGAATCAGATTTGAGAAAATAATACAAAGGAATGTTCTCCAGGGGGATGACAAGATCTAAGTATTAATTAATGATTCAGATTATGTTCTAATTGATCTGGGTGTGGTAGGGTCCTTTGTCCACATATCCTCCCTGCCATGGATGGAGGACTGTGGCACATGTAGGGGATCTTCATGATCCTTCCCCTTCGTATTCAGCAGAACAATTTCTGCCTTGATGGAGGTTCTTGTAGGTGTGCAAAGGTAGCATTGGGAGTTGCAGACACTTCTTTCCCTTAAATGAGAAGAGGATGGGATATTTTTATCCCAGTAATCTGAAAAGGTAGTGGAAAAGCAATATTTCTTACCATAGACCACTGCTAAGTACATTAGAAAATGCTAAGAGGGTGAGGAGGTTGTTTAAAAAAGCTTTATTATATTTTACATAATGAAGATATAAGATAAATATACACTTAAGAGACAGCCAGATACCTAATGAACCAATCACTGTCATAATGTACAATATCCAAACAGGAAAATAAGAAAAGGGGAGTAAAGATCAGTCTTGTACAGTCTATGTAGGATACTTAAATTCTGATATAATAAGTTAATGAATCCACCTGGTCGTAGCTGAGTATATCAGCTCTCAAATTTATAAGTCAAGATGATAGACTGGGTACAAGACAGTCAGGTGCTGCCATGGTGAATGCTATAGAAAAGTCTATATACATAAATGAATTTTTAAAATAAATAAAAATGAAAAGTTGTGCAGCTCCCTTCTAAACCTGAAGCATTATTTTAATCACTCTGCTCAGTATCCATAGATTTAAGGCTAGATAGAACCCATTATGATCATCTAATCTAATCTCCTATATAACACACACCCTCCATTTTCATGCAGAGCCAAAGATTTATTTATTGTTTATGTAAGCATTCAAACCCAGGACCTTTGCTATCAACAGCACTATTGACACACCCCTAGGCCACCAGCTTCTTCATAGGGAGATACTTAAAAGTTTTATAAATATCTGTGGAATCATTTAACATTGCTTGAAGAATAACGATTTGCCTTAAACTCATTTTAACTTGTAACTTTCAGTATAATTTGATTTGTACTCCCCTCTGTTAAGAACGGTATCTATTTAATATACATTTCTGTGAACTATTAAAATAATTATTTATCGTTACAGTTGTCCATGTTGGCTGTATTGCTGGTGGCAGCCACCTTATTGAAAAGTTGGATTGCTTGTACCATTATAGGGTCATGATGTCAGATTTTGAAATATATGTATTACTTGCTCTAAATTAAACTTTGGGCTCAATCCTCATGTGCATCAAGTCTTACAAACAGCTAGAAAGGTCAAAGGAAAGAGAACTCTAAGTCACCTTGCCAGGTCTCCCACAAGAGACAGGAAGAAATTAAAGCAGCCTAAAGGTTGCTGTGACTTGTGCTATCTTGTAATGGTGTCTAGGGGCCTTTATAATCACAAGAATCAGAATGAGCACAGAGTACTTTGGCTCCATCCTTAGTCATGTCCTTTCTGCATCAGTCTTGTCCAAGCACATTCCTTATACTAGAGTAAGCCATTAAATGGCATATTGCCAACTATGACAGGCTAATGCCACTGAGGAATTCCCCTACACCAGAGGAATCCTCAGGAGTCCCTTTAGGACAGGGCCAAGGAACCGGTGCCATAATAAAATCACCAGTTTAAAATAAAATTAGCCCACAATTCTGAAAAATGGACAATTAAAGGTTCCTAAATCCCTTTGGAGATGGTGGGTGCTGAGCATTTTTAAAAACCAGGGGACTAAGCAGGCATCAAAATGTGCATTTAGGCACCCATTTTCCAAAATCTTGGCACTAGTTTCCATATACTGCACAAATGTTTCCTCCCTGGTTGTTAAATCTGTCTTTTGACAGTTTCAAAGTGCTTTACCTGTTTTGCCAGTGTATTGGGCTATGCAGCAGTTAAACTTTACTTAAAACGGGGTACTGACCCTTTGGTTTAAAAAGAGAAACTTCAGCAAAGACAACTTTGGCTGTGCCCTCACCGGGCATCTGCCCAAGGCCAGTCCCCCTCTAATGCTCGTTCCCGTCATGTCTCCCTTACATCCTGTAATCACCTCTGTTATTTTTCTTGATACTGTATTTCTCATGAAATGCCATCTCTGATCCCATAGGCCATTCAGACTTCCTCTCCTCCTTCATATCCTTCTTCAAAACCCTTGATTAGTGTCTGTAAGCACCACCACAGTACAAATCAATAATTAGTGCTGTTTACTGAGGGACTGTGGGTAAATAAACTTACAATCAGTTGCTTTCTTTCCTCACCTTCAACAGGCTCTCCTTCCTCTCCCTATCACTCATACACTGTCATGTCCATTCTGGGTCTTCTCTGTCCCTGACTCCTCTCTAACTTGTTCTCAGCTTAAGGGAGGCATGCGGAACCCACAGCAGGGAGAGCTGGCTCATATTAAGAGGGTAGGCTAAGTGAAGCGGAACTGTTCCTAGTAGGTGGAAAATGAGGTGGGGTAGGACTGGCTCTACTCAAGACTGTGGACTTATCATTTCTTTTGGCAACCACAAATCATTTCTCTTCCTTGACAAAGTATCTACTCGCTCCCTAGACAACTCTAGAAGAATGACCAGTCTCTCAGGTGACACATACCAGAGGTTTATGTAAAGATTTACAGAGCATTTTACAAAAAGCTGATATCAAAACTATCTGATAGCTAACTTTTAATTTAAAGTCATGTATGCAGGAATCAACAAAAGGAAATAACAAGGATGGGGGTAGGAGTGGTAGTGAAAGCATTTTAAAAATTCTACTCCACCTTGCATTGGCTCAGATTATACCATATCTCATGTCTTGGACAGACATGATCTCCTCTACCTCAAAGGTAGCTACTATAATTACAAAGTGACAGTAACGTCAAAGCATGTTGAGGTCCTGCCGTTGTCAGATGGTGAAACTATTCCAAATGCCTGGCTGCTATTTCTTTCTAATGAAAGCTTCAACATGAAATAATACATATCTCAAATGATCAGTGTTATAAACTTCTGCCTCTCTAAAGCTGTTCACAAATAACCCTTTCAAAATATTTATCTTTCAGCCAGTGCAAAAGCATTTTAATGAATGCTAACATGTTTGTAAACACAATGGAAATGGTATTTCCCACCGAGCAGTGTGAGATTATTTAAATAAAAGATCTGCCGTTGGATGTTAGGCCCTGCTGGTGATCCCAATAGGATTTGTGCTTTATTTTCCAATTGGAAAACACCATGCATATGGACATGTGTTTTATGAGAGCTGATAAAAAACAAATCTTTATCCCAGGACATCTGTACAGGTTTTTCCTGTATAAATCTGTGCATTTTGACAGACCTCCAACATTTGCCCTGTAAATGTGCCTGCAAGTTCTAAATGCCTCATGCTAAGAGGAGAATATCTATATGAGAATTCATTATTTTAATATAACTAAAGTTTGACAGAGGTAGGACAGCAGAATGCAAATGTTGACATTGCTGGAGGTACCAGCAGGCAGATAAAGCCCATTTGTTTAAATGGCTATATTTTCAGCACTATGGTGGTATTTGAATATAAGTAAATTTATGGAAAGTAATCTATCTTTTTTTATAAGATGATTTGGGGTTACAGGGCTTTTTGTCTCCACCTAATGCCAAATCCTGAGAGCCTCATTCAGTATTTGAGTTATTTCTTAGCCAAAACCAAGTCATTGGGGGGAAATCTTGAGGTCAGTGAAAGTTGTATATGCAAGTTCCAGTTGATTAAGGTCTTCAGGATTTGACCTGTGGAAAGTTGACTTTAGGCTTCAAACAACTTTACTTTCAAGTGATATAAACTGATCAAACTGTAACTCATTGAGCCTTTTTTTTCACTCCTTTTAAAGAGATGTGTTTAAACCTGGTTTTATTTTGCCCTGTGAATATGTCGCTCCTCTGTCTTATTAAGAGTCTGACTTTTTAATTGTATTTACCCTTATAATTAGATCTATTAGTATTTAGATCAGACTGTATTGAGGCTAACGAAGGAATATTCACATTAATTTTAATGATGTATATTCAGTAACAATTTCTGACACTTGCAACACTGGATGGCTAGCGACTAGGAAAATCTAGTTATGTGAGACACAGTACTGGGAAAAAAAATGTGAGGGAACACATTTTTAAACGCAAGGTCTGAGTGCTGATTGACATGCTTTGTACGATAGTAAAATCTGGCAGGTGCATTAACTTGCATTCCTCTGATCTGTACACATCCACACTTGTCTTCTTAGGGTACTTGGTAATAAGCTTCTTTAAAGATCCCTGAGTAAGCACTGAAGATAATATCTGGAGTATGTAGCACTCAGTCCTTTTAGAATGGCTTTTTCCTGCTCCTTTCGTTTTCTTAAGAAAATGTCAGTTTAATCATATCTTAATGCTTTGATAATGCGTTTCTTTACATAGCTGTAGAACATGCACTTCAGTGTTTTAAAAGAATTAATGTAGATGTAAAAATGCCGGTTAAATGAGATTTCTTCCAACAGGCTAACAAAACTGGAGTGCGAGCCTTCACAAACTTGCAAAATATCTGCACAGCAACACAAATGTGCCAGAACATAGTTTTCTTTACTTGCTTATTTTAGAAGAACTCCTTTCAGTTATGTAGCTTTACCCCTCTCCCCCATATAGCGGCTGACATTTTGTCAAATGTAGCTGTTTTTCTCCGATTAGTTTACTTATCACTTCTATCTAGCAATTTTGTATGTTAGCACCTCAGAAACCTAAGGTAATTCACATCGGCTAAACATCAGCCACCAGTGATGGTTGAATTCATAAAGGCAGACCTCTTTATTGCTTAACAATTAAGGAACTGTGTGATGTTTCAAAGGGAATTTTAGGAAATATTTTTTGAGGAACAAGGGCTCTCCTTAAAGTCCACACAGTGAAGTTAAAATATTTATTAATTACCATTGAAGTACAGCTGTATGGTAGAGCAGGCTTATTGATAGTCACCCATACTTAAGTTCAGTTCTGTTGTTGATGGCTCACAATATTCCAAAACTCTAATATTAAACTGCCACTGATGGATTGCAAAATTTTCCTTAAATTTCTTTTCTTTTTTGTAATTACTGTGCCATTTTACTCATTTCTTCTTAAAAATATAAGGGAGGTTTAGGTTGGACATTAGGACAAACTTCATAACTGTCAAGGTGGTTAGGCACTGGAATAAATTGCCTAGGAAGGTTGTGGAATCTCCATCATTGAAGAGTATAATTTATCACATTTTGCAATATTCATTATATGAGATAAATTAATATGTTAATGTCAAGCCTTTGGGTTTTTCTACAAAAACTTGAGTGTCTGAAAACAAAAATGATTGGTTCTTTACTTCCAACTTTATGTCAAAAAAGAATATATGTCTAAAAGATGGGAACTCTTGTGGGGGAAAATGATATACAAAAAGTCAAATGCTGCTCACCACAGGTTTGTCCTAGTGATGTCACTGGAACTAATTGTATGGCTTTGCATTAGGTTATATTTAAAAATACATGACTTAACAGAACTTTTCTAAAAGTTCATTGGAATATGGAGCCCTAGTCCATCTAGACAAGTATCCTGCCCTGGGTAATGGCAGATACCTGATACTTCAGTAATGAAATCACCCCATAATCCATTTAGCCAGTCATGCAATGCTAAGCAAGGAAAGTGGAAGGGATCATTCCTGTCCCTTTTAGTGATTGGATTATGTCCTGATGAATATGTTTTGATTACTCTTCATACCATGCATAAATAGATCAGTCACTAATTTATGTCCATTCCCTCCATACCTCCACTCAGTTCTGTGAATATTTTTACTTATTTTATTTAAATTGTATCTATTTAATACAATTAATGTAGGTTTATGATGTTATCATGTCACTTAAGATCTATTATAAACAAATTAAACAAAATATGCAACTGCATTTAAGGAATGCAGTAAGGTTGCCCTATCTCTCAGAACTCCACTATGTCTGGCAATTAATGTCATAACCCAAGAATTTCATAAAACATACATAAAGACTTACAACTTTAATCCTATACTATCCTAAATTATTTTATAATGGTGGCTGCATGTCCAGATATCAGAAATAGAATAGGGTGGTGATCTTATAGACAAACAGTACAGTATTCTACTCCAAAATCAACCTGAATTTGATTCTTATACATACAGTTCTATGTTTTCAGATGCAGATACATTTCCTGAGTGGAAAAATACCTCTGTTTCCCTAGGTGCCTTGTAAAAGCAAATATCTACTTTGAAATCCAAATGTAGGATATAATACTGAGTTGATCCAATCTTCCATAATTTCATTGTAATGTCAGCAAAAGCTCTCAAGTTTCGGAGGGGCCTAGAATATCATCAGGGAAAATTCCAGACATCCAATCCTGTGAACACAAATGATTTAGTGGCTCTAAGGCATTCCTGGTTTGATATTTTCAAAATATTCCTAATATTATTTGACTTTCAAGTAATAAGTGAAGATCTAGAGGTGTGTCCTTCCTGGTAGTTTTCTAAGCCCAGCTCTTCAAAGGTATTTAGGTGCTTATCTCCTGTTGATTTCAGTGCGATTTAGGCACCTAAATACTACTGAGGATCTGTACCCCTGTCATAAGCAGCATGGTCAAGGCTATAGCTGTAATAGTAAAAATAATGAAAGAACAAGTAACCTGATCCAAAACCTCATTCTACTACTCTTACATATGGCCTGATCTAAAGTCTGCTGAAGTCAATGAAAAATCTAACTTCAGTGGACTTTGAATCAGGGCCTTCCACTGATGTGAACAAAGAAATCAACAAAGTTACACTGGTGTAAAATCAGTGACAGCGAAAGAAGCATCAGGCTCTCAGTCTTTAGGGATCCTAATAGTGGCAATTTGTAACTCCTGCCTTATTTTTTAGTTTATGCATTCTGGTGGCAAGAGATTTAGTGTACTTGATTAAAACATCAGAAAGTCTAACATGGCAGCTGAGCCAATTTTAAGGAAGTTGGGGTGCATTTCTGTTTTAATAAACTCTGCTAGATATTACTTAATCTTTCTCTTTTATTGAGAAAAATAATCCTTGAACCTAACCCACTGATTCGCAACCTTGACCTGTTGACGTAATGAACATTTTTAACATTAAGTAGTGTCCCTGGAAGCTGAAGCAAATAAATCATGTATTCTAGTAAATACATATTACGTATATTTTAGGTTTAGATGCATTCTGTAAAGCAGTGATCCTCAACCTTGAACTACTGAAGAGGTACTTTAGGGGAAACACCTGCCAAAATATTAAGTTAGCAAATTCCATTTTTTCTTCCCTTCCCCAGAGGCTGAATGTCACCTGTGCAGTGATTAAATCCTCTGTTCTATTTCTGATATCTAGGCTTAGGCAGTGAAAGTCTGATTTTTCTTCCATTCCACCCAAGCCCAGATAACCACACAATGTATGCTCTGTATGCTCATGGCTTCCTCCTTTGATGTAATGCAACCCTAATTCCCACCCTCTACAGCACTGGTTGGCCCATCTCTCTAGGGTCAGAGGAAAAGAGGAGTCAAATAATATCAAGAAGAGTTATTGTTAAGCAGGGAGGGAATAATTGCAAGTAAGACTATGAAGTGCCTAATGTGCCTCCATGGCAATGGGTTGATGATTACAGATCTTATTGTTCAAGTACTAGGGGTATGTCTTCACTACCCACCGGATAGGCGGGTAGTGATTGATCTATTGGCAACTGATGTATTGCGTCTCGTCAAGACGCAATAAATTGATCGCGAAAGGCACTCCCGTCGACTCCAGAACTCCAGATCGCCAAAAGGCGCGAGCTGGAGTTGATGGGGGAGCCCGCTGCTGACTGCTGCTGCCATGAGGATGGCAAGTAAGTCAGCCTAAGATGTGCCGACTTCAGCTACGTTATTCACATAGCTGAAGTTGTGTATCTCAGGTCAACCCCTAGACCAAGCCTCAGTCACGCTTGATGTTCAAGAGTGAAACAGATACTTAAGAAATATGTGAAAGTAGATAGAAGTGAAAAATAGCACAGCCTCCATCTTAGAGCTCAGTTATTTATGTTCTGAATAAAGCTTCTTTTGTTGAAACAGACTCACTTTATTGGCATTCTTATCCACCCCCAGTCTATTTAAATGAGGGAAGAAAAAGTTCAGATCCTAATATGGAGCAGCAGAAGGAAATCCTCTAAGGGGTAGGAAAAACAAGTCCAGAACGACACATGCAGTTAAAGTTGGTATCTCTTCCAATAATTCACATATACACACTGGGGTTAATTTTAAACCCTCCTCTCCCCACAACACAGCTCCCTTAAATCAGTTCAGTTTAAATATATTTGTACTAGAGATGGGTCTGAATTACAACCAGTCACATCCAGCTTTGGGGAAAGTTTGTCTGGATCAATATCAAAACTTTGTGACTAGTCCTCATCTGTACAATGGGAGGTACCAAGACCCTAACCCAGAATGCTGATGGGCCATAGAAAGTTTGCATATGGCTGTCTCAAATGTGGCTTTAAATCTGGACCTTGTATCTGGACTTTTTTATCTTTGTATCTCTAATTCATATATATTCTCTCCTTGCTAGGTTCAGGTAATGTCCCAGTAACACACCTAATAGACAACAGCAGAGGTCTAGTGATGAATCCATATAAGAGCCTGGGCCATAGCTTTTGGTGAAAACTAACTAAGGTGCCTTTTTCTTCCTTCCTCCCAGAGTCTAACATCTATATAATCCCATATATAAGCTTTAATTGCTAGTCTTAATTGGTCTTTATCAGTACCACCTCCCTTCTTCTTTTATCATGCCACCTCCGTTCTTCTCCTGATCTGAATATCTCCCATTTCCTTTCTCCTTCCACTTGTTCATCTCTGTCCTTATTCTGTTTACCTTGCCCTGCCTTCCACTTATTTAAATTTTTGTCCTATCTTTCTTTCTCCAGCTTATCCCATTCTCATGTATCTTCCTGCCTCTATCACTACAGTCCGATCAGAAATCTAAACAAAACTTTAAAATGATTTGGAACATCTACAACAGATACTGCAATCCAATGGAATATCTGTGGGGGCCATTTTGCATTAAGTGTACAAAAGGTTTATGTGACACGGTAGGCCAGGAATTGTACATAACTCCCCGGAGGCAGGGGGGCTGCTGCAGCTCTGTCGGGAACTCAGATCAATGGGCAGTGATTGGGACATGGGTGAAAGTCACTTAAGCTATAAAACCCCTTCAGAGACATACTCATCCGTGGGGAGGCTTGTATGTACTAGTTCAAACTTTTTTGTTGTTGTTGTTTTTTTCCCCAGAAACCAACAAAAAAAGGGTTTTTGATATAAAACTGACTCAGGGCCTTCCTTCTGATCCATTAAACAGACAGGACTTTCTATCCAAGTGCCCTAACCCTTGCTACAGGGTTGGAAAGATTTAGGCCTACTAGGTCCCCTTAAGACTGAAGCGTGACCTCAGGTAAGCATTCAGCATGAGTATAGGAACTGTTTATAATATAATTATAATTCATTAATATACTATATTTTGTCTGTGATGCTTTTACCTTAAGAATGGAGGTGTTTGCTTAGAAAGAGCTTTGTGGTAACTTGGGACTGCTGGCAATACACAGCTGATAGCCTTCAGAGGGAGAAAGCAAAGCAGGGGCATCGCCCTTTATGCGATAGACTATTAGATGCTGTTTATATGACTCTGGAACCTGGTAAGGGTTGAAGGAATTGTTTTAATATGTCTATTTCATCCTGTTGGAGAGTATCCCGGGGTGGTGATCAGAACCTGGTCTTCTTTCCTGAGGGATGTCATCAGTGAAGTGCCATAGGGTTCAGTCTTGCCAACATCAATTCTTTTTTTCAGTGTTTATGTGCAGCTATTGTGGGAGACTGTGAGTGGTATGGGATATATTGCTTCTATCATGCTGATGACATTTGGTCCTTTTCCCTGGACCCAGATGAAGTGGTCTCCACATTCTTCTAATATATAGCAGAGCTTGGGACATAGGTGAAAGTCAGTTGTATTAAACTCAAATCAAATATAATGAAAAGGATGTTGATTGGCAAAAGGAATCATGTTAAGGAATTGATTAAATCTATGGCCACTTCATTTAAATAAAGCATCTATCTATACACTGACAAACTGGTTTGTAATCTTAGGGTCCTTCTATACTTATCTCTGCTCTGCATTCCTCAATAGTAAGTATCCATAAATGCCGTTTCCATCTTCGATTGTCCAGAAGATACTGCCCTACAAGAAGCAGACCTTACCATATCAATCCATGCTTTTCTCATCATGCTGTACCTATGACTTATCATGAATACCACTTAGAATTGTAAGGTAATGGTCAGGTATGCCTGCCCTCTAGTGACATGGACTGGTGAGAACATGTTATGCAACTCTTCTTTGGCTGAATTTCATACAGAAATTGACTGTCAACATGCTGGTTACCAGATGCAAAGCCCTAAATAACCTAGTGCCAGCTAATGCAGAGACTATCCCTCACCCCGCAACCACCACTCCTATGTTCACTATGAGGCAGCTGGCAAAAGGATATTTTTGGTAGCAGTGCTTTGTTCTCACAGAACCATACATCTAAGCTTGACTTTCACAATGTTAAAACTTGGACAATACAATGTGTCTGATTTTTGGCTGCAGTGCCTCTAACTCATGTCAAGATTTTCCCCAGCTATGTTCTCTACAGTGGGAGTGCTGTGGGGAAAGTAGGGATATTTGTGCTCTGTATTGGGAAATGGTTTGCTTGTAATCTGCACCAAGTAAAGTGTACACAGATACTCCAGTGATGTGTGCCTTAATATAAAGAAAAAATAGTAATAATTGGCTTTGATAGGAATTTGCCTGAGTAAAAGCTGAGTGGGGAAAAAACCCGATTTTGGTCATCAGTAAGGAAAAGAGAATTTGAAATAGCTTCTAAGAAACTTAACTTGTTCTGAAGGAAAAATGTCTAAAGTCTGAAGATAATCTCTAGCACTATTACTATTATTATTTATTATTGCTTGACTCATGTAGCACTTTTAATCCCTAGATCTCAAAGCACTTTCTTGATATAATGGATAATATAATTAACAAACGAAAGGGCAACGATCTCACTGGAGATTTTAAATAATATATTCAAAGCACCATGGTCGTAGGAAAATTCCAAAATTTATTCTTCATAGTTTGCTCAAGCATTCGTTATCATATAGGAGGCTGGTGGTTGTAGTGAAGTGGCATGAGATTTAAGCCGCTGTAGGTGTGCAGCATAACAGGTTGTTAACTGGGTTGCATGTGAACATGGATACAAAGAGCACAGTGAGTGTGTTGGTGGGGTTCAAGAATGGAGGAAAAATGTGCATTTAGCTGTGCAAATTATCTTTTAACTTTATGTGTGCAGCTGCTTCTATGCCCAGAATATCCAAAAATTTATTAAAAGGAAAATCTTGGAACTCAAAGTATAAGAACAGAAACGTGCTACCAATACCAGAAGATCTCGGACCTTAAAAAATTGGTATCCATAATTTGTGCACCCATAATTCAACTTCAGGCCAAGTCTTAGAATCATTTGTAACTGGTGCAACCGCTCAACTCAGATATTTGCACCTACAATTTATTTTGTGGGCACGGCATAAATTTTACCAGCACAACTGATCCTAAAAGGAAACTACAGGTCAGCTCAGCTGAAAAATACTCTGTGTATGCCTTTGCTGAACAACTGTGAAGGGAGGATAGGATAACTGCTTGCGAGTATTATTAGGGTATAAACTAAGCAGGGTGATGGACTCTTAAAGTAATCCAAAGGGGTTGTAAACCAAAATTACAGAAATCATATAAAGGTGAACTTAATGTAAAAGGTATGAAAAGTTTTCAAACAGTGAGGACTATTAAAATGTTCAAGAATCTCTCTCATTTGAGTCATTTTAAGACTGGACTGAAGAAAATGAGAATGTACTTCAGGGATGTAATAATTAAGAGTTCTTTTCTGCCTGCAATTCTTTCTGTTTTTATTAAAATCAGAAGCAGAGAACCATGCAGAACAACATACAGTGTTCCTTTCTATAGATCAATTTAAAAAAAAATCATGGTGCTGCATTAGAGAAGATGGATACACGAGAAACCAAGCCGAAAACATGAACACTAGGTACACAGTTTTCCAGCCTGATTACTTATTTCCACTCAGGAGAGACACAGGATACAGAACTTGTCTATTGAAAGTCCTTGATTACTATAAATTGCTGCAATGCCTCAGCTCCATGTAGCTGCTTCTCTTTTAAAAAATTGTTGAGCTTTAGAACTACCAATATTAATCTGTATTTTCTTGTCTTCCTTGCAACAATTATTCAATCACTCTTCCTATGCTGAAGAATGTAAAATAAATTCATCTGTAGCCTGAAAAAGCTATAGTCTCATGCTTGAAAAGCTTGATCTTAGCTTTTTTACTAGAGATAAAATTGTATGTTCTTAAATAATCACAAGATAAAGGTTTCTTCCAGGAACTCTGCCTGTTGATGAAATAATTGATTTTACAATAAACTTCATAGCAAATCTTTTTTGCATTTCATTATCAGGTAGAAGTAAAGCCTGATAGTCAATACACTGGACTGGAAACTGAGTCTTTATTCATAGCTCTGTGCTGACTCTGTGGCACTGGGCAAAATGTACAATCTTGTGTCCCACTTTATCTGCAAAATGGGGGCTCATGCATGGCCCCTGTTTTGCCCAAACTCACTTAACGCCTCAAGAATATTTGAGGCTTAATTAGTTGATGTGTGTTAAAGACTTTAAAATCCTCAAACAAAATGTGCTGTATTATGCTGTGATACATAGCAATTGTAGTAGTGGTTCTTTTTAGCTCTCTTCTATTTCATTAAGAGTCCGTAAATCATTCCTTTAGTCCAGAAGGTGATTTTTGTGCGTGTGTACTTGACACATTTAAAAAAAAATAATCAAAGAAATTCTTAGTTAAATAGAGGCACAGTGTAAGTAACTATAGGCTGTTACCCCCATCTTTACTTGACATAATAAGAAAGATCTAAAAAAGATTTCAAAATTTCAGGAATCTTGAAATAGCTGGAATTCATAAGTCAGTAAAAAAAAAAGCACTTAAGTGAAGTAAGCTGTCTTTGTAAAGTAATTCAAACTGCACTTGCAATTCAGGTCCTGGAATTAACCCACTCAACCAAAGTTTGAAAAGATGTAAATGTCCTCTGACTACCAACAATACAATAATGTGTTACAATTGCACAACCACCATATCACCTGGTGACACAAATACTGCGCTGTAATGTATAATTCTATAACTAACAGTAGTCAATTGTCTTTTAAAAATGAATCTGTACATCATTTCTGAGTTATACACACTCAAGTATCTTTTTAGTCAGGATAAGGTAACAACTGGGCTCTTCACTGAAACACTTCTAGAATGATTTTTACTATGGTGTTTAACTTCAATTTTTAACCATTAAGAGATGTGTTCGGAACAAAGTCCCAGTATGTTTAGCCCATAGGGTATGATGAAAAGAGTATCTCTCAAAGCACTGTAGTGTTTAAGATAAAGTTCCAGTCACCAGAGCTACTGATTCATTTTCAAGGGCGGAGTCCATGGAGGATTCGGTGCATATTAAAGTGGTAGGGTGAACCGGTTGTGGGAAATATAACCCTGATTGTAGTGTTTAGACAACCTGCACCTTTTATCTAATTTGGCAAGTTCAAAGCAATGTGGAAAAGTAAAATTAGTCTTAATCTTTTTTTAATGGGTATGTTATTTTCCCCATTTTTACTGCAAAGCAAATAATACTGTACTGACAGTGGGCAGAAAATCTGGTAATATTTAACTGTACTTTTAATATGATCAATAATCCTTTTTGAAACTTAGGTATGATACTAATAACCTTACATTTTAGTAACTAATTTATAACCTGATCAAAAGTTAATGGGAGCCTTGCCATGAGCTTTGGATTGGGCCCTTTAAGACTAAATAAAATGCATTAAAATACTAATGTCAGTATAATCTCTGTACAGTAATAGAACATCATGACCAAAAACTATACACATTTAGATAATAAACAGTGATTTGTGAAGATGCAGTTCCCATGGGAAGTGGGGGAAATATCCTTAGGAAATTATGGTTATGTCCTTGCCAGTATTTGAGAAGATATTCCTACAGGACTGATATTTGATAGCACAAAATATGTATACTTTTCATCTCATAAATAAGAAATTCTTTAGCGTTAGCAAAAGAATATGAAATATTCTAAAAAAAGCTATGCAAAATAGTGTAGTTTTACATTTATTTTACTTCCTACTTTCTCTTTTTTACAACGTTTATTAACTAGAAAGACCTCAGTGACATGTAAATTTCATTTTCTATGCCAAGCAGATTAAAATACATCTGTTTCAGGCATAATTCAGTGAAGAAATAATTTGAATAGTTCATTTTATTAGAAAAAGATTTATGTCAGCATTCAACTATGACAAGAGAGGGGATAGTGGCATGTGCACAATACTGGAAACAGATTTTCCATGAAAAGTATCTGTATTGAACAGAATTGCGCCAGAAATAATGTAGGCTGTCAATAAATAGGTTAACCTTCTAGGTTATAGACAACACCAGGGTTTTTATACTCAGACAGTCTTTACTGGCATTGTTTAATTTAATTGGGTATTTACATTAATAGTTGATTTAATTATTGACTAATCAATGTATTTGTTAATACATGTTGAGTATTAACATGAGTTCCAGATAGGAAATTAATCATATATTTGTGAATAAGGCAAAATCCATCTGTAGAGGGAGAATTTTGTATTCTATTGGGGGAGCTGAGTTATACTGAAGGGGGGAACTTACTGTGGGGGGAAACTTGTTTAATTTCATTTTTGTTCATGTAATTTGTGGTAGGAGCATCTGAAGCTTTGGCTAGGTACCCTTCTGTAGATGCACAGTAAATACAGATACATCATGCTGGGCTATATCATACTGTGCCATATTACTTTGCAGCAGTTGTAATTCCTTGGGAAATGAAAGGAGATAAAGAGGCATGCATGACTGGGTAGTTTAGGACAATGATAATGTAGTACAGAAGCTTTCCCAGCTAGTCACTGGAGTGAAGGCAGTCCAGTTTTTAGTGACTGAAAGTGATTGCCATTCAATGAGTATTTACTATCCTATATGGAATGAGCAAATGGTTTTCCTCTATTTTTAAGACAAGTAGTCACATTATCAACAAAGATAGCAATAGTTGGCACTAGAGCTTAGCTAATAAGGGCATATATTGGAACTATTTTGGGGTTTTTTTAAAAGGTCAAAACAATATGTACATAATTGCTGCTATTAACAAATTATTCACTCAACCCTGTGGACCTGATTCAGGAAAGCACTTAAAATATATCAAAGTTAAGCACATATGTGTTTTCCTAATAAGGCTGCTTTTCTGAACTGGGTTTGATAATCTAAGGGAGAAAATGAAAGAAAATATTTACTGAATAATTAATTTGAAAAAAAAATCACAATGTGGTGAACTATTGTGTGACTATTTTTGAACCAGCTGTATTAGCATTCTAGCTGGAAGTTTCAGCAGACAGGCTAAAGATCTAGGCCCCAATCCTGCCATCAGAGCTATACTAGCAAATCCAATTACAGGACTGGGGACTAAATGAGCATGAAAGTTAAACTAAGCTGCAGAGATGGTCACAGTAAAATAAGGTTATGCCCCATTGGTGAAGTATGGAGCCTGGTAGCATGTGCCTGTTCTGTGATTCAGATAAAAACAAGCATATGAATTCTTAAAGTGTATTTGAGGGGTGGGGCCTTTTTCAATCCAAGTAGACGAGAACCAACCTGGTCATCTTGGCATGTATTTAGTGCATAAATTGTCCCAATATTTTTATATCAGTAATTTGAAGATGGACATTAACAATCTATAGGTAAGAGTTATAGGAACTAGATTATAATGGAGTTTAAAATTATATGATATCAAATTAGCCATAGCAAAGAAGAAAAAGGCAATGGGTTTGGCAGTAGCCTATGGCTGACTGAAGCTGATGTGATAAAGAAAAGATAGTGTACAAATATACCAACATTAGTATACATTGGTTTTGACAGAATCTTGTAAATAATATATTGTCCAACTGAAAATTATTTATATGTTCTTCCGCATGACAGAAATATTAAGAACACTCATATGAATCTCCATCCAACTATTATGGCCATAAAAAGACAAATGTAATTACAGTGGAACCAGCCCCTGCTTATGGAAATGACTTTTTAAAGCATGTACAGAAATACAGCATATTCCTTTCAAAACCTACCAGATAACGAAATACATTTGCAGTACATCAAAACATATATAGTAATGAAAAATTAAACTGGTTTAAGTATTGATATTTTCAGAGGTGAAGTGAAAGGAGCTGTAAGTTACAGAGATCTTATTTGGGTGTAAAGACATTCAAGTTGGTGTAATGTAATGCTGTGGAGTCAAGAGATGACATGTCCAGTGAATCTAATCTCTCACTTATAACAGTTCATCGCCATAGAAGCCAATTGGTGGAGTAAGTGAGTGGAGTATTTGGCTCACTTAATACCCCTTAAACTCACCTCTGAATTTGCCCATCCATAAGAACTTCCTTAGCATCATACCTAAGAAAACAGTTCTAAAAATCATAAAGCCCTTTTAAATTAATATACTCTGTTACCCATCAAAGGAACCTGAATCTATATGAAGAATAACGTTAGTGCAACAAAATTATCTCCTAAGTAGGTTTCTTCCCATTGCCATTTAAATGCTTACAAACCATTCAGTTTTCCCTATACAAGAATGTGTTTGTGCATATTCACATATATTTTTACTCCTCTTTATACCTCAAATCATGGATTTTTAAAGACTAAAGTTAATTTTATGCCAAACTGCTCATGCTTGGAATCCATTACATTACGCTTCTAAGACAAGAATATTCCTCCATCTTTTGCTTTATAAAATTGGCGTAATAAACGAGCCTCTGACCAGCTTTTCCTGTTTGCAGTATGTACTGTAATGTTTGATTAAAGCCTTCATGAGGACATTTGTGATAAGAAGACACATGTACTGCATATCTCAATGTAAGGGTCATTTCCTGGTTAAATAAACCAAATTAAACTGGCCGTGCAAAGCAGCACATGGAAAGGCTTTTATATTAGGACAAAAGTCTGCACTGCTGTTCTCACAGACTTGATTATTAACTATTCATACCTCTGTAAGGATATACAGTAAATGAGAAGTAGGGAAGATGACCACTTCATTCTGCTGAAGGAGGTTAGGACTCTTACCTCCATCTATTTTTCATGAACAAAATGAAGTGTGACTATCCCTGATAACCCATTCCTGCATCAATCTTTTTTCAGCAAATAAAATAATCTTAAATAAAATGACTCTAAGAAACTCCCTGTCATTGCAGCCCCAATGGGAACTGTATACCTAATGCAGTTTTTCTTTTATAGAGATGAAATTCCTGCAGTGGTGCTGAAAGGAGGGATTCTGGGGGGGGGGGGGGGTGCTGCCACACCCTGTGGCTCAAAGTAGTAATAACAAACACCAATACATGGATTTCATGGTTTCCATCATCAGCACCCGCCACAATAAAAATTGTTCCAGTGCTCCTGCACATAGGAATGCCTGGGCTGAACCCCAGTGAACTCCGCATGGATTGGTTTGCAGGACCGGACCCTACATGATAATGTGGTCTAGATCTTACAGAATTTATGGACAAATTTGCTGGCAGTGTTTTCATCATCCATCCTCGCTATTAAATATTGTTCAATTATTAAAGGCTGTAAACCCACAGAGCCTAAAAGAATGATAAGATCTTGGGAAGATCTGAGGGTGAAATGGCATTTTTTTATTAGTATAAAGATTATTTAACTTTAGAGCTGTACTAATGATGATTTCTGTGACGAAAAATGTTCCCTTATGATTAATCAATTATGCAAACCATCACCATTTCAAGGCTTATTTAATGGCATTTTTCATGCATTTCATGTCTTTAATATACTATTTTTCCCTTTACTCCGACAGAACAATTGCTGTGGCGAGGAAGCACTGTGCTCCATCATATAAAATCATTCCCCATATTGGGAAACAACTATTTATAATACATTTTCAAAACAGATTGTTTTAGAATAACTAATTATTGCCTGGCAGTTGTCTTATTTCCCAGCAGTTTTTATTATTTTCCCATTGGAATATTTTTAGCATAAAAGTATTCCAACATTAAAGGTATCAGAAACCAAGAATAACGGGTCCACCACATTTCCCTTTTTCTTTCCTTTTTACTGCCCCAGGAATGATCCCATCTCAGCTTGGAGCTACCAAATGTCTATAGATGGAAGGAAAAATAATTCATTCAGTCCCTTAACTAATTCACTTCTGAGTGTCTTCTGGACAGAGACTGGCAATTATCCCAAATTGCATGTTTTATGATGTGAGCTTTTGTGTCCTGTATGAAATGAGCTGAGACATTCAAACTCATTTTAGTTAGCAGTTCAGGCCAGACTATAACACTGTCCAGAGACTTAAGGTCAGTGTATTTTGTGCTATATTGTAAAGTGTCTGATGAGCTAGTTTAATGAAAAAGAAGATAAAGAAAGAAAGAAACTGCTTAAGACAGTGACTGAGAATTTATTCCCGTTTTATGGCTGGGCTTCGTGTACCATGGAAGAAAGAGGTGCTATTTAAAACAAACACCAATTACGCTAGCAAGATAGATTAATTTATCATGAGTACAAGTTATACAGAGATTTGGGGCAGATTGAAAGAAAGCAGCTTTCAGTTTTATTGCTCAAGTTTAGCTAATGCACTGTATGCACAAAGATCCCATTTATGGAAATAACAATGCTTAGGTCATTAGTGGCACCGCAAGGGAGTGACTCTTCCTGTCTCTTCCTCCCCCTCAGAATCTTTATTATGTGGTATAGAGAAAATTGCCATAGTAAACTGCATCTAGGGTGACCAGATGTCCCAATTTTATGAACACAGTCCCCACAGTGAAGCACTGGAATGGGTTACCTAGGGAGGTGGTTGAATCTCCTTCCTCAGAGGTTTTTAAGGTCAGGGGGTTGGACTAGATGACCTCCTGAGGTCTCTTCCAACCCTGATATTCTATTATATCTGTGGCTTTTCATTATATAGGCGCCTATTACCCCCCACCCCACCCACACACACCCGGTTCCAATTTTTCACACTTGCTGTCTGGTCACCCTAACTACATCCTATGCCAAAAAGTGAAAAAATCGTTGTAACATTTCACCAGAATTAAATAAATGATTAATATTAAGGGTAGCATGTGCCATTGCAATTCCAAATGTCACTTCCTCCTCTGTGTAATACATAATGTAACCTTAATGAAGCTTGTATATTTAAAACTAAACATTATCTACTCTAAATTACCCCACAAAACCCCACAAATGCTTTAGTAAAATATAAATGTCTGAAGAGTAAGCTTGCCTTGCAAGTACTCTGTCCATGATAAAATGGATTAAAATAAAGAAAAAGCATAAAGAAATTTCTCCTACATGGCTGACTCAAGATCCCCATCTAGTGGCTATGTGAGGATTATCAGATACTTTTCAAAACTAACCTTTCTTATAAAATGTGGAAGATTTCCAGCCACCCCCACATCCTCCCACCCCACTTTTGAGATCTCCTCACTTTTCTGTCATCCAGACATGAACAAAATTTACCTCCTGGACACTAGCAGTTTTCCTCCTCTATTATCCTTATCTGCCATCTTTACTGCTCCTGTATTCCCACTGCAGCTGGAAGGGAGGAACAAAAACCCTGCTCCTGAAGTAGCCATCTTATTCCAGGATCCACTGATGAGGAATGTTCTTATATGCAGGGGGGCACCATAGAAATTGGTGATTTAACACCCATCCTGAACAAACAGCCAAAAAACACTGAGCCAAGCATTTACTCCAAATTCAAACCAAACCAAACCTTTAGTGGTTCTAAAAAGTTTGCTTAGCTTTTGTGCATGTGCACATGTGTGCTCACCCAGGTGTACCTTCTGTAGTTCCTGATTTTTAGCTGAAAGTAGAGGCTGAGATTTTCTAGTCAATGCAAGAGGAGAAAAGTTAGGTCAGTAGTGAGTGGTCTTAAACTCTACCCACAAATAATAAAATCCACGGAGGGGGCTATTTTGACAATATTTCCTATGGGGTTGCTGTTCTGAGATGTTCCTCCCAATTTCTAGACTAAAGCTGTTTGGCGAACATGAACCTCTCCGTATTTTGCAGCTTTTCCATTACAATTTCTTCTCCAACCCTTAACACAAACAAGGATAAATGATCAGTGCACTTACAAAGTTGATTTTGGTTTCAGTGATACTTCTGATATCTCTGTCCTAATTCCTATACTCAGTGGCGGATTAATGATTTTGCCACCCCGGACGCCATATGAACTTGTTTTAGTTTTATTACAAATTCATTTGAACCGAAATCAATCTAAATATCATTAAAATAATTGAACATTTACAAGTTTTATTGTAAATAAAATTACAAGTACAGTGAACCCTCGCTTGAACGCATATATGTATTGCTCTATTATGCTTATAGCGTGGGACTGTGCATGGATCCAAAACCCAGCGATCAAGTGGGGGTCCGGTGTATATCAGATATACTATTATTAATGTGTAGGATTCTTGTGAGTATGTTTACTAAATGGCATTGCACCGTCATTGGTGGTTTTAAAATGCGCTATGCTTGGTAGAATCGCGGTGTCACTGATGCTGCAATTACGAAAATGCTGCTATTATAAATTTGCCGCCCTAGTCCTAGGCCTTGTTGGCCTAGGCGATAATACGCTGCTGCCTATACTTAAATGGGGAACAGTACTAGGACTCCTAATATTTCTATATATGAATCAACTTTAAGCATACCCATTGTAACCAAGCATTTTACAGCCATGCTGAGCTCAGCTATGCACTTATTTGAAAATTTAACAATTGGGTGATGGAGACTGGCATTACGGGTTGACCAGAGTTGGGAGTTGACATCTCAATAATGAATGACAGATGACAGGTAGTGTGGTGATAGGTAGTGAAGGGCCTTGAATGTAAAATGAGTAACTTATGTTTGACGTGTCGGAGAAAGGAGAACCAGTGGAGGGATGCAAAGAGAGGGTGTTGTGATTGTAAAAGCCTCTCTTTTTGACTACAAATGTGTCTACATTTATTGTATATAAACTAAAGCTTAAGCTTGCTTCCTTATTAAATGTAGCCAGTGCATTTTACATAAGTAGGTGGGTGTCTTCTCTGCGGTGTGCCATCTCAAGAGGACAAAATCACTACAGTGGTAGAGACTAGTTTTGGCCTAACATATTAACACTATTAATCCTCTCTCAAAACAAAAATAACCTTGTCTTTTAAAGGTTAAACAGAAAACTTAAAAACCCATAGTACAGAGTATTCTATAAAGGTCTCCTAAAAGTTCAGCCATCCAACTAACCTTTTGTGAAGCAACATTTAATATCTTTAAAACACAATAAAGGCAGGCCCACTTGTGTAGTTCCAGAGTATATTCAATACACTGCACTCCCTTGATATCAGCAATCCTTAGATTTCTTTGACTACATTTACATCAGCTGGTGGTTCATGTTATTTTCAGTTAGAGATGACTAGTGGAATGATGGCACCTTGATGAAGAACAAGAGAGTTAAGAGTTGTCATATTCTTTATTTTTTGTTAAATTATAGTTATATGATCAATCTATCACCTAGTCAGTGGTGCCTTTTCCTGTTCTATTCAGAATAAGGCCTGTTATAGTATTACTTCTAACTTTTTCAGGTCTTTTATCCAAATTACTTTTTCACTTCAAACTAGTCCAGGAATTCCAGCTTCTACACACTTTTTTGTTCCAAGATGTACATTGTTTTTGTTTTTTCTCATATGGTTACCCAAGTCAGGACTTATAGTTTCCAGTCCAGAACATAAACATCTTCCCATTAGTAGTGCAACAGGTCTACATTTTGTAGAACTATGTGGTGGTGTTTGATAAGATAGCTGGAAAGAAGCTATTTTCTGATTTCAAGATAGTGTATCTCTCCTGACAGTTTCCATGGCAGTTTTAAAAGTTCTAAAAACATTTGGTTTCCCATTAGAACTCTGATGGTAGGGCACAGATAAAACATGTCAAATATTATCAACCTGAAAAAGTTCTTCAGTTCTTGTGATGTAAACTGGGGCCCATTATACCAGATATAAATTCATCAAGTAAACCATGAATCACAGAAGTGAAGCATGATCTTTAATGGTTCTGGCTGTATTAATGAAGGACACAGAAATAAATTTTGGTCATTTTGATTGTTCATCTACTACTGTTAGAACGTTTTAAACAAGAGAGGGCTGGCAAAATCAATATGCGCTCACTTCTATGTGCTTCTTCTATGTGTGATGGTCAAATATAGGGATTTGTTATTGAGGGGCAAGCTTTTGGTTGTGAAAACTGAAAAGGATCATAATTATGAACACATAAGCAGTGTCAGGATGAGCTCTACCCTGACATCTGGTGGTGAATTGCAAGAATTGCAGTGAGTTGTGGAAAAGAACTTCAGGGGCTGATCTTATTTGCATAGGCACACCCACCGCGCCTAGCCTGAGCTCACAGCAGCCCAAATGGTCACTTCGGCTGCTGTGGGATCCCCAGTTTCTCTGTTATTGGAGTAGGAACAATAAAGTGTTGTTACCCTGATTATGTGAATGAAGGACTGTGGACATGTATTGGCTCTTGTTATGATGGAGGGACTTGCCATGGTCTAGGTAGCACTCACTGGGCAAGGGACAGGGGTTCCAAAACCCACTGAATTCAGATAATCAGAGAGGTAGTTGTGTTAGTCTGGAATTGCAGAAGTGACAAAGAGTCCTGTGGCACCTTAAAGAATAACTAAAGTATTAGAGCATAAGCTTTCGTGGGCTAATACCCACTTTGTCGGATGCATGCAGTAGACAATGCATCAGACGAAGTGGGTATTAGCTCCCGAAAGCTTATGCTCTATCTAATACTTTAGTTAGTCTTTAAGGTGCCATAGGACTCTTTGTCACTTCTGAATTGAGAGAGGCCATGGACAGGCATCTATACTTTTTGGTGAGGGCCTTGTCTGAGGGCTCTACAGGCCTATTGCACCTTGCCTCTCTTCACTGTGTAATATCAGAGCTAATTTTTGATTCCATTAGGAGTCTAGTTTCAGCCTGGGAGCTGAATTCACTTTGAGTACAGTGGTGCACCTGCACTAAGGCCCCCCTACTAAGAGCTGAAATCACTTAAGAGCTGAAATCACTGAGCACTGTGTTAAGTAGGGGGACCAGAAGGTATATGGCTGAGCAGTTGGTGGAGCCAAGCAGTTTGGGCGGCTGGCAGAGCTGAGCAGTTGATTGAGCTGAGCAGTTCCTGAGCGCAGTTCGGGCGGCTGGCAGAGTGACTCATGGTGAGGGTGGCAGCAGAACCCCACGGAGAGGCGGGGCAGTCGGCCTTGGATCATGTAAGGTGCCCCTTAACCTGGCCCCCCATTTCCACCCAGGCTGGGAGGTAAAACTTTGCAGATGAACTTTTGAACTCTGCAGAGACTTTTGGGCTGTTGGACTTTTGGGAGCTTGGGTGACTTTTGGGGTTGTGGGACTCAAGAGCCAAAGGGAAGGACACAGCCCATTTCCTGGGGGAGGGGCCTTCTGGTTCATGGTTTGTTTTGTGAATCCTGTTTGTGATGTTTCCCCAATATAATGCCCCATTGTGTCTCTGTTATTAAAAGGCTTCTGATACACTCAGACTCTGTGCTTGCAAGAGGGGAAGTATTGCCTCTTAGAGGTGCCCAGAGGGGTGGTATATGGTTTTCCCAAATCACTGAGTGGGGGCTCGAGCCGGTTTTGTATTGTGTTATTGGAACGGAACCCCTGGATACTGAACCTGGCCCTTGTGGCTGCCAACTCTGGTGGGCAGAAGGGTTACAAATATATTCTTCAATATCTGTCTATATTTGACCCCCAAGCATGCTGTCTATATTAGGCTTTCATACAAACCATATCTGGAGTGTTTTCAATGAAGTTCTCTGCAATCTAATGACAAAACTATCTCTGGAGTTGGGAACTCATATCCCACTGAAAGTGGATTAGTGAGTGGTTTTGAAGTCTGGATGTATCTCTTGGTATATAGTTCACTCTTTCATGGGCATTCTAGCAGTATTTCATAGCAGGCTGGTAGGCCATCATTTGGATTGCTGTTTCTGGAGTCCCAGTGCAGATAAAATTGCAATATATTTTTTTGCAATTCTGTGGCATAGAGCGCAGTACCTCCTAACCACCTTTTTGTGATCTTGGCACCACTGAACTGATGAACACTTCCTGTTTGTTTTCTGTCCCCTAGAGTAAAACTTTTCTTGTCTCCTGCTGTGAACAATTAAAATCTTAGAATTTCATTAAGTTTAAATCAGAGACCCTTTATCCAGGAAAGGGGGAGAAGATACTGACAAAGCTAACAAAATAAAAAGCAACTCTGTTATCATCATTGTACAGGCATGTCCCGTCTTAGGCGTATTTAACATAGGCGATTTCAAAAAAACAAAAAAAGAAAGGAGGGAAAAAATTAAAACTTCCTGCAGGGGGTGCAATTTCACCTCCCATTGAAGTCAATGGGTTCTGGCTATATGCGGTTTCCGCTTTACACGGTAACTGTGGAACAGAACCCTCGCACAAGACGTGACATGCCTGTAAGGACAGTGCAGAGCCTTCCTCGAAGAGTCTAAATATCTTTGTGAAATAATGGTAGCGGTAACCTTTGATGGTTATGGCTCTCTCCCCTCTACCAGAGGTTCCTGTGAGATTGCCTAGAAAAGAGGCTGCTTTGATTCTTCTCCCAAAACGTCTGTCTCACTTGCTTCCAAGAAGAGGCTGTGTCAATACTATCTCTGCTCTCTCCTGGGAGTCCAAGAGGAAAGCAACTTTCAACCCTACCTGGATTTGTCCTGCTGGTGGAGGTTGCCTGAGAGCTGTCTTGTTTATACCTAACTTGACACAGTCATAGAAATGTAGGACTGGAAGGGACTTTGATAGGTCATTTAGTCTGATTTCCGCAGGCACAAGCTTGCTAGGCTGGTGCTGGAGCCAGCCCTGTATTGAACAGAACCAGACCAGTACAGATCCCTCTAGACCCCACTCGATATGCCCTTCCAGCTTGATTGTGAACAGTTGATAACTATTTTCTGTGTACAATTTTCCAAAGAGTTGTGCACCCATCTTAAAATAGATTTTCCTATGCTAAATTTCCCTAGTTTGCTAATGAGAAGGTCATGTAAGAGAGTATCAAAAGCTTTACTGCTGAAGAGTTATATCACATCTACTACTTCCTGCCATCCACAAGGTTTGTTACTCTGTCAAAGAAGGATATTAGGTTGGTTTGACCTGATTTGTTCTTGACACATCCATGTTGACTATTACTTATCTTATTTTCTTCTAGGTGCTTTAGAAATTGATTATTTGCTTCACTATCTTTCTCAGTTCTGAAGTTAAGTTGAGTGGTATATAATTCCCTAGGTTGTCCTTATTTCCCATTTTTTTTTTATAGATAGGTGCTATATTGTTTCTTTTCCAAGCATCTGGGATCTCTTTGTCCTACTCCATGAATTCTCAAAGATCATCACTAATGACTTAGAGATCTCTTCAGCCAGTTACTTAAGTATTCTAGGATGTATTTGGTCAGGTCCTGCCATCTTGAATGCATCTAACTTGTTCTTAACTTGTTCTTTCCCTCTTTAAGTCTCAAATACTACCATTTACACTGCTCACTATCTAACAAAAGTATTGAAGTGGGTATTAGCCCGTGAAAGCTTATGCTTCAATAATTTTGTTAGTCTTTAAGGTGCCACAGGACTCTTTGTCACTTCTGCAGATCCAGACTAACATGGCTACCTCTCTGATTCTCGACTGCTCACTATGTTAGTCATCCAATTATTGCTAGTCTTTTTAGGGAAAACTGAAACAAAAAAGCATTCGATGTTTTGGCCATTGCTGCATTTCTGTTGTTTTTGCCTCCTCATTGAATAATGGTCCTACTCTGTCCATGTCTTCCTCCTTTTTTTCTGATGCATTTGTAAAATGTTTTCTTATTATCTTTTATGTCTCTAGCTAATTTAATCTCATGTTGTGCTTTGGCCGTTCAAATTTTGTCACTACATGCTTGGATTGTTTTATTTATCTGTATATAAAACAATCTCTCTCTCTCTTCTCTCTCATTCATATATATGTATGAGTTTCAGGTCATTGAAGATGTCCTGGTTAAGCTGTGGTGCTATCTTACCCCACATTCTATCTTTCCTATTCATTGGCATAGGTTGCTCTTGTATCCTTAATAACATCTCTTTTTAGAAAAGCTGCCAACTCTCCTGAATTCTTTTTTCCTTTAGATTTATTTTCCACGGGATCTTACCTACCAATTTTAAGTTTGCTAAAGTCTGCCTTTCTGAAGTCCATTGTCTTTATGCTACTGTTACTTTACATAACATTTCTCAGTGGACATGAATGGGCAGGTGAATGGAAGATTAAGTTGTAAATAAAGACATAGCAAGCGTTAGGCCAGAGTCAACATAGCTAAGATAAGGAAGAACACTCTCACACTAGGGACAATGGACAAGATGAACCTGGACTGTAGAAATCAAGTTACACTTGGACAGAGCATGCTGTACAGGGATTGGTTCCTGAAAAATGATAATCCAATCATGATGTGCCTGATGCACAATATAGTCTGGAATGGAGGTGCTAATAAAGATTTATATAAGAAAAAGTTTTGCTATGTAACTTAGGATTAGTGATGTACCCTGCATCAGCCTCCTGCATTTGAGCCTGGCCAGCTTGGACATAGTGTTGCTGTATGCCAAATAAAGGACCTGAGACAAATCCCAGAGTCTAACTGAGTTTTTGGGAACTGAATGGAAGAGGGTCTCCAGGGAGCCCAGTATAGTGGTGCTGTGACTCTGGTTCCATTAATCTGGATCAGGTAACATATCACTTTTTATATGTAGAGCTTTGCTATCAAGGATCACAACTGAGCTGCTTAGCAATGGCATTGGAAGAGTTCAAATTTGAGGTCATTTCCACTAGAGGAGTGGGTTAAATCTAGAGGAGGTCCCCACTCTCCAGGAAAATATTAGGGGGAGACTGAGCCCAGTGGAAAGGCGCTCCAACAGTTAGTGCAAGATAGAAAATGTCAAAAGGAGAAATGTGATGGGTGACTGAGGTCACCTAATGGTTAGGGTATGAGGACTCTACCCATCTCACCTCATGTTTTTCACTGGCTTGTTACATCCTGTGGCATACAGCCTTTATATGGGTACCAAGCGGACTCTCCCGGTAGGTCACTGATTAGCCGTATACCTCTCTAGGGTGACACGCCCAAGGAATATATCAGTTCCCATGCACTATCAAAGGATTTTCAGTCTGTTTAGTGAGCCTGAGGTGTTCAGTTCCAGCCAAGGAGTTTGCAAAATCTTTTTGCTTTCTGGGTTTCCCCAAGGGGGAGTCTGGGAGAAAGGGTTTTCGCATCCTCCATAACAAGGTGGTAGGCGGGGGACTCTAGGCCATCCCACTCCACTGGGTTCTGGACCAGGGCCTTGTGGGAAGAAACAATGTCTGGCATCCAGAAGTGCCTTCTGGTTGCCTCTGTGGGCCACTTCCTACCACTCAGTATCCCACCACAGCTTTATACTTTGACACAGTGGAAACAAAAAGGAGAATCGTCAGTCCCTCTGGGTTCTGCAGGCAGGCTCTTTCTCCCCGGGAAAGGTTTCTGTGGCATCCTCCTTCAGGAGCTCTCAGGGTAGGTCTCTCTCCATGCCTTGTCAAGCCCATCTGAGCATTCTGACTCCCTTTGAAGCTCCACCTCTAGGTGGAGTATGCTCTGCAGGTGCAGATGGGGAAGACCACCTGGGCCCAGAGTTGCTCCTTAACCCCTTCAGTTGTGGTGTGTTTTATACACCCCATCACAAGGAAATAGAAAAATATGTTATTACAAGACTTAATATTGGAAATTTGAGCCTTGAATCATCAGGTAAAAGACATGATGATCCAGAGGCAAGAATTAGAAAAGGAAATAAATGGGCTGGAGGCACAACAAGATATATACAAAATACATAGAGTACAATGCAGCAAGGTGTGATTTGGAAAATAGTGAAAGCTGTAAAGAGATTAAGGAGCAATGAGACCAGCTTGTAGAGCAAGTGACAAACCTATGAAACCAGTTGTTGGAATGCCAGCATGATGGGAGGCATGATCCCAGAGGATGTCCTCCAGCTGGCAGCACAACTATGGGATGTAGCTGTGCAGGGGGGCCCAGGCAAGTTCCTACAGCCCTTCCTGTTTATGAGAATATTAAAACAAGTCATCTGTGGCCTCAATTAAAAAACGCATCCAGGGGACTGAAGTCTGCCCCAGGATCGCATTGTGGTTCAAGTTGAAGGAAGAGGGGAAGATGACAGTGTCACTACTGACACCCATTCCCTTTGCATCTTGGAGTTAGAATCCCTTGTTAAAGACTAGGGATATCCACCTAGGGATAGCTGCAATACGTTTACTCAGTGGATGTTGAAGGAAATGAATTGGATAACTGTGCAAGATTGGGACAAAGTATTGCAGAGATCCCTGGGGAGTAGGTGGCCACAGGCTATAGAACATTCGCTTTAAGACTCCACTTCAGGGGCACAGGTGGAAAGGGTACGGTAGAATTTGAGATCACCTCAAGCTGAGGTGTTTAGCATGAAGATCCTCCCAGAGAAGAGTCTGAGCCAATTAGCAGAGTGCTTCCTTCAGGAGTGGAATCTGCAAGAACAAACTGCGCTTAATAAATTAATGGGAGGAGACTGAACGCATATTGAAACATTGCATTCTCAGGGCAACACAACTAACAAAGAGTACATAGACTCATAGGATGGAAGGGACTTCATGAGGTCATCCAGTCCAGTCCCCTGCAGTCAAGGCAGGGCTAAGTATTATCTAGATCATCCCTGACAGGCATTTGTCCAACCTGCTCTTAAAAATCCCCAATGATGGAGATTCCACAACCTCCCTAGGCAATTTATTCCAGTCATTAACCACTCTGATGAGAAGCTTTTCCTAATGTCCAACTTAAACCTCCCAATTTAAGCCCATTGCTTCCTGACCTATCCTCAAAGGTTAAAAACAACAATTTGTCTCCCCCTCCTTGTAACAACCTTCTATGTACTTGAAAACTGTTATCAAGTCCCCTCTGTCTTCTCTTTTCCAGAATAAACAAACCCAGATTTTCCAATCTTCCCTTATATGTCATGTTTTCTAGATCTTTAATAATTTTTGTTGCTCTTCTCTGGGCTTTCTACAATTTGTCCACATCTGGCCACATTTTCCTGAAATGTGACTTCCAGAACTGTATCCAGTGCTCCAGCTGAGGCCTAATCAACACAGAGTTGAGCGGAAGAATTGCTTCTCGTGTCTTGCTTACAATATTCCTGCTAATACATCCCAGAATGATGTTTGCTTTTTTTGCAACAGTGTTACACTCTTAACTTGTGTTTAGCTTGCTTTCCACTATAAGCCCTAGAACCCTTTCCTCAGTACTCCTTCCTGGGCAGTCATTTCCCATTTTGTATGTGTGCAACTGACTGTTCCTTCCTAAGTGGAATAGTTTCAATTCGTCCTTATTTACTTCAGACCATTTCTCCAATTTGTCAAGAACATTTTGAATTTTAATCCTATCTTCCTAAGCACTTGCAACCCCTCCCATCTTGGTATTGCCAAAAACTTTGTAAGTATACTCTCTATGCCATTATCTAAATCATTGATGAAGATATTGAACAAAACCAGACCCAGAACTGATCCCTGTGGGACCCCACTTGATATGCCCGTCCAGCTTGACTATGAACCACTGATAACTACTTTCTCAGAACTGTTTTCCAACCAGTCATGCCCCCTCCTTAAAGTAGCTCCATCTAGGCCGCATTTCCTAAGTTTGTTTACTCAGAAGGTCATGCAAAACAGTATCAAAAGCCTTACTAAAGTCAAGAAATTTCATATCTACCTCTTTCCCCATAATAGGGTTTGTTTCCCTGTCAAAGAAAGCTACCAGGTTGGTATGACATGATTTGTTCTTGACAAATCCATGCTGACTGTGTGTTAGTTAACAGCTTATCATCTACTTATCTGCATTCTATTGTTTCATCCTGATGACGTGGAGGATTTGTTAGCAAGTTTCAAGAACTGGTGGGATCACATAAGATAACAGTCTGTTGCAAGATTTTTAGAGTGGAATTTGGCCCCAGAGGCATGGGATTCCAGGGGAAACTCTGAGGATTTGGAGGATATGGAAGAAATTAGGAAAATGGGAGAGAATAGGTACCATTTTGGGAGCTCTAGAAAGGAGGAGGAATTAGAAGAAATAAAGAGATTCTGGGCTCTAAAAAAGGGTCAGTCCTGTTAGGAAGATCACTGGTGGCCTCCTTATAGGGCTGCCAGACCCCTGTGCTGCCGCTGTCCTCCTTAGTGCTCCTTTCTCAAATCAGTGGAGAATGCCTCACAGCAAAAAGCAAAATAGTGGGATGGAATGGGACAAGTTACTACAGCAGAACCTGAGTTACGACACCTTGGGAATGGAGGTTGTTCGTAACTCTGAGCAAGCTATTATGGGATGCACCTCAGGGCGGACTGCTCGGAGTGGGGGCTCGCAGCTCGGCAGTGGCTGCCCAGCGAGTTCGGGTGGGGACAGGCAGATGGTTCTAGTCCCTGGCTGCAAGGGTGATGAGTGAAGCACCCTGGGACACTGCGGTAAATGAGCACACAGCACAGGCTGTGGCCCTTTAAAACTGAGCTGCTTCTCCAGAGTGCAGTGTGCAGGCAGGAGCTCAGGCTCTGTCTCCAGCAGCTTACGCTCCAGGCCAGGTTTCAGTTGATTGGAAAGTTTCTTTTCTGGGGCTCTGAGCTTGAAAGCTGGTCCCTTCTCCCACCCAGGAGGGAGGGAGAGGAGAAAACAGTGTTCACCGTCTCTTACCTTAAGTGGCTGCCCTGCACTGGGGCAAGTGGAGGACAGGGGTGACAGGCAGCCCAGATGTGCTTACTTTTGAGATGCAATACAGGTACAGTACAGTATTTGCTTTTGAGGGTGGGAGGTGGTGTCTCTGCTGCTGCCTGATTCGTTACTTCTGGTTTCACATGGTGTCTGGTTGACTGGTCAGTCCATAATTCTGGTGTTCATATCTTTGAGGTTCTATTGTACATGGTGGGGCAATAATAATTATGGCAGAGTGCTTGTTACAGGGTACAAAGCAAGGGACAATACAGGGCATTATTGGAGTAACTCGCACAGATCAGATGAGGGGAAAGGACCCAAATGTAATTGGGCCATGGATATGAAAGTGTGATATGGACTGAATTTACAAGAAGCGTTCCTGGAGATTAGAGTGCTAGTGAAAATGTAATTAATAGTGAATTTGTGTGGGCATTTGTCAAAGAAGTGGGCACATTGATGGATACTGATTAGAAAATCCACATCTCTTAGTATCTAGCTGCAGCAGGGCAAATAAAGCAAAGCAAAGTCCATCAAATCCAAACTAAGAAAAGGGGTTAGTGCAACAGGTAGTAATTAGGATGAAGTATAACCACTAATACTAATGCACACCAGAATGAGGGAATCTAGGTCCATGGGCTTTTCCCCTTGCAAAACCTTGATGGGGAGTTTCTGTAGCACCACATTGGTGAACCAGAGGCCAAACACAGTTCCCCTTAGGCATTCCAGACAAACTGATCTAATATAGTGAGAGGTTACTGAAAACCCAATTCACCATATGTGAGGTTTGACCAATCTCAAAGAATCACACTTATCCCAGGTCAATATATATTTCAGATCTTATCCAAATATCATGCTATCAGTCAATCATTAGCAAACAAACCAAGAATTTATTAATAAAAGAATAAAGTTATAAATGGTTAAAAATTATATACATATGAATGATTGCAAAGTCCTTAAAAATGTTTGTAGCAGTGATGAAATAGTCTGCTGGCTTCTAAAAAGTCTCTCTGGAATCACCTAAACAGATTGGATTCATTAGTCCTTGTTTAAAGCTTCCTTGCTAGAAATCCAGTCCAGAGAAATGAAGTTGTAAATGAATGTGAAGCAGTGATGTCATAGCTTACACTTATATATCTTCAGGTATATGGAAAGTTACTGGTCCAAGATGGAGTCTTGTCTCACAGGTCCTTAACTCATGTCCTTACACGCTTTGCTGACTCTCAAGGGTAGCCATTGCCTCCATGCTGTTCTAGGTATTCAAGGAAAGGCTTACTAGGTAGATGAGTTTCTTCTGTGGTCCATTGTGACAGTTTAGCATTCTTAATGGACCATCAACACAGTTGACTAGTTCTGATGTAAATCTGTCTGGGGGGTGTCACGCATGAATACAACACGTTTAAGATACAAATACGTAGCCAATATTCATAACTGCAGATACAGTGAAGATCATGGATTTATCCAGAATAATCATACTTGATAGATTGTGACTTTTACATCGATACCTTACATGACATACTTTGTACAAGATATACTGGAATTTTGTAACAATGGTAGCAACAATTATATGAATGGTCACCTTCAAACACACAGCACCACGCATGAATGTTGGGGTCCTACTGTTTGGCTACCTATAAGGAGTACGAATATGGTTCACAATGTTCTGTGGCATGCAATGACCTGCAGCTACAAGGGTTTTACAACTCCAGTCATTGTGGGTTTGGAATGTCGAGGTGGCTACTGAAGTCCAGGTGGTCAATGTGAACTTAAGGGAGTATGGCATGCTCTGGAATTTCAGTGCCATGTGTGTGCTCATATGGAATGGTTGTACTGACACTGGACTTTGGATGGATAGTTGGTAGTGTTGTCAGTTCTTGTTGGTGGCTTTCGTGGAGGGTGGTTCAATGAAGTAAGCCCACAGCCCCTCAAGCACTTACACATATTTGTGCTGTCCTCTCTCCACAGGGGTCTGCACCCTCCCCTTTATTTTGTCTAGTAACCACTCCATGGCCAGAAAAGCATATTTGTATACACTCGTGTTCATGAGACAGAGGTGGGAGATATAGGATGAATACACCTCCCATTTATTTTAAATTTTACAAAATACCGAGTATTTGGGATCTCTCAGCCCCCACTAATAAATGGTTCAGAAACAACATTTGATTATGGCTGTAGTAGATGGGAGGCTTATTTCAAGGACCTAGGAACCCTAGGAAAAAGAGGAATACATTGGCAACCATAATGGGTGGCTCAGGTGTCGTGGTCTCACTTTGGAATTCTGCAGAGGGACTGAACTGTTGGATTGGACAAGCCATTGAGAAAGGAGGAGGAAGTAGGACTTCAACCTTGCAACAGCAGGCAATGACTATAAGCAATATGCACTCCATTATGCAAACTTTAAAATGATTTAATAAATCTGTAAATACTATTATTGATTCACTGAATAAAAATAATGTTTCTCAAGAAATTGCTTCTAGCATGTATGATATTAAACTTGTTATGCATTTAAGTCAGGGAACAGAAGAAATAAGGCAGAAGGAATGGTCAAGATTGTTAAACACTACACTGCTCAGGACCACACTAGCGGAAAAGGGAATTTATAATGGGGAAGAAAATTTGCAAGAAGTTCCTGGACCTTAGGCAACACATGAAATTAATAATTTGACTGTGTCAACCATGATTGCTATTCCTAGATGGAGAGAGAATACTAAAGAACTCGTACATGTTAACATTGTGGGTAACAATAGAAAATAGGATTTATAAGTAGAATTATCCCACTGTGAAAGTGGCAACACAAGGAGGGGATGAAATAAACACAGCCTACTGTAAAAGAATAGAGCTTAAATAGTTATGTGAGTGCTCGGCCCAAATGAACTGGACTATTGGGAGGGAAATTGGGCATGTCTAGTCACTAAGGAGAGACATAGTATGGGCTTTGGGGTACCACACTTTTTCAGTGGGGACAAGACCATGTCAGGGCAGTCTGGATTGATTTTGTTGGAACCTTACCTCCTTGACTAAGACTGGGACCGATGTCCTACAGCCAAGTGCACAGACTATGACAGAGGACGTGACATACAATACAAAATGGAAATCACTGGTGACCGGTCTCTTTGGACCCACATATCCCTTGTCTATTAACACCACTGATTTCATACAAAAAAATAGAGCAGTTGGTGCCTATTTCCCTATAAATAGCCAAGCAACAAGAAATAAGGACAATACTGTACAGGCAGTGGAACCACTATGGTAGCTTATACCAGAGGAAGTGAGCTTGTATAACCTTTGGGTGGTCTAGAGTTTACTTTACCCCCTCCACACCTAGTGCATCAGCACTTCCTGTAGAAAAGCACACAGAGCCAGAATTCAGTCATTTGAGGATTTTCAGCAAGAATTGCACAAGTTCAACCTCCCTACAATAGAGCTGAAAAAGAACAAGAGGAATAAGCTTAATTCTAAAGTACCAACTTTATAACATTATATTAATAAACATAATACTTAATTTCTACTAAACGGCTACTGCATAATCCACACATTATCTTCAGTTACACATAAATATAAACAAAAGAAAAATTAAATCTAACTGGGTTAGACCCCACAGAAACACAGGGAGACATCACCCAGAGTTCCAAAAATTTAGGTTGAGTTCACCTCAGTCTCAGTCTTTGTTCATCAACTTTATATAGTCTGCTGAGTCATAAATGCTGCAATAATATTTTCCCTCCTCTTCTTAGCAGAAATCTCCAACTGGAATGCATGCAGACTGTTTCTCCTCTGCTGGACTGTGAACTCACTCAGATAATCAGCTAACTAATCAACCATCCAATTAAGTATAGATTTATATAACCCTTTTACAAGAAAAATACAAAACAGAGAGTAGCAAAATATAGATGACTCTTTCCCTATCATCATATTTAAATAAGACAAGAGTTGGCAAACCTACTGGGTAAGACAATTTGACAAAAACAATATAGCTACAAACAAATAACATTTAAAGAGCACAATTAAAATGAAATAAGTTAGTTTTACTTCTTAGTTATCCTTTCTGTAATTAAAGCTGCCAATATTTTCCTGTTGGAAAGTTAACAATATTACTAACCTGCTGCAAAATGCTTCAGAGACACAGGAAAACAGCCTGGATTCTACACCTATGGCTAAACCTCTACTAACCCACACAGGTCACATGTCCTTTCGTAAAGCAGCTGCCCTGACTTGCCCCCATTGGAATCCATTCGGTCAGTTTCAGAGAGCCTATTGAGGATTCCCAAAACTGCCACATCCACTTCCCAAAACTTCTGGGTGTGAAATGCTAATTGTGCATCTGCATAGCAGCAAGGACCCAGACACAACTCGTTCCTCCCTCCTTTTCCTCTCTCAGTCTCTTCAACAGCTGTCTCCTGATTAGGCATGTAGGTTACACTCGAACCCCGTAGTTTGTACTTTAAGTCTAGTATTAATGATGGTTCAAATAAGTACAAATACTGTGGTGGTGGGAATGTGTTACTGGTTAGTACATTTGAAAAAGCAAGCACAGAAAAAATGGAATATGGTGCAAATGAAATGAAAACAAACAGAAAAACAAAAGGAGTGGAATGTAGACCTAACTTGACGTAGGTAAGACCTCATTTCCCAGTGAGAATGATTGGAAAGATGAATGGAAGATTAAATAAGGGCAAAACAAGCATTAGGCTGGAGTCAGTCTAGCTAAGATGAGCAGGATCAACCTTGCACTACGGATAAATGACAAGATAAACTCATACTGTCATGTTATACATGAACGGAGCATGCTGTGCAGCAGGGGTTCTCAAAATTCTTAGGTTCGTGACCCCTTTTCACATGTGCTGCGTCCGCCCCAGGTATGTCCACCAAAATTGCTTCCGAATTGCACTCTTCCGGTTTCGGCGGCATTTTGGCAGACACACAGCTTTTCTCTCTGTGTCCGCTGAAACCGGAAGAGTTCCACTCTGCAGCTTTTCAGCGGACACAGTCCCACATTCGGAGCATCCGCCAAATGCAACGGGGGCTCGTGACACCCCTGGAATCGCCTCGTGACCCATTTTGAGAACAGGAATTGGTTCCTGAAAAGTAACCAAGCCAATCATGAAGCATTCCATGTACCGTATAGTCAGGAATGCAGATGTTAGTAAAGATGTATATAGGGAAAAGTTTTGATGTGTAATTTTGAATTTGTGATGTACCCTACATCCACTCCCTGCATTTGAGACTGGCCAGTTTGGATCTAGTGATGTTGTATACCAAATAAAGATACATGAGTACTGAATTCTAGAGTTGAACTGAGTTTTTGGGAAGTGAGTGGAAGAGGGTCTCAGGGATCACAAGACCTTGAATCAGTTTATTTCCCAGATGTCCTGCTCCACTTAGTTTCCATCCCTTTGATTTGGAGTTTGAAGATTACTTCTAATTTTCACCAACTATCTCTACACATAATTTCCATTGCCGGGGCCTATCACCTGGATTTGCCAGCAAAACACTATGAATTAATCAAGCCCATTGTCTGAATGTCCTGGAGCAAAAGCAGGGGTGATATCTATTAAGATCTGTTTCATTGAATCTGAATCCCAGAAGATATAAGCTTTATTTTCATGTAAAACTCCCAGTTTCCAAAGATATAAAACAGGCTTGACTTTTAAAATCTACAAAGGCATTTTAAAATTCTACCACTTCCTTCTTTCTTGTAACTTTTGGCTGAAGTCTGGAGAAATTGTTATCATTTGCCCTTAGAATTCAATGCCTTTTTTCCAGGTTGCCTGAAGGATCCTCTCCTTATCTCTCATTTCCACTGAAGTCAGAAGCATTGTGTTCTTGGAAGAAGTTCCCTTGGGTTGGTTTGGGGTGAGTATTTTATAGCTTCAATCAATACAGGACGCATCCTCATCCTCTGATAACTCCAAAACAGCACACTGTCATTTTCCTAGGAAATTCATTAGCTCTTTGCTGCCAGTTCCAGCAGAAGCTACACAGATTCTTGGATATTGTGGTCTAGTTTATCTTATAGCTTGCTTTTCGGAGTATTTCCGTATTCCTAATATAGATTACATGGCACATAATAACTAACTGATCTTCATATTTAGTCTGCATGCAAAGGAGATTTTCCCCCAGCTTTTGTGTGCATGATCCATTGATCCAGTCAACCAATCTGATTTTCTGAGACATCAGTACAGAGCAGTGGTACTCACTAACTTTTCACCTAGGGCCATATGCCACTCGTAAGGCACTTCCAAGGTCTGTACTAGCATTCAACACTGCAGCAAGTGATGACACAGTTCTCTCCCCATTCCTCCCTTTCCCTTCATGGTTGAAATGAATGTGTAGTTTTCCAAAAGGGATGTGTGTGAGGGGAATGCACACAACGCTTATTGGAAAATATCTGCCATTTATTGTAATCTGGTTCATTCCAATGCAGCAGATTTGCTCCTCAGAGGCATCTTTATGAGTCAAGATTAAAGTACTCGGCTTTGCAATGCCTAAATACCTTTAAAAATCTTGACTTTAATTCTCTGGAGGAGGTGCTGTCTCTTATTATGCCTGTGCAACCAAACCTGACACAATGGGCCTCTGATCTCATTTGGGGCCTCTAGATTCTGTTGTAATGTAAGGAATAAATAATTATAATCTAATCAGGGGCAGGCATTTTCCCCTTTCCTCACAATGCTGTTCCCTTCCATTCATTTTTCACCTCTTTCCAGTGTGACCTTGCATATATTTACCCATCCAAGTTCTGTTATGTCTCTCCTCCTGCCTGAATTCTCTGTCCTCCTAGGTTTTCTTGTCTCATTTTCTTTCTCTGCTCTACACTCCTTTTCTTCTCCCTCTAGTCCCATCTTGGCCTGGCCTGGAAATTTTGTATAGGGATGTTTATAAAAAATAAAGCTTCCTAGACAAACTTGATTGCCCTTTTGGACAGAATTACCATATTAGGGCACATTTGCCACCATAAACTATTGGATGCAGTGGAAGGGTGGGAGCATAGGAAGCCAATTCAGTTTTCTGATCTTCAACCACCCAGCCCTGGTATAAACTAGGGATGCTCCTCTGAAGCTTTAACTCATACCAGTGGAGAACGAGGTGCCATGGAGCTCTGCTATGTAGCTGCTATGTCCATGCCACACTCTCCCGACATGCCCCCATTTCTAAACTGGGCCTGGAGGGGAGTAGCTGTCCCAAGTGGCCCCTGAAGAGTAGAAAATCAAGCCGCTGGATTTTTGTAAATCATTTTGTAGATCTGGTGTAAGCCCACGTAGCTCCATTGACTTAAATGAAATTATGTCAATTTATATCAGATAAGAATCTAGTGCCACATAAAGTCTTATTCTCAAAATTAAGTCCAGACAAGTAATAAACATTCTCAATCTGGTTCTGATGTGGCCATACCTGAAATACTGCATTCACTTTTGTTTGACCATCTACCTACCACATTTATCAGCTAGACACCCTTTATGAGGAACACATTACTAGAAATATCTTGAAAAGTTGAAGGGAACTCTGAAAAGAGCAACAAAAATGTCAGCTGGCCAGAGAAATTAATTTGGATGAAAGATTAAAAGAGACAGGCATCCAGTCCCAAATAAATGGTCACTTAGGGTGCCATGCAGTTCAATAGATAGATGGACAGATATTGCATTTTAAAAAACTCCCTCTCTAAATTAAAATATTAAAGTTGCACACTCAAGCACTCAAAAGTTAGGCAGTGCAAGACTCAATGTTCTCATGAAATCTGGATGTGATCCTCTTGAGCGTTATGATACAGTCTTTAATAATATAATCACATATTATGTTTCCCCATGTATATTATCAGCAGGGTTTGGACCCAGAACCTTCTTCAGATCCACAGCACAGACTTTTAACACTTAAGTGAAGGAGTTAATCGTGGTAGAAGTAGGCTGCTCTCTTCCCTGTGGACTAATCACTGAAGGAGAGATGGGACACACACCATGGCTAGGGACCACACAACTATTTGCTAAACAACAGTAGAATATTGGGAAATTAGGATTCTTGGGCTCTGTTCCTTTTTTCTTGGAGAAGAGTACAGTCTAGAAGTTACCTAGAACACAGCAAAGCACACAGATTTAGGGGATACCTTCTGAAAGGCAGTATGGCTGAGACTTGGGTCACAGACTTGTGTTTTATTCCCAGCTCTGCCAGAAGTTATGTTATATGTTAAAAAGAGGAAGTGATAGTAGCCTGCTTCATGGGGATAGGGGGCAATCTGGAGACTTGCTCAATTATAAGAATTGTGAAAGGCACGGGAAAATGTGAGCCTTCAGCTGATAGTCTCCGAGCTCCCAGTTCAGAGCACCATTACGTAGGCTCCAAGGTGTTTTATGGGATCAGGATTTTGGCAGTACTGCAGCTGAGGGAGGTGGGTCAATCTCCTGAATTTTGGCTTTGTGCCACAACACCTATGGCAGGCGATAATCCTAAGAGAAGGTGATAGCCTGCTTTGGCTTCTTCTCTGACGGGTAATGAGCACCCCAGGGACAATGCAAGAAGAGTGGCTAAGTGCTCTATTTAGTCTGCCTGGGCTCTTCTGTTGCAGGAATTCCCAGCTGCTTTCTACAAAGCAGCTAGAAAAGAGGTTAAGTATCTGGCCCCATGTCTAAAGTACATAAGATGAGAAAAAAATGTGCATTACCTCTCACAGTCCTCGCTTCTTCAGGCCCTGCTGTGTTTTATTCTCAAAACAGTTCCTATGGCAATAGCCTGTGTGCAGTGGATCCTGTATTTGGGGCTACTTGTGTTTTTTCACTGTCAGTGATGGCAGGGCCTTATATTACTTCCAGCAACATGGGAGCACTATTAGTAGCGTTCCAGGTGTCCTCAAGAAACAGCCAGTCAGTATCCTCCTTTGTCTTCTTTAGGTGTCTTTTGCCCCTTCTCAGGTCTAACTGTCAAGACCTGTTGTGAATGTGAACCTTTAGGTGGATAGTATTTGCTAGCCTCTGTCTTTATGAAATGTAACATTATCTGCTATATCCCTGGCATATAGCTTTGTAACTGGTCAGACACATGCCATGCAACCTCTTGTAACTAAGGGTGTCTTTACCATGCCCTGCGAACAATTTTCATCACAGGCTTCTTAAACAAATGGCTCAGAGGCTTTTCTTGTCCATTCACCATCCCTTCTTGGTGGCCCAAGTTAATTAACATAAATAAAGCTCAAAAATGAAACACAAAGTCAAAAACCATAGTCCATCAGTTTTTCTATCTTGTCAGGTCACTCCCAGTCTGTTCCTGCCTGTGTCCCAGTAGGGAACCCCACATCATCCCAGGTTTTCTGCTGGAGATTGCTCATTCCTGGACATCTCCAATTTACTCTACTTTCAGGCCTTCCTGCCAGAGCCCTTTCCTGTTCTGGCTGGCCATTCCCAGGCTCTCTCTGGCTAGAACTTCTGGCTTCTAGCTCTGGGATCAGAATCTTCTCTTGCTTCCTGAGTTTTCCCCCTTCACTGTAGCCATCTACTGCCCTTTATAGGGAATCATCTGATCCAACCTTGATGTGCCTCTTTAATAATAAGGGTTGACTAGCACCAGGCCCTGTTGGCACTAAAGATTTTTGTCCTTCTGCCGATTACTTTCTAAATTAATGATCCTGCTTCAGCACTGTGAGGTGTGTGATAGTAATCTGGCAACGTAAGGCAGCTCTTTGTGCAGCCAGCAGCTGTACACCCATCTAATTCTTCGGGGCTCTACCTCTTGCTTCCTCATTGCTAATGATACTGGCTCAAGTTAGTTGTATTGCTAAGGGGGACAAAATATGCAAAGCCAAAGAGAAACAGGTGCAATCACAGCTGAGAAACAAGCCACAGGCTTCATGTAGGCAGTGAACAGACATTTCCCATTCACACTAGAGAATGTGTGTGCAAGACTTCCCCCATAATTTGCAGTCCTCGCTCCTAGGAGAATAGGAAGAGGGATTGTGAAGATGTGGTGTTGGCAATGGGTACAGATGGAAGAAAGACAGAGAAGCTGTCAGGAAAAAGTGAAGTTTAAAAGATGCAGTAGGAGAAAGAGACTAGATCATAGAAGCAAAGCAGCTCAAAAAACCAAACTAATAGGAGCATCAGAGAAATTATATCCATCCATCCAGAGTAGTCCTGTGTTTCGATTTCTGCTAGAATGCTGACAAACAGGGTCAAGATTAGAGTATGAGATATTAACCAAAACCACTGGATGAGCTATTACTTTGTAAGGGTCAGCAAATATACCAAGACTGATGAGCTGAGATTATCAAAATCAGTCCATGTCAAATTTAAAAGTCTAGGGAGAAAATGAAGGCCACAAGGAAAAAGTCGCCAATGACCTTAATCTGACCAAAAACAACAACAAAAAAATATTCAGATTTCCTAAATACGTCTCTTCAAGTTATGCTGAAGTTCTGCAGCCATAGGGAATGTGAACTTTGAGTAAGTTTAAGTGGTAATGAATTTTCAGAAAATTCAGCCTTTATTGTGAAGTAAATTGGAAAATGTTCTAACTTTTCAAAGTAATGGGCATCCAGGAGCTCAGTTTGAAAGATAGACATGTCTATAGCAGGAAAGAGCCTGTAGGACTCTGCTCTCAGTACGTCAACAGCAAAAAAAGCTACAGATGCTCCCCGGGTTATGCAAGACCTGATTTATGCAAATTCGCACTTATGGAAAAAGTTCCATAAGCTAAAAATAAGAAGTGTTTGGTTTTTTTGCATATGGTTGATGATACGTTTCCGACTTACACAAAATTCAGGTTACGCAAGGCGTTCCAGAACGGAATTCTTGCGTAAGTCGGGGACCATCTGTATTTTTCTTACATCCGATGGTGATGCTACCCCTGGTCTCTAGTCTAAAGCAATGTGAAACTTGGCAGTTTCAGATTCCAGGGGGACAGACAACTTTAGTTTTAAATATTGGAATAACTTTTAAAATCATGTATTTTGCTTACTACATCACAGATAAACATATGGGATTCATAGCCACATACAAAATAATAATATGAATGATTTGCAAAACAGCGTGGGGGAAAACAGCCTATTGATCAGCCAGCCTGTGATGGACAACTGAAAAAATCTGCTGTCAGTGTGTTGGAACCATCTAGCTGTGCAATAGCTAACCTATGGAACTATAAGGTATGAGTACTGTTACCTTCCTGGTTCCTGGTTCCTACCTTGACTCCCATTGTAAGTCACACTCACCAGTTGCATTTTGTTTCCAGATAGGCTGAGCCTTTTGAAGCAGGGATTCATGCCTACCTGTGTGCTGTACAGTGCCGAGCACAATGGGGCCTGATCCTGACTGGCATGATTCTGGACATGACAAATAAGAATGTCAAATCAAATATACAAATTTACAAATATATAGGATCAATTCATACAGATTTCAGTGGGGACTGAAGGTGTTGATGCCTTGAAGGAATCACCCAGCACTTTGAAGTAGTAGTCCCCAAATAAACACTTGTATTTCAGGAAAATAAGATTTTTCTTGAAGAGATTTATCATAATAGTTCAATAGGCTTCAGTTGAAGAAAATAAAACGTTAAACATACTTTTAATGAAGATATATAACTACATTTGTCCAGATAGAATGGCAGGGGGTGGGATTTATTCAGTGAAATAACACAGATTGGAGGAAGCATAGTTTTGTGTCATTGGGGATTTTGGATAAACAGATTTCTGTATTTGCTTCTATATTAACTGGGTACAGCCAAAGATGTGAATTTTTACAGTGTAGTCTAATGAAGGGGGACCCTACACAGGGACTCAGGAGACCTGGGTTCTATTCCCAGATTGGTCATTGATCTGCTGTGTGACCTTGAACAAGTTGTGCTATTGTTTCCCCTCCTCCTTTTGTGAATCTTGTTGATTTAGACTGTAAGCACTTAAAGTGTTGTAAGCAAGATATGAGAAGTAATTCTTCTGCTCTTTTCCATGCTGATTAGGCCTCTACTGCTATTGTGTCCAGTTCCGGGGATCACATTTCAGGAAAATTGTGGACAAATTGGAGAAAGTCCAGAGAAGAGCAACAAAAATGATTAAAGACCTCATAGGCATGCACAGCACATTTCATTAGGGTGTGCACCCAGGGAGCCCTGCCCTAGCCCCACCCCTGTCCCACCCCCATCCACTTCCTACCCCCTGACTACCCCCCTCAAAACCCCCAACCCTCCTCCTCCTTGTCTCCTGACTGCCCCCTCCTGGGACCCCTGCCCAAACTGCCCCCCAGGACCCCACCCCCTATGTTAGCCTCACTGCTCCTTGTCCCCTGACTGCCCTGAGACCCCCCCACCCTAACTGCCCCCCTAGGACCTACCCCCTACCTGTCCCCTTATCCACACCCCCGCCCCGAGACAGACCCCTGGGACTCCCACGCCTATCTAACCTCTGCCCGCCCCCTGACAAGACCCCCAGAACTCCCGACCCATCCAACCCCTCCTGCTCCCTGCCTGCC
>ML677365.1:11600041-11790711 GCA_007922305.1 Dermatemys mawii
CACCCTGGAACCCCACCCCCTACCCAACCCACCTTGCTCCCTGTCCCCGGACTGCCCCCGCCTCTTACTCAACCCCTCAGCCACAGCCCCTTTACCATGAGGGTCCTAGCAGTGTTTGGCTCAGCATGGAGCCAGACATGCTGCCCTGCAATAGCGTGCAGCTCTGCCCCTCTAGAGTGTGTCCAGCTCTGCGCAGAGCCTAACGTGCTGCCCCACGGGAACACTCAGCCCTGCCCTGCCCCCCAAAGCACTGCCCTTGCGGTGGCATGGCTCCAGGGGAGTGGGAAGCATGTCTGGCTCCATGCAGAGCCTAATACACTGCTCCGTGGGAGTGCACAGCCCTGCCACCCCAGAGCGCTGCCCTTGTGGTGGCATGGCTCCGGGAGAAGAAGGGGGAGCATGTCTGGCTCCATGCAAAGCCAAACATGCTGCCCAATGAGAGTGTGCAGTTCCGCCCCCTCCTGCCCCGAGCTCTGCCCTGCATTAGGGTGTGCCTGGGTGCACCTGGAACACCTTCAGCGCACACCTATGAAAGATCTATAAAACATGACCTGTAAGGGAAGATTGAAAAAACTGGGTTTGTTTAGTCTGCAGAAAAGAAGACTGAGAGGGGACATGATGATAATTTTCAAGGAAATACAAGTTGTTACAGGGAAGAGGGAGAAAAATTGTTCCCCTTAGCCTCTGAGGATAGGACAAGAAGCAATGGGCTTAAATTGCAGCAAGGATGGTTTAGGTTGGACATTAGAAAAAACTTCCTGTCAAGTAGTTAAGCACTGGAATGAATTGCCTAGGGAGGATGTCAAATCTCCTAAAGCAGGGGTGGGCAAACTATGGCCCACGGGCCACATCCAGCCCACAGGACCTTCCTGCCTGGCCCCTGAGCTCCTGGACAGGGAGGCTACCCCCGGCCCCTCCTCTGCTTTTCCCCCTCCCCCACAGCCTCAGCGTCCATGCCATCAGTGCAATGCTCTGTGCAGCAGGGCTGCGAGCTCCCGGGGCAGCGCAGCTGCAGAGCCGCAGCATGACCTGGTACTCTGCACTGCATGGTACCAGCCTCCCGTCATCCAGGCAGGACGGTGAGGGCGAAGCGGGCGGGGAGGAGGTTGGATAGAGGGCAGGAGAGTTCGGGGATAGTCAGGGGGCAGGGTGTGGATAGGGATCAGGGCAGTCACAGGGTGGAGAATGTTGGGGGTCAGTCAGGAATGAGAGGAGGGGTTGGATGGGGTGGAAGGGGACAGGTAGAAGGGGTGGTTGGATGGGGCAGGGGTTCTGGAGGGGCATCAGGAAGGAGAGGAGTTGGATGGGGTAGTTAGGTCGGAGGAGTCCAGGGGCAATCAGGGGGCAGAGAGCAGGGGGCATGGATGGGGCAGAGGTCCTGGGGGGACTGTCAGGAAGGAGAGGGAGGTTTGGGTGGGGCACTGTCAGGGGACGAGAAGCAGGAGGGGTCGGATAGGGGGCGGGAGCAGTGCCATGCCTGGCTGTTGGGGGAGGCACAGCCTCCCCTAACCAGTCCTCCATACAATTTCGGAAACCCAATGCGTCCCTCATGCCACAAAGTCTGCCCACCCCATCCTAAAGAGCTCTTATACTGAGTGTAAGAAAGGTTAAACAAACACTACTCAGGGATGGTCTAAATAATATTTAGTCCTGCCTTGAATGCAGGGGAATGAACTAGATGACTTCTCGAGGTCCCTTCCAGTCCTAAGATTCTATGATAGATGAGACTCTCTTACTGTTTATTTGTGCAGAGTCTGGCCAATGGGGCCCCAATCTTGGTTGAGGATTCCAGGTGCTACTGTAATACAAATAATAAGCATGTTCCTAACATTATTATTAATTATTGATTGATTAATCATAATTAATTAGTTAATTATTATTAACTCGTTTGTTAAGTAGGGATGGATTGCTAAATCAGAACCAAAATGATGAAACATTCATATTTAGGATTGATTTAGTTGAGTTTCTTAATCCATTTAGGATTTATTTAGATAGGTTTCTTAATTCAGAGAGGTGAATTGTCTGATATGCAGTTTGGTTATCTCCTTCTTTCAGATTCCTTTTTAAATACTGCATAAATAATGAAACAATCAGTAACAACATTTTGATGTGTTTTACTCTTTTTGTGATCACAATTTAATTGATCATCAGTAGCTTTGAATATTTTATTAGTTTTTAAAAGGATTTTAAAAGGTGCATATATAATTGGATTTCACTCCTTTGCTCATCAAATGTATGCGCACAGTATCTCTGAAGCAAATACTGGACAGCTAAAGTTATGCAAGACATCTAGTATATTTTATTGGCTTTCCACTAGAGGCTGCTGTTTAGTAAGCATTGAAAAGTTCTGTATGCCTACTGCCAATGTGCTCTATATATCTGGTGAGCCAGGGCGAAAGTGCTGATATGGTGAGCAGGCCACTTTTTAAAAAATAGCTCATCTTTCTTCTGCTGCATTGTACTTCTCTTTTCATCACATCATGTCTACTCAGATTGTCTTTTCTACTGCAGGCCTCAGTTAAAACATGTTGAGCGCAGTTACACAGTTTGAATTTGTTCACAAATTCAAAGAACAGAATCCAGTGCCTTTTAATTTTTAAACTAAGATTAGGCTCATTACAGGGAAGAATGATAGTGTAGTTTAAATATGTTGAGCAAGGGGAAGTTGTCTAACCTATTCAGTATTTTATTCAATTACTGAATTCTCTATGACATAATTGATAGAGGGAACACAGATATTCAGATTTATTTCTTTCCTAATCCTGGTTGGTTTTTTATCAGTAAGTTTTTCACAGCATAACACATAAACCATGGCCTGGAGATTCATAGTTAGGCACAAAGAACTGAGTGTATATATTTGCACACACCTATATGAAGCATGCAAATACCTTACATGGGCATGTGCCGATCAGGCATGGTTTGCACTGGTCATGTGCACATGCATACAGCTGAGCAGCAACTTGTGTACATAAATCATTCATGTCCTTGTATCTGCTGAATTTTTATGCAAGAATGTTTTTTTCTGTGAACTTCAGAGAAACAAGACTAGACAATCAGCATGAATTAAAATAAACCCAACATTTAAGGACTGATTTTCAACCCATACCAAATCAAAATTCTCCCAGCCTCACATTTTCTGGAAAATGTTTTGGTACCTGCAATGAATTGGCAGGCAAAAGCACAAATATACCTTTGCACATGGAGGCCTGGTTTCAAAATTGGATTGTTCCTTTTTATTTATTCCATATGAAGATCTTTTGTGTATTCGGTTGAACACCAGAAAAGTTTTATAATCAATATTGTTCACTGTGCATTTTTTTCATGCCAAAAACCATAAACTGTTTCAGTAAACAAAAATGGAGGTTGAGAATCCTGGCATATTGGTGGTAGAGTTCATCTTTCACAGATTCCAAAAATAGTAGCCATCTTATCTAATACTACAGGTGTTTATTTTCTGTTTTACTGGTCATACCATTATTTTCAGTGATCAAGCTGTCATGTAATAATGACTAAGAATTGCATCTGGCCTCAGAGCTGGCTTCCTGCTACAGTTTCACCTGTATCTTTATGTGCATTTTCCTGTTTCTGTATTGAAATTAAGTTGCACTGAATTATTAGACACAGCTACACTACCTATTTATTTTTCTATTCTTATATATTTCCTTCACTAAGATGCCACAAAGATGTTTATAGGTCGGCACTTCTTCCTTGACTGTACACAGTCTGCTGTTTGAGCTCTTCAGCTACACACTTACGCCATTCACATCCTCTTCAACACAAATCACATCCTTCTCAAGGACTATATATATCAGTTCTTGGGGGAGTTAAGTAGTATACACAGAATTTTGCATATATTTTGTAGTGCATTTATCCAAACTGATGAGGACCTCAGTCTTTTCCATTGCTTTCTATTGTTCCAGTTGTTGCCAAGGTATTTTCCCATTGTATCATATAAATTTATTTTTCTTTCTTCCTCCCCTAATGTATTATGACTCCAAGAGCTTCATGCAGGCAGAAAATATGCCTTAAAGAGCTCTTATACTGAGTGTAAAGAAAGAAAATGAAATGAATCAATGCCACAAACGGGCTCATTATCTCTGATATTAATTGAATCCAGGGAGCTGAGAAAGGGCCCACACAGCCGAAGAAACATCCTGCCCCCTGACAGCTCAGAACAAAGGAGAGAGAACCCCTCCGTGTGACTTAGGGATATCAATTATGGCCCCTCTCTACCCATACTGCTCTGGAGAGAGACGAGACAAAGCTACATATGGGATAGGTCGGGAGGGGAATGGAAAAAGGATTTCATGTGTATGATCCCACTGGCCCACTGAGTAGCTCCAAATTACCACCAAGAACATTAATGCAGAACTCACCAGTCCTCCTGCCATTCCCCCCTCCCCGGACAGCACACACTTCATAGAGCTAGCTGTGCTTCTTCCAGGACCATCCTCAGAATTCGTGCACAGGCAGTGTGTGCATCCACATGAGACTGCTGTGCCCTGTTCTTCGTGGATTTAACCCTAGTTTCTAACATTGTTTCAATACCTGCTGGATAGAAATGAATTCTCTACAGCTGAAAACATCTCACCTATGAATTATTGTGCAGTGTTTTCAGATTTCTTTGTCAGACTGAATGTTCTTTCCCAAGCACCTTAGAGACCATTTTCAGAGTTTGTGCCTCATTATATAAATAATTACATATTTTGGTAGCAAAATACCTGTTTGAAAACAGGACATTTTAACAGACAGACACACACTTGGGATGGTGGAAAAAAAATTCTGCAATGAATCCCATTTTAGGTAGTGATTAAAAACAAAAAAACCTCACAAGCCTGCCACCTCCTGAACTGCCACATAAACACATCCAAGTGTCAGAAATATTACAAGAATATCTTGAACAAATAAGACTTCCTGACCTGAACTTTCAATTGTTCTTTCCTCAATCCTTGTCTACTCAGGTTCTTATACTGCAGCATCACTGTAGTATCGGAGCGTCTCCCAGTAGAGCATTAAGAAATGTGCCTCACATCCATCATTTGTGGTTCTTGCCTTCTTTCTCTCTTCCCCTCCTCAAGGAGAAATGTTTGTCAGCTTGTTGATTCCTGTGGCTATGAAATGTAAATGATGGCAATTTAAGCACGTCACACAGGGGTTGATTCTCTCCTTTAATCCAAAAAGACTTTTTTTTTAATTTATTGCATGGAGAGATAAAAGAAAGAGAAACAAGGATTACAAAACAGGAAGTCTCTCAGATTCCTTAATATCTTCCAAAGTCAGAATAGAGTATATGCCAATTGTAGAAATTCAGTCAGTTTTCTGTAATATCTAATATTACAAAACCTACATTTATTTTTTGGAATGTATTTCTTTCATCTTTAATGTCAAAACAATTGTATCGGGATTCTGGTAATAAAGCCAACAGACAAAAAGAGGATCATAAAATCATTTTAGCAACAACAATCAAAAAGCACTGCTGAATGTACTGTCTCTGAGCAGCTCTGAGTCATCCCAGCGTGCTCTGGCAGAATGACTAAGAAACATTATGCTTCACCATTACACCTCTGCTTTTTGCCCTATTTAACTCAGAGGGAGATGTGTCCTGAAGAAGAGCTCTGTGTAGCTCAAAAGCTTGTCTTTCTTATCAACAGAAATTAGTCACCCAACTTGTGTCTCAGAGGAACAAAGTCATATTATTGCCCTTAATCAAACTAATCTTTAATGTTTATATATTTAGGGAGAAGTTTTTAAAAGCACAAAGGGCATTTCGGTGTCTATCTCCCATTGAAAGTCGAGGGAAATTATGAACTACCATGCTGCAATGCCTAAATAATTACTTTTCCTCAGAAGAAGAAAAGCACCAAATATTGTGAAATTCATGACAAAATCACAAGAGTCAGCAACAATGGTTGTAGCAGGTAGTTATGATGTGATTTTTGAGAAATCTTGATGCTTCACTGAGATGTGGCTAATCAGCCAGTCAGTATAAGTCTGCCAAGATCTGTATCACTGCAACCCTTACTCTGGAATCAGACAAATAAGAAGATGTGTTCTGAGATGTGCAAGAAATAAAGGGGGATGTTACAAGACTTTTAATTATTACTAAACCTCACCATCTCTCAAACTCTGTAGACAAAATGCCTGAACTGATAACCTCTGTGGTTATGGAGGCAGGCAGTTCAAAAAGAGAGAAAAGAATTATGAGCTCTCAGCAAATCAGGCTCACACAATGAAAATGCCAGCCCACGTCTGCTGTGGGATGCTGGAGTAGTTTCCACAGTGACTCCATAGCTGGTGAGAGACCTGGGTATGAAGAGACATACTGGACCTGGAAGTTGTTTAATTAAAAACTTTGCAATATGAATATGCCAGATTTGGCAGATGCAATAGGAGGCTGGATACCATCTGTCCTCGATGGTTTAGACACAACAAATCCTGCATCTTGGTAGGGAGTTAGACTAGATGACCTTTGTGGTCCCTTTTAACTCTATAATTCTATGAATATTAATACTTGTATCCCAGCATCAAAATGATACTTAATGTTTTTGCCTTTGGATTGCATCATTTGACATGTATTTTTTTAAACTCCCAGAGACTCTTCCTGGGTAGCTCTGTAAGGACATTATCCACGTCCTCCCATCTCATTTCTGAGAAGTCTTCTTATTGCACCTGCCAGCCAACCCAGCCTATTTGAACTGGTCAAGATTCTCAGCTCTCATTAAGTGCAGCTGACAGAGGGAAATGCAAGGGAGTTGGATGTGGCTCCCTGGTACTGGGGCCAGTTCTACCCAGGCCATAGATGACTCATATCTCCTGATCCTGGAAGGTCATAACGTAAAGGGGGACTCATGACAACTCCACGTGTTGCCTCTGGGAGGAACTTCCAGCCCCACCTTGCTTGGCCAAGGCAGCCAATCCTGATGGTTCCTGGGAGGCTGGGGCCATAGGAGTGTGGAGCAGGTTCCTCTGAGCCTGGCTGGGGCTAGCCCCAACCCGGGGAGCCTCACAGCATGGGTGTCACGCTGGAGCTTGCAGACACCTTGGCAGGGGAGGCATGAGGCACAGCCAAAGCCCCTACCTCCTGCTGAACAGAGGCCAGGGAACCTGCTCCTAGAGCCTTCCCCAGTGACCCTGAACCCAGCCCAGGGACCGCTACACTGTCCCCACCACACCAGAGTTATCTGTGAGGGAGGGCAGGCTCTGTCCTTCTCCTGCTTTGCCTTCTGCAGCATGTTTCCAGCTCACTCGGCCACTTTCCCTGGCAGCTGGGCCCAAGTAGGATGGATCCCCTTATGTTGGCTGAGGCGGCCGCTCTGAGTCACTGCTCTGTACAAGGCGGCAGCTGCCTGAGAAAGAGCCCAGCTCGGAAGGTGGCAGCAGTCCACCTCCTCCGATCCCCCGCTGGGCCCTGCTGCCAGGGACAGGGGCTGAGCAAGCCAGAAACATGCCTGATGGGTATGGAAAGAGGGGACTCCAGCTTCTTCAAATCCTGCCCCCAGCAGCCAGGCCTGGGCAGGGAAGAGAGGGGGTGGGCCACTGCCACCTCCTCTACCAGCTTCTCTCAGGCAGTCACCACTCTGCACAGAGCAGTGACCTGGAGCTGCCACCCTCTGCCAGTATGAGAAGGGGCTGTGTCCTGCCCCTTCCTCTCCGCACCTGACTGCTAGGGGCAGGGGCCAAACATACCAGGGACAAGCACAATAGGACAAGGACATAGCCCCTCTCCCTTCACACCCCCATCAAGCTGAGCAGAAATCTGGAGGGGCACTTGACTCCCAATTTCCCCAACACGTGTTGGCTATGATCCTGGCCCTAGCATGAAAGTCTCAGGCCTGCTCTTATCAACACCAGCTAGCTATGGCCCCTCAAAGGGCCATCTGCTTGCTAGTACAACCCACTCTGGCTATGCCCCTCACTGTTTCCACACACAACTGCATGCTACTCCAGCTATACACACACTAAAGAGTAAGATGGGAGAATTCCAGCAAGGGACTTCTGGTTGCTTTCCATTTTATTTGCACTGCAGGAATGGTACTTGAGTTCAGTAGTCTTAAGATAATTATGAACAGACTGGACATAAAGCAGTGCTTAAATTTCTGGGGCTGTGGTAGCTTTTCCTAAGATTCCCCAAGCAACAGCAATGAAAAGGATGTACATGGAATAATGACTTGTATACCCCTATCACCTTCTGATATGAGCACTGGTTAAATATAGCCTACTAAATTCACCCTGGCTGTAGCTTTATTGAAGATGCCAATTAATTTTATTGGGTGAGTGGCAATGAATGCGCCTTAATGGAAAAGGTATAATGAAAAATTCCTCCTAGAGGCCAGTGCCAAGGAATTAAGTGGTGTTTTACCAAGTATTGAGCAGGTGTGAAATTCTAAGCTCAAGTCTTAATACAGAAGTTCCTGTCTAAATAATCAAAGAAGAAATAAAAGATGAAATGCAGTGACTATCATTTTTATTTTATTTAGGATACTCAGACGGAATTTTATTCCTTTGTAAGTCTTTTCAGGCTGTTTTTTTTGTTTTGTTTTGTTTTTAAATTAAATGAGCTTTCCTCAAAATTAGGGCTACCATTAACAAAGATGAATGGTTATCAAGGGATGAGTCATATAAAGTTCTCATTAACTAATATATTTTATTCCTACATGATAATTTAGCAGCCTAATATTCGTTATTTTTTCCTTTCTAAAACACGTGGAACAAATTTGCTCAGAGACATACCTTTTATATCGAGTTTCAGTTGGCAGGAAACATTTTGGACAAGCACTCCCACTAAGTGTTAAAAGATAGTGCTAGATATAACAGACCTTTATTTTGCACAAACTGACCTTGTTTAACAGCTCTGCAGGGCACTGCTAGTATCTCTTTTACTATGGAGTCTATGGATTACAGCATAGCATGACTATCGACCTTGAACACACAATAGCACAATATGATATTGAAGTCTAAATAAGAGAAACAAGAACCAGATCAGGCCTGACAGTAATATTCTGTAAAAGATAGAAGAAGGATGTACCCTAAAAGGGTTTTTAGGGAAAGGAATAATGTAATTCTCTTCTGCTGCAAGGTATGATTTATAATTGTTTTTGCAGGCATAAAAGCATGCATAAACGAGAAACAGACACCAGCACCTGCTGTTCTGCTTATTTTACATCTTTATGTTCAAACAGGAAGTTGGGAGCCATTAGATCTGCCTGTTGTTTTCATATTAAAGCTTACACTACACAAGGCTTTTCAAACAGTTAAAACACTGGCTCCCAATTCTCCACATTCTGTCACAAGCTTCTTGTCTTTATCTTTAAGGCTTTTAATCTTTTAGCTGCATCCTAATTACTGGATCTAATATTTTATCATGACATTGACCCCTACACACCACCACCATATTTTCTCCATCAGCTACACCAGTCTTTCTCATTTGCTAATGTTATGCAATACCTTCATGCTTTCTCCCGCACTGCTCCTTATACATAGCCAAAGTCCCTGTTGGGATCCAAAAAGCATCCTCACTTACTTCTTTCAAATCTTTCACAAACTTTGCCTCTGCTGCAATGCCGCAACCAGTGGACCAAATTTGGTGATGAATCCTGGTCACATGCTACTCGAGGCAGGTTTCACATACACTAAAAAGAAGAAGAAGATTGTATCTATTAGGTAATCAGCATGAACCAAGGAAGAGACTACACTGACCTCTTGTAACTTTGGACACTACTGAGAAAGTGGTAACAGCAGGCTTTATGATCCAATGCATTTGTGTTTTCAGATAACATAAACTATGTATTATAGGATTATTCGTCTTGGCTTACAAAGTGCACTACCAACATCCAGAATAAAAGCATAGGATTAGTCTAAGAACTAGTTAACAATAAGAAATAAAAGTACTTCAATCCAAACAGCAGGAAGTTATTTTGAGTCTCACAGAGCTTTGTACTCAGACTTCTGCTGTTTCTAAGCTATATAAATGATACAACAGCTATATCTACAGTAAACTGGTTAACATGTTCACAGGCTACATAACATTTTCAACTGAAGAATCAGTAATGTGTGCAATAGCTGCATTAGGAGAGGTTTCTAAAATAAATGTAGCAGGGTCATTCAAGAAGGAATTGCATGGGACGATGGAGAAATGGAGAACTATAGAGGAAATAAGCTTTACCGGGCTTTACTGTCTTTATTTATTCTTCCCATTTGTTTGCTTTTATGAAACTAATGTTGCTGTGTATTTCCTTTAATCAAACTAGTGTAGGAACTATCACGGAGAACATATTCTTCATAGAAGTAAAGTGAATATCTTGGGAGTGTTTACGTGAATATGTGTTTGCACAAAGATTTGTGTGAAAAGTATGAGTTTAGACATCTTGAAATGTCTATGATTCATCTTTAAAGCGGTTTATATTCTAACCAGCATAGAAGCAACACCATGTAGTTTAGGTGACCAACCAGATACAATTCTTCTGTCTTTTTGAATGGAGGTAATTCACAATGAAATCTGGATTTTATTTTACATGTTTGTGTAACTTACTAGTCATAATAGCTTCTGTTTTATTTTCAGTCATTCCTGAAGATGTTTAATCAGAGGAGTAGTCTAAACAAATCTAAAAAAATCAGTCTGGTTAATTAATACCAATTTTAATTGCAGAGATTGAAAAAGCTTTTTTGTAAGTACTGTAAGTTTTAAAGATGAGTAATTATGGAACAACTGGCTTTAAAAATGATAAAAGAAATAGTACTTTTCAATTCAAACTTTACTCAAAAACAAAACAATGTAAAACTTCAGAGCTTACAAGTCCACTCAGTCCTACTTCTTGTGCAGCCAACTGCTAAGAGAAACAAGTTTGTCTACATTTACAGGAGATGCCCGCTTCTTATTTACAGTGTCACCTGAAAATGAGAACAGGTGTTCTCATGGCACTTTTGTAACTGGCATTGCAAGGTATTTACGTGTCAGATATGCTAAACATTTGTATGCCTCTTCATGCTGTGGCCACCATTCCAGAGGGCATGCTTCCATGCTGATGACACTTGTTAAAAAAATAATGTGTTAATTAAATTTGTGACTGAATGCCTTGAGGGAGAATTGTATGCCTCCTGCTGATTTTTTCATGCATTCTGCCATATATTTAATGTTATAGCAGTCTCAGATGATGACCCATGTTGTTCCTTTTAAGAACATTTTCACTGCAGATTTGATAAAATGCAAAGAAGGCACCAATGTGAGATTTGTAATTATATCTACAGCACTTGACCCAAGATTTAAGAATCTGAATGTGCCTTCCTATATCTGAGAGGGATGGGGTGTACAACATGTTCCAGAATTCTTAAAAGAGAAACACTCCTATGCAGAACTACAAAACCCAAATCACCAAACAAGAAAATCAATCTTTTGCTGATGGCATCTGACTCAGATGATGAAAATTAACATATGTTGGTCTGCACTGCTTTGAATTGTTATTGAGCAGAACTCATCATCAGCATGGATGCACGCCTTCTGGAATGGTGGTTGAAGCATGAAGAGACATATGAATCTTTAGAGCATCTGGCACGTAAATATCTTGCAATGCCGGCTACAACAGTAACATGCAAATGCTTGTCCTCACTTTCAGTTGACATTGTAAACAAGAAGCATTATCTCCTGAAAATGTAAACAAACTTGTTTGAGCGACTGGCTGAACAAGAAGAAGGACTGAGTGGACTTGTAGGCTCTAAAGTTTTACATTGTTTTATTTTTGAATGCAGTTGTTTTTGTATGTAACTCTGCATTTGTAAGTTCAACTTTCATGATAAAGAGATTTCTCTATAGTACTTGTAGTATGTGAATTGAAAAATACTATTTATTTTATTTTTACAGTGCAAATATTTATCATAAAATGTAAAGGGATCACTGTACACTTTGTATTCTGTGTTTTAATTGAATCAATATATTTGAAAATGTGGAAAACATCCAAAAATATTTAAATAAATTGTATTCTGTTATTGTTTAACAGCGCAATTAATCGTGCGATTAATTACGATTAATTTTTAATCACTTGACAGCTGAAATTTTTACATATGTTTGTTCGAAGACCTTTGAATTGTTTCCCTATCAAGCACTTCAGCTATATCTTCTTTTATTTACTCTTCATTACTCCTGAGGTGTGCTTCACTAAGTAAGTCACTAAGTATTGTTTCCATTTATAAGATTTCTGAAACTTGTCTAAAGGAGAGGGGGAGATGAAAGATATGTAAAGATAGCTAAGTAAGTTGTGTTCACTTTTATGCAAATACATGTTCAAGACGTGTAGACAATAGCTACTCAAACATTTCGGTTGCCAACTGCACACAAACGTGTTCCCATAAGTATCCTTGAGATTTACAGTATCTGTGAACATTTTTGCAAACAGAAAATCAGTCTTTTGTGGGAAGGGGTTAAAAAATATTGTGTACATTTGAAACATAGACATTCACAAAAATCCACTTTGTACTCAATAGTATGAGAACAAAAAATACACTAAATTTGCCCTCTTAACTGTGAATAGTTCAATGACTGTAGTGAACATACTGTGTTTCCAGTAATCTCTGCTCCCACTGGACTTTTTATAAGTACATAGCTAGCCTGCATTAAAACATCCTGTCGTTACTTCATCCTCCTACGTCACGGCTTGCTTGTTTTTCTCACTCATCTGTCATGCCTTTTCTTTTAAACTGTAAATTCTTTGGGGCAGTGACTGTAATTTAGTATATATCTGCAGAGTGTCTGGCACAATGCACCTCCCCTTTACTGAGACCTTTAGGTGCTACTACAATACACATAAACTAATCATCATAGCAGCAGTGTCCAAGTATAAGGAAATTGTCTGAAAACTAAAGGACAGATCTTCAGCTGGTATAAATTTTCATAGCTCCATTGACTTCAAAGCAATTGTGACAGTTTATGGCAATTCTATACCAATGGAGAATATGCCCCTAATATTCTAAATAGGTACTTGGTATGTGAATACAGGAAGCAAGGCTTCAGATTATGTGTGCATGTTTATGCTTTTTTCTATTGTGCTTATATATGAAATAATGGCCAGCATATACACACACATATGTAAACATAGTATAGGGTACAGATTATATCAAGAATATTTTATCCATTAGAGTTAAGGCTTCTTTCACCCAGGTAATGTAACACAAAACCACTTTGATTTTTCCAGTTCCCATTTAGTGCTTCATCCTTTACCTTCCCTTAATATGACCTCACAGTGTGTTTTGATTTGCTACGTGGTTTGAAACTTAGCATTTTAGGGATTGCCAACCCACTTTACAAAATTGCATCTTTCCTATTTATATAACCTCTTTGAGATAATAATTTTAACCTCCTATTCCATATTTTCATTTGATGTTAGCTGTGGCAGTAAAAGTACAGTGCATCACACATCAAAGTTTTCTATATTTTTCATATTTTAAAATAAAATGTAAGATGAGCTTATTTTCTCTTCTGACAGATTCAGGTGATAATTAACTGGTAATATAAAAGACACTTTCAAAAAAGTCACTTCATACAGTACTTACAATGCAATAAAAAAAAATCTGCCTATTTATATTGCATCCAATAAATTTGGCACCAAATCCAATACTTTGCCCCTAACCTAAAGGTCATCACCCCCTTTTCTTCGGAGATGAAAAGGATAATTAGGCCAAAATGCTGGATATTTCTGGGCCAATGCTTATTGTAAATAAAATCATTTTAAAGTTCATGTACAATAACAACTGACTGATTGAGGATGTATCATAAAATACAACATGTCGCTGGTAGGTGAATAGACAAAGGGGCTTGTAGGCAGTGTGGATGTCCCTCTCTGTCAGTCTCTGAGGGAGGCCACACCTCCATGCTGTCGTGTACCTGTAAAAATGCTCAAAGGAAGGAATTAGCTCCTCTGGCTGGGCAGAATAGTATGGCAGTCTCTGAGCCCCAGGCCCATCCAGGGTGGAGGAGCAAAGCACTGAATGGGTTCTGGCCTGCAATCAGGACAAAATGGCTATGCAGTCTGAGTCCCAGTAAGGGTGAGCACTATTAAGTCTAGAGACTAAGGTAAGAGTGAGCACAAAGAGAGTCTAGGGGCTCAGGCAGGGTTGAGCACCAATAACAGTCCATGGACATGGGTAGGGTTGAGCACCAGGAGAGTGTAAGGTGCTCAGGTAGGGTTGCCTCAAGAGCTCAGTCCTCATGGCCTAAGGATGGGGAGTACTGCCACCCCAAAGGTAGGGTGGATGTGGACCTGCCCAACTCTACCACATCCCAGCTCAAGGCCCTAACAGTGGCAGAGTGTTCTGCCACTGGGTCAACGGGGACCGCCCGCAACACGCTGATCTTGTATCAGGCCAGTTCCCAACCAGACTGTTTCCTGGTTTCTCTAGGCTGTTTCCTACTCTCCCCCTTGGTTGCACCTATGTCTGTCGTCTCAGGGAGCTCTGGCCAGTCCACAGGTGTTCCTCAGCATCTCAGTCAGCCAGAGGAGATCTGCTGCAGCAGCTCCAGCAACTCCTCAACGTCTTGGTCGGTCAGTGGTCCTGAGAGCTCTGCCCAGCAGCTTTCCCTGCTGTAGACAAGAAGAAGTCTGCACACTTAAAGGTACAGTATACAAAAAACAGAATGACATCTCCTTTAAGTTTAAACAGACAAACAGTGACAAACGGAGGTTTCAGAGAGCATAACTATAGATCATGTGGTTGGAGCTAGAGGGTCTTGGTACAAGACTTATTTGGTTTGTCTGTTTGTTTTCTCCATGAGGGTTATGTGGCTGGGCTGTTGGCCCCTTCATTTTAATTTTTAAAAAATCTTTACTTATGATTAGTACTATCCTGTCATTTTCCATTGCTTATTTATATATCAGCCAAAATTAAAAATTATTCTCTAAGAGTTTCACTTTTTCTGTTGCTGTCATACTGTATGGGTGTGATACTGTAAAAAACATAATTTTTTTAGGCCTGGGGCTTTAGTTTATATTCCTACTACTCCACTTTTGCTCAGATTATGACCCCTGGGAGGGAATCTTTTGAGTCCCAATTATCACTCTAACCACTAGACAATCCTTCCTCTCCAATCTGCTGCAGAAATCATTATCAAGCCATTAAAAAGATACTGCCAAGTCATATTTGGCTCACAGTTTCCACAAAAAACAAAGTGTAAGATTTACAGATATATTTCTATTTCATTTTATTTTTGTCCTAAACTAATACTACAGGCGAGCATTGCCAACTTTCTAACTGCACAAAACCGAACACACTTGCCCCAGCTCTGCCCTGAGGCCCTGGCATGCAGGAGGGGGCAGGATCTTTGTTTTTGAGTATGTACTATTTAAATATGATTTTTGTCCTTTGAAATATGCAGAATCCAAAATTTCTGATATCTGCACTGTTCTGGTGGCATCATATGAACTTAAAAGTTTCTTATTTGGTACCAGATGAACTCTTTTAATGTAGGAAGAATTCTAATGTTCTCATCAGTAATGTTGTGAAAGGACCACTTAAGATAGTTACAGACTATTTCTTTATAGGATTTAAAACTGGTTTGCAACTCTTGAGGTCTCTACTACATATAACTAATCTTTTTTCCTTTTTTTAATGACAACAAAACTGGTGCCTATTGAAATGTACACAAATTTGTAACACATCAGGTCAGTTTAAAAAAAGAGAAGAAAGATTAGCAGAACCTAAATTGAATGAATTAGGTACTTACAGACAAAGAACACTGATATTTCATAATCCTTCTAAGGCTTTTTGTGTGTGTGTGAGATAACGGATTTTTTCTGCATGTAGTATTATAGTTTCAACAGTTCCTAAAGGCTGACACCTGAATCTTCACATCTCTGAGAGAAGAATGACTGTGTAAAACTCCTTAGCAACTCATTGATATGATTGCAACCTCACAGTGCTCAAAGGAACCATTAGTAGCATCACTAGACTCCGAAAAAGCCTTTGATTGAGCTTGGAATTATGTTTTTATGGTCCATGAGAGACTGGGATTCAGTGACCACTTTATCAATTAGGTTAAACAGTTCTAGACTGACCCCTGTCTTGGGTGATCACCAGAGACTGTATCAGAACCATTCTCATTACAGCGAGGACCAAGGCAGGACTGCCCACTAACCCTGCTGTTCTTCAGCATAGTTCTGGAACTGCTGGTATGCACAGTGTGGAGCTCTGTGGATATAGTGGGTATTAAAAAGGTTAAACAGAACAAAAAAAACCCCCATTATTCTGTATTCAGACAGTGGGCTAATTCTACTCTCTAACCCACAAAGGTTGATTCCCCAGTTGAAACTCATTGAAAGGTTCAGGTGCTTGTCCACATATAAGATTAATTGGATCAAGTCTGAGACTTTAAGACTAACCAAATATATTTATGTGGTCTTGCTTAGTCAGTGGGGTTTCCAATGGAATTTAAGTATTTTGGACTTTTAATCCCCATAGTGTTAAAGCAAACAAATCATGCGACATGACTCAATGGGAAACTATTCTCCTTGACATGTGGGGAAAAATAAACCTGATAAAAATGAATGCAACATCCAGATTAATATATGTACTAAGCGGACTCCCACTCCAAATACCCCAACACTATTAAAGCAATGGTATCCTTACAAAAATATTTGTGGAGAACAGGAAACTGCCCACACATCTCCCTTAAGAAACTTCAGTTACTCATTAAACTAGAGGGTTAGATTTCCAAATCTGAGGCAATATCATAGTATCTTTATAATAAACAAGGCTGTGCAATGGACATATGCTATCACAAATATGATACCTGCATGGGTGAGTATCAAGAAGGAGCTGTCCCCATGGCTATCCTATGCTTGGTATACTATAGATATATATAAAAAATCAAATCCCCACAATCCATGTGGCCTGTCAGATATGGGCCAGTTTAGCATGCCAGCACAAACTTCACCTTTCATTCCATGTAGCAGCCCCAAATTTCAGAGGGAATCCCATGGAAAAAAACTGGAGGGAATGCGAAATGCTATATATTAATAGCTGCTTTTACTTCCCTCCAACTATGATACAGCCTTCTGGCAACGTATTCAAATTTGTCGCCTCCTCACCTCAGAATTCAGCTTGGAAGCATTTGCAATTGTCCAAAGCACCAGAATTTCTCACATTTTAGAGAGAGATATACTATTTCCCCAGACTGGCAGCTACACTGTATGAGTTCCTAATAACCCACCAACAAATTAATATAGATATATTGAGAAAAAAATTGAATAAAGAATTGTCTGTGAATACCTCACCTCCACATTGGAATAGAGCAATAAAAGATTTTTTTGAAGTGACCTTGGAACTCCAATGGCATCTCATTAAAAAAAATCTTTAGAGTGCATTGGTCACCCCAAACACACTCCACTTTTCAAAATAAAAACTACCGCAATGATCAATGCTGGAGGTATAGGACTGAGGAGTTCTGCTTGCACATATATTTTGGGCATGCCCTATTGTTACAAACTTCTGTGGTAGTATTAAAACCAGAATTAACATGATCCAGAGAATTCACTTGAACTGAAAGCAGATAGCCTCCATTTACTGGGTATGCGACCTCGCATGCAAGTACAGTATCATCATATCAAAGGGGATGGCTACATAGGGCTTTACTAGTTGCAAGACATAAAATTTTGCTACATTGGAAATGTAAATCCTTCCCAAGGCACATGGGCTGCTATATAAACTACAGGACCTGGCTGCAAAGGAAAGGATCACATACAATGACAGCAGAAGTGACAAAGAGTCCTGTGGCACCTTAAAGACTAACTAAAATTAAGGTACCACAGGACTCTTTGTCACTTCTGCTATTCCAGACTAACACGGCTACCCCTCTGATTCTATACAATGATAGCAAAGCCCAGAAAAATTTTCAATCCATTTGGAAAGTTTTCTGATGCTGATCAACCAAAGGAGGCTTGGGTGAGAAGTGGGAATTAAACTCATACTCCCTCTCCTTGTCTCCCTTCCCTGACCCTCTTCCCTTTGATTTCCTTAATTTTTTGTTTCTTTGGTTTTGTGTTGATATGTGCCATAAAAATCCATGTGCTGGAAATATTAAATTAATACATGGGAATCCAAGTCTTATGTAAATATCTCAGTCTTTTTTCCTGATGTATAGTACTTTTGTTACTGTTTGATGTGTTGGTACCTAGAATTTGTTTGGTTTATTATAACAAATTTGATAAATTTTAATGAAAAGGTTTTGTAAAATATATCGATTCAATTGAAAGTTTGTTGAAAATTTTTCAGAACATTTTATTTTAATAAGTCTGAAGGGCTTCATTTCAAATTTTATATTATAATAGTCAAAACAAAGTTCAAAGAAAGTTCTTCAATAAAATCATTTCAATATTTGTGTAACAAAATTTTGGGGAAACTGAAATGAAATGAAATTTCAGTACCATTATGAAGCTCAGTCTGATTCTAACAGAAATGTAGTTAGCCTCCAATTTATATGTAATTCTCTATTTATAGGAGCCAATAGAAGAAAACTGTAACAATCACAAAAGAAAACAGGAATTTTAGAGAATTTGCCATGGACTCTGTTAGAGCATAAAATAAAATAATGCCAATTTAACAAGCAGCTATTTCATTAAACTTCCTGATGTCAATAATATTTTGATAGCTAACCTGATACTAAACAAGTTATTATAGAGGCTGCTTGATAATTACAGATTTTCCATAGTATTGTACAATCAATTCAATAGTCATTCTTTAAAAGTACTGTAATTAACATTTGGATTTCTAGCAATACTATGTTTTGGCAGCAAAATGAAATGGGAGTCATCTGTAAGCCTGAGAGACAGCCTGTGTATTGGGGTGGTGAAGTAAAAGATCAGTTTCTTCAGTCAGCAAGATTACACTTGCCCAGCAATTTAGTATTCCATAGGTGATCACATTTCAGCTTCATATCCTGAGGATTATATCTCATTGTTATTCCTAGGAATCCAAAGGATCATTAATTTAGTATTTTGTGAGGGAACAGCTAAGAAATATCTTCCTTCTAGAGCCAGAGAAAAAAGCGGGCCATGCCCTGCAATCCTTATTCTATCTTTGCTCAGGCATTACTTCTGTTCAAGTCACTGGAAGTTTTGCCTGAGTAAGGAGGATTGCAGGATTTGAACCTTAGTTTGTGATTATACTGTAGTCTTCTGGCAATTTTGATGATTCAAGTAAGGAAGCTGCTGGCTAGGTTCATACTTTTTTTATAAAAAAATGTGATGTGGGACCATTCTTATTTAAGATTTTTAACAATGACCTTGCACAAGAAGTTGAAGTATGCTAATAAAATTTGCAGGTAACACAAAGTTGGGAGGTATTGCCAATACAGAGGAGGATTGGAATATCATACAAGAAGATCTGGGTGATTTTGAAAACTGGAGTAATAGAAATGGGATGAAATTTATTAGTGCAAAGAGCAAGGTCATGCATTTAGGGACTAACAAGATTTTTTCTGTTACCTGAGGAATTATCAATTGGAAATGACAGAGGAGGATGAAGACCTGGGTGCATTGGTTGATCACAGGATGACTATTAGCTGCTAATGTGATGTGACCATGAAAAAGGCTAATGCAGTCCTAAGATGCATCAGGTGAGGTATTTCCAGTAGAGATAGGGAAATGCTAGTATCATTATACAAGGCACTGATAAGCCCTCATCTGGAATACTGTGTAAAATTCTGGTCTCCCTTGTTTAAGAAAGATAAATTCAAACTGGAACAGGTGCAGAGAAGGGCTACTGAGATGATCTGAAGAATGGAAAACCTACCTTATGAGAGGAGACTCAAAGAGGTTGGTTTGTTTAGCCCAGGGGTTGGCAACCTATGGCACGCGTGCCAAAGGTGGCATGCAAGCCAATTTCTGCTGGCACGCGGGGACAGCTCAGCCCCCCATGGCTTTGGAGTTTCCCCTGCTGCTGCCTTGCCAGCTGCTGCCTACCCCAGACAGCTCCCACGGCCAGCTTGGGTTCTCTGCACCCAGGCTGGCAGCGGGAGCTGACTGGAGCAGGCGGTGGGACGCCGGCTGGCAGGGCGCCAGTGAAGGAAGCCCCAAAGTGGCGGCGGGCTCAGTGCTCAGCCCACCACCACGTTGGCATTTCCCCTGCAGGCTCCTGCCAGCTGTGGTCTCAGCTCCCACTGCCAGCCTGGGCTTCCTGCACCCAGGCTGGCAGTGGGAGCTGACTGGGGCAGGCAGTGGGACCCCAGCTGGCATGAGCCTGCGGGGGAAACCCCAAAGCAGTGGTGGGCTGAGCCACTCAGCCTGCCCCTGCTCTGGGGTTCCCCCTGCTGGCCCCTTGCCAGCCAGGGTCCCCGCCTGCCCCACTCAGTGCCTTCACCCTAGCTGGCAGTAGCCTGCAGGGAAAACCACAAAGGGGGCAGACTGATCCCCTCAGCCCCTCCCTTTCCACCTGAAGCCCCACCCCTTCTGGACTGGCATGCAAAGCCCTGACTAAATGAAGACTGAAAGGTTGCCGACCGCTGGTTTAGCCTAACCAAAAGAAAGCTGAGGGGAGTTATAATTGCTCTCTATAAATACATCAGAGGGATAAATAAGAGAGAGAGAGAGAGAAAGAGAGAGAGAGAGGAAGGAGTTATTTCAGTCATATGCCAATGTGGACAAAATAACAAATTCATACAAACTGGCCATCAACAAGTTCAGGCTTTAAATTAGATTAAGATTTCTAACCATCAGAGGACTGAAGTTCTGGAACAGCCTCCCAAGCGGAGCAGTGCAGGGGGAGGGGCAAAAACCTAACTTGTTTCATGGCTGAGCTTGATACGTTTATGGAGAGTATGGTATGATGAGCCTATCTACAATGGCAGGTAGCTGAGCTGTGACTGCTCGTAGCAAACATCTCCAACAGTTGGTGATGGGTCACTAGATGAGGAGGGCTTTGAGTTACTACAGAGAATTCTTTTCCAGGTGTCTGGCTGGGTCCCCACGTGCTCAGGGTCTAAATTGTCATATTTGGGGTTGGGAAGGAATTTTCCCCTGGGTCAGATGGGCAGAGACTGGTGTTGTCCATCTTCCTCTGTAGCATGGGGCTTGGGTCTCTTGCAGGTTTTAACTAGAGTAAATTGATGATCAAGTATAAACTCATGTAAATCATGATTTGAGAACTTCAGTAGTTCAACCAGAGATTAGGGTCTATTACAGGAGTAGGGGGCTGAGGTTCTGTGGTCTGCAATGTGCAGTTGATCAGACAAGATGATCATGATGGTCCCTTCTGGCCTTAAAATCTATGAGTCTTTGAGACTTATTTTCCAGTTGCAGAGATATAAAAATTACAGTATTTCATTCTGCCCCAAATATTATTCTTCAATATTGCAGTGTACAGGCTCAGTTTAACATTAAATAGTCTCAGTTGCTGCTGGTCCTCTATAGCTACTAATTGCTATTACATATTGAAAACTGATAGATATGGAATAAGCTGTAAGGTAACAATATAATAGTTATAAGTCTTACAAGACAATAGGCTCTGGAGGAATGGCTTGAAGCTAAGTGCAGAATTTGCAACCAGCTCTGTCAAATGGACATTAAAGGAAAATGCAGTTTCTGCGAAATAAGAAATTTCCCCAAGAACATTTTGATTTTGTGGAACTGTTTCAATTTCCCACCAGGAAAACTGAAACAAAGTATTTTATTTTGGGTAGATTCAACCTGAATGTTTTGAAACAGTTCAGCATCCTTCTGTAGTGCTACAATGCCTCATGGAAGCTCTCCTATGAATGTTTCATGCCTCCATTCTCTCCTATGGGCTGAGCTCCTTGGCTTGACTACATCTTCTATAATGCAGCTGGTCATATGAAATGGCTCAAGCTGTCTTATCTTGTGCTGCTATCTATAATGTACTAATATTAAGTCCCTTTCTTCATCCAGTTGTATTCTCCCTGTGTCCTACCCTGATGACTCTGATGGAAAACTATATTGCTGATCTGTCAGCTAAGTCTGTTAATAAGCTGTAGTGAGCCAGCTGGGGTTGCTCAGTGGACCCTGTCTATGAGAATAAGCTGAGATTCTCCAAACTGGCCAAGTTCAGGAAGACTCTGCTCTGAAAGGCCAATGTCTTAAAGGAGCAGTGTTCTATTTTTGTGTGTCTCATTCTCCATCTTATTAAGGGTCTGATGCTCCAGCACAGGTCACTCATCCAGAGGCAAATTCTGCATTTAGAGAAAGGTTGAGGAGGAGAAAGGAGCAGTTATCTCTGGCAAGTTGTGTTATGTTTTATGACAGCTGTTTGAGGCTTCTAGGAAACTTGTAGTAGACCTTTTGGGTGCAAATTAGTGGGAGAAGTGAAGGTAAAGCAGTTAACGATCCATGATCCATAGATTTTAATTGCATGGCTCTACACTTTATTACTTACATATCAGGAGATATGGTATCAATATGCCATGGCCTAGGCTGTAGCATTTCTGCCACAGTATGATATGGGGGGTTGTTCTGTTTCAGAGTGGGGAGAAGCTGGTGTAGTGAAAGAAAATACATAGGGAAAATACACACACATAGACAAACATCTGACCACGGGCAATGGTGAGCGAGTTCCTCAGGAAGCATCTCATGTCAGCCAGGCTCTGAAGGGGAGAGGCAATAAGGTATCAGGTCAGGAGCACAGCTTGTAGCTGTGCTGCCTGGGGAGCATCTAGCCTTGTGGAAGTGGCTTGACTTGGGAAGCAGGGCAGGGAAGGCTGCTGGGCAGCTAGCCAGTGCCTCAGCTCCTACAGAGAGCCAGGGGCCCAAATGGACCAGGCAGCTCCTGTTGACCTGAATTTAATAGGTTAGTTTAATGGCTCGCCACTGATCAAATCCAACCAGAAGATTTAAAGGTTCTTAACCAATTCAGACTACAGAGTTTGAGAACTCTAAGAGTTCTATATGAGGAGAGGATTCAGGGTGCTTGACAAGAACATGTACACCGAGCACAATACCAAATTGATAAAATTTTTATTTAAATTAACATAAAAACAAGAAATATAATGAAACTTATAACTAAAAAACAGTAAATGGATTCCAAAACTCCTGCTGGTATCATTTCTATTATAAGTATCTTTTTCTAACATACTCACAGGCACACTCATTCCTGAGGACACGGTAACAGGAGTTGAAGGACCAGCTTCACTCCTGGTATGCCCAATTACGCGCTGGTGCTGGCTTCTCCAGTGGTTAGAAATGTTGAATAGCTATAGTATACTGCAGAAGCTGAGCTGATAGTGTGATAGAAGATAGTCTATAGAGTATAGAATACCTGATGAAAGAATGAAAGAATCAAAGAAAGTTTTAGAATTGAAAAAGTGGTGGAATAGAATGGCATAGTCTACCCTAGCCTTTTACAAGGTATTTTAGAGATCCTGACCTATGTAATTCAGGCCCCACCTACTATACCCAAATCTTACTTCCATACTCTAAGAACGTTATGGGTACTCTTCTCGTATAGGTTAGTGGATTAGTGGGGCAGTCAGCCTCGGACTACGGAGAGGTGGGGCAGTCAGCCTCGGACCACGTAAGGTACCCATTAACACCCCCCCCCGCTTTCCACCCAGACTGGGGAGTAAATCTCTGCCAATAAACTTTTGAACTCTGACCAGGGACAGAGACATTTGGGTTGTTGGACTTTTGGGAATTTGGGTGATTCTTGGGTTGCTGTACTCAAGAGACTTTTGGGTTGTTGGACTCAAGAACCAAAGGGAAAGGACACGGTCCAATTTGCTGGGGTGGGGTTTTTTTGCTCATGGTTTGGTTTATGAACTCTAGTTGTGGTGTTTTCTCAATTTAATGGTGATGTTGTTTACCTCATGTAATTAAAGATTTTCTGCTACACCAAGACTCTGTGCTTGCAAGAGGGGAGTATTGCCTCTTTGAGGTGCCCAGAGGTATGTGTAAGATTTTCCCAGGTCACTGGGTGGGGGCTCGAGCCGGTTTTGCATTGCATTGTTAAGAGGGGACCCCTATGTACTGAACCCAGCCCTTGCTGCTATCAACTTGGCCTGGCAGAAGGGTTACAATAAGAAAAAGAAACATATTAATTGATACTGCTTGCTGGATTACTTAGGATATAATAGTGAGCAAACTAATCCTATGGGCTACACTCCCACCGGCTTCTGGTCTGACAGCTCCTGGCAGTAGGCGACAGTTTTAAAACTTCTGGGCTAAATGGAAGGCAGAAATCTAGGGGGCACAGTTAAACCCATGTTCCCCTCTGTCTCAGGACTATGCAGCCTGTCTGAGTTGAGGGAGAGGGAGCACAACCAAAAATGGCAGCATTCCTGTAGAAGTGAGATCTGCCCCTGCCATTCGACGGGGTTGCCTCACAGACATTGACTCCACAAGCAGGCAGCAGCTAGCCGAGGAGACACAGCACTGGTCTGCCCTGCTACATCAGCATTGCAGCAAACAGGGCCAAATGGAAAGCAGAAATCTGGGGGGGAGCAACAGACTCCAAGTGCACTGCCCCCCATGTTGCCTCTGGTTGAAGGTCTGCAGGCTTGTCTATTTGAGTTTAGCAGTCTATTTAAGTTTAAAATAAAAAAGGCTTGAGAACCACTTGTTTAGAGACAGAGCTATGCAGTGGCTGGATGCTGCCCACATGCTGGTGGCTTGGAAGAGCCAAAGTCTATGTCTATACTACCTGCTGGATCAGCGGGCAACAATAGATCTAGTGGGGTCGTTTTATCACGTCTAGACTAGATGCGATAAATTGACTCCTGAGCACTCTCCTGTCGACTCCTGTACTCCACCACCGCAAGAGGTGCAGGCAAAGTCAACCAGGGAGTGGCAGCAATCGAGTCACTGCAGTGAGTAGATCTAAGTGCGTCGACTTCAGCTATGTTATTCACAAAGCTAAAGTTGCATAACTTAGATCGATCCCCCCGCCCCACTATAGACCAGGCTATAGGTAGGGTCCAATTACAACAGACTTGTGATTGTCCACTAACAGGACTCAGCCAGGTCTCTAACCATTAACTTTTGGACTGGTCCCAATTATTTACTGAACTCAACTCCCGGAGGTGAACGCCTCATACTCTCCTTTTTTGGATCAGGGTCCAAATGCTGTGACTTGTGTCTATAAGTAACTTGATTTAAACTTGTACTCACATAGTTAGTGCTATCTCAGATCTATCTCTATTACACTGCTGTCAGTAGCTATTGATTTCACCAACTGCAGCTTGAGAGACCATTTAATTAACATATTATTCTGTTTTGAATATGCAGCCTGCGTAGGTGATAGAGATGTGTACAGTGTTGTAACTAGCTTATCATTAAGCACTATCTTTACACAATTAACCCTAGATTTATACCTTACTCCTAGAATTCCTTAATCCTATACCTTTTAACAGATAAAATCTTTTTAGGTTTGTAGTATGGTGAAAACAGCTTTGTATGGGGTACGTTGCAAAGCCTGTGAATGTAATTTCTTAGAAAGAGCAGCAGACTAGTAACTGCAAAACAGTAACTGGGTTATGCAGTGGTTCTTGAAAACAGCAATAGGCATCTGAATCACTTACCATCTGTGGTAGGGGGATGGCTGTTCGGTGAGTTATGAAATGAACTTGGTGTTATTCGCTATTCGCAAGTGCTCGACCAGCACTACATTTCCTTTAATGACTGAGATACAGTGACAGAGTGGTGTGGGGAAGTTTGCACTGTTTCTTCACAGGCTGTTCCTGTTCCAAAAAGATTCATCTTAGTGTGATTTCACTGCTGATTTCATTTCCAAACTTAAAAAAGAAGAAGTTTAAAAAAATATTGAAATCAAACTCCTACTTTTTCTTCTTCTGTGTTGAGAAAAGAATGAAGCTATATGTATCTGTGCATGAGAAGTGTCAGCTGACAAGGCAAATGTCAACAGGTGCGAACCACAGTTGCCAACTTTCACATGGTAAATAGGCACCCCAACTTTCACAATAAACCAAAAAACAAGCTAATCTCATTTCAAAACAAGGCCAAAACAAGCCCATCCCTAAGAACCCCAACACTCTACATGATTAGATCCCCCTGGCGTGCAGTCTGGGACTGTGGTGGGCCCGCTGTGCACCCAACTCTATCCCCCCTTTGCCTCTGCTTGCTGGGAGCTGATAAAAAAAAAAGAAGCTACACGCCACAACAAACTACAAGCCAAAAACAGGCCAACAAGCAACTCACAAGCCCATTAAGCCAAAAAAAAAAAGCCCAATCTCTGCATTTTTTCAATGGGTTTGGCATGTCTGGTGCCAATGTGAATTTTTTTCAGTGGGGCTGTTAAGAAAATGATTGTTAGGAAAATGTAACTTAGAATGTTGTAGTATGATTTTAAAATAACCTTAGACTTATAATCTCACTCCCTGTATATGTACTATTGACCCCTAGTTTAACATGCATTTTAAACTTGCACTCACCCTCTCACAGATGTGCAGGCGTCATAGTGTCTAAGTACCCCTAAGTGTTTTGAACCTCCTGTTTACCAGACATGTAAATGAAATAGATTAAGACCAACAACGGATGTAATAGCCATTAAGTGTTCCCACCTGTGTAAGTGGATTGAAAGTCCCCCTCCCTTATCAACATAGGGGTATAAAATATCCTCACACATGTATTGAGTTGAGCCAGTTGTTTGGGTGATAACCCCTTCTGACTCCTTATTGCTTGCAATAAATCTTGTTTTTCCAGAAGTCTACTGAGTTATGCCTGTCCTTTGAGGTGTATTGGACTGAACTCCAAAGGAAATAAGCAGTTTTTGCAACAGGGCTGTCCTGCTGTCTGGAGTGGCTCACAACCATGAGTGCCTACCTCAGGGCGGACTGTTAAAAATAGGGCAGGTGCTCCAAACTGGTGGTATGTTCTATAATTAGATTTTACCAGTCTGGTAACAAATGCGAACTCTTGTATCATTATAACAGTCTTACCATGCAGTTATAGACAGTTCCCTTGGACTTGCCAGTCTATCTTGCCACCCAGGCAAATTGTACTTAGTGATAAATGGTCACTTACTCCAAAACAGTCACACAATATTCAGGTTGCTTCTCGTCTCAAGAAACCAGACACTTACCCCACAACAACTGGTACCCTAGATCTTACATCAACAACTGTGCCTGTAACCAATCCTGTAATAAAACTATCTAAAGGTTTATTAAGTAGGAGAAAAAAATGAGTTATTTACAGGTTAAAGCAAGCAAATATATGCAGCTGCAAACTAAATTTTAAGAATGACAGAGTTGTACTGATCTGTCAATTCAAAGCATCTTTCAGGACAGCCCCAGGAAGCAGGCCCTGGGGATCTAGGACTTCAGTTTGATGTCTCTGCCCCTGTGAGAGTTCAAACAACAAAGAGATGAAAAATCTTCACATCAACTATTTTTATTTCCCCGTTCCAGCATTCAAAGCAATGGGATGAGGCCTTCTGTACTTACTTCTCAATGGGTAGATAGGGCAATTAACAAAACTTGTGTCTTATAACGGCTCACTTACATTTTAATTGTCCTAATGGATGGGAGGGAGGAGGGACAATTCTTGTGCCTCGGTTTAGAAGTTCAGAGCAAACATTTTCAAAGTGATAAAGCAAAAAACTAACGTATGTCCTTGTAGCCTGGAATACAGATGTTACAAATGAAATTAATGCAAGAAGCAACTTACAAACATTCTAAACACTACGTACATTTTTATAAGATTAATACTTTTTCTGAGCAACACTAACACAAGTAACCTGATCTGGTCTCCAACTACGACTTTGTCAATTCTCAGCTAATGCCTGCACCCTTGTCAAAAGTTGGCATCTGGCCTGCCAGCATCACAAGGGCAAACATAAATTGATGGATAATATGTATTTTTGCCTCCAAACAAGATTTCTGTTGTTCCAGGACATATTTCTGGAATAAAACACCATCAGGAAGGACAAAGATTTACCTACCTTATGAATGTATCAAACTACAAAACCCTATTGTCTAAATAATTATGTGCCATCCTTATTAAAAGAACAGATGAATATAGCTACTCTGAAAAGTAGAAGATGGGCCTATTGTTAAAATATTAGATACTAATGCTACGTAGCATTTTTGGATGTGCCTGTGGCCTTGATTTGGTCCCCAGACTTTTAAATTTGACATGGACTGATTTTGACAAACTCAGATAATTAGTCTTCCTGTATTTATTGGACTAAGAACATAAGAATGACCATACTGGGTCAGACCAAAGGTCCATCTAATACAGTATCCTGTCTTCCAACAGTGGCCAGTGCCAGAGGGAATGAACAGAACAGGTAATCTTCAAGTGATCCATCCCCTGTTGCCCATTCCCAGCTTCTGGCTAATAGCCACTAATGGACCTATTCTCCATGAATTTATCTAGTTCTTTTTTGAACCCTCTTACATCTTGGCCTTCACAACATCCTCCAGCAAAGAATTCCACACATTGACAGTGTGTTGGGTGATGAAATACTTTCTTTTGTTTGTTTTAAACCTGCTGCCTATTCATTTCATTTGATGATCCCTAGTTCTTGTGTTGTGAGAAGGAGTAAATAACACTTCCTTATTTACTTTTTCCACACCAGTCATGATTTTATAGACCTCTATCATATCTCCCTTTACTCATCTCTTTTCCAGGCTGAAAAGTCCACATCTTATTAATCTCTCCTCATACAGAAGCTGTTCCACACCCTAATCATTTTTGTTGCCCTTTTCTGAACCTTTTTCAATTCCAATATATCTTTTTTGGATGGGGCGACTACATGCAGTACTCAAGATGTGGGCGTACCATAGATTTATGTAGAGACAATATGATAGTTTCTGTCTTATTATCTATCCTTTTCTGAATGATTCACAAAATTCTTGTTTGCTTTTTTGACTGCTGCTATACATTGAACCAATGTTTTCAGAGAACTATCCACAATGACTCCCAGATCTCTTTCTTGAGTGGTAACAGCTAATTTAGACCCTATCATTTTATATGTGTACTTGGGATTATGTTTTCCAATGTGCAATACTTTGCATTTATCAACATTGAATTTCATCTGCCATTTTGTTACTCAGTCACCCAGTTTTGTGAGATCCCTTTGTAGCTCTTCACAGTCTGCTTTGGACTTAACTATATTGAGTAGTTTTGTATCATTTGCGAATTTTGCTACCCCTTTTTCCAGATCATAGAATCATAGAACTGGAAGAGACCTCAAGACGTCATCTAGTCCAGTCCCCTGCACTCAAGGCAGGACTAAGTATTATCTGACAGGTGTTTGTCCAACCTGCTTTTAAAAATCCCCAGTGATGGCGATTCCACAACCTCCCTATGCAGTTTATTCCAGTGCTTAACCACTCTGACAGTTAGGAAGTTTTTCCTAATGTCCAACCTAAACTGCCCTTTCTGCAATTTATGCCCATTGCTTCTTGTCCTATGAGTGATTAAAAACAACAATTTTTCTCCCTCCTCCTTGTAACAACCTTTTATGTGCTTGAAAGCTGTTATCATGTCCCCTCTCAGTCTTCTCTTCTCCAGACTAAACAAACCCGATTTTTTCAATCTTCCCTTATAGGTCATGTTTTGGAGAACTTTAGTGATTTTTGTAGCTCTTCTCTGGACTTTCTGCTATTTGTCCACATCTTTCCTGAAATGTGGCACCCAGAAATGGACACAAAACTCCAGTTGAGACCTAATCAAGGTGGAGTAGAGCGGAAGAATTACTTCTCATGTCTTGCTTACAATACTCGTGCTAACACATCCCAGAATGATGTTTGCTTTTCTTTTTTTTGCAGCAGCATTACACTGTTGACTCATATTTAGCTTGTGATCCACTATGACCCCCAGCCCCTTTTCCGCTGGGACTGTGGGTTTCAAGGGCAGAAGAGGGATCAGGGCTGAGGGTTGTGGTGGGGGGGAGGGCTCTGGCTAGGGGTACGGGCTCTGGGATGGGGCTGGAGGTGAGCAGTTTGGGTTGCAGGAGGGTGCTCTGGGCTGGGATCAAGGGGTTCAGAAAGCAGGATGGGGATCAGGGCTGAGGCAGAGGGTTGGGGTGCAGGGGTGTGTGAGAATCTGGCTGGGAGTGCAAACTCTGGGGTGGGGCTGGGAATGAGGGGGTTGGAGTGCAGGAGGGTGCTCCAGGCAGGGATCGAGGGGTTCAGAGGGCAGGAGGGGAATCAGGGTTGGAGCAGGGGGGCATGGCCTGGGAGGGGTCAGGCTCTGAGTGGTGTTTACCTCAAGCAGGTCCCAAAAGCAGTGGCATGTCCCCTCTCCAGCTCCTATGCAGCAGCACAGCAAGGCAGCTCTGCATGCTGCCCCATTTGCAGGTGCTGCCTCTGCAGCTCCCATTGGTCGCAATTCCTGGACAATGGGAGCTACAGGGGCTGTGCTTGAAGCAGGGGCAGTGCACAGAGCCGCTTGACAGCAAGGGGGGACATATTACTGCTTCTGGGAGCTGCACGGTGCGGAGGCTAGCAGGGAGCCTGTCAGCCCTGCAGCACGGTGTTGCCGTCAACAGCCCGGTCAGTGGTGCTGACGAGAGGTGCTGGGATCCCTTTTTGACTGGGCATTCTGGTAGAAAACTGGATACCTGGTCACCGTACTTCATGCTGGAACCTGTCTGATACAAAGATTAGGCCTTTCATATCCTCATGCTCCCCACATTGATTCCTATAGTAGCTCTTCATGGTACTGCCATAACTGCAAAGTCCATTTTTTCCTGCAGCATCCATACTTTTGGCCTTCTGACAGACTTTCTCTGAGGCCCTGTCTCAGTCCTCTCCCCACTATACGCTGATCAGCCTCTGGCCCTGTCTGAGGTGCTAGAACCATTTTTATAGTAGGGGTGCTGAGAGCCAATGCACCAACTATAAACCCTGTATATAATGGAAATCACTTGAAACTATGGAGTGCTGCAGCTCCCCTAGTTCCAGCACTATGTAGCTGAGTCCCTGCCATACAGTGTTTTGCCTCTACCATGAGCTTCTGTTCCCGTCTCGTTGCCTTGGTGACCCTACCTGGGGTTTATTTCCATCACTCTTCAGGCCTCGCCTTCCCCACATATATCATTCTTCTCAAATTCATTCTTCAAGGGGCAGAACTGCTTTCTGTGTTCTATTTTTCCACATCCAGGCTGTCATGCTCTTCCTGCCCTCTGACAGATGTTATTTTCCCCAGGTGTAGCCCTACCTCTTTAATTGTCTCAATCAGGCCCACTTGCTCTGGCATAGGGGTGCTGAACCTGGTGAAGATTAAGGGGCCAGCTATTCTGTGACAGACTGGCTCCTAGAAGGAGACCTGACCATAGTCAGTTAGCCAGTGTATTGTATGTGCACTGCTGATAATGTACAGCTCTTAGGCTCCATTAATTTCTCATTTCTTACATATGCTTCTAATTAATACTTTTTGTTGTAAAGCTACTGTTTCAGTTTATGACATAGCAGCCCCAAATATTTTAAATACTCCTATACATGACTTTATTCAGTGTATTCTAAATGACATTTTGTTAACATCAACATGTGATCTCAACTTTTATTACCAAAAATATATCAGAGGTCACTAAGAAACCTCTGAGCCATCAGCCATATCAAGTCTCATATTTTATTTTGTAGAAATGACTCCAGAGGTTTCCAAGATTGCTAAAAACTATGTATTTTCTATCTAATAGACCCTTTCGAAAGATGCATTTTGGGATTTTCAAAAGGTCTCAGGAAACTGGGTTCCAAAATTTCAGAATGCATAAGCTGCATTTGTTCTTTTGAAAAACTTCCTTGCAATTTTTGTCAACAATTCTAATAATTGTGGATAAAATCTCAGTGTAAATTTTTATGCTTTCTCAAGATGAATTGAAGTGCCAGTTAAAAAATGAATCTTTAAGATACATGTAAGTAATTCATTTTTTCTTTCATTTCATGTACACTTCATTTCACCCCAAACCCAGTAAAAGTACTTGTATCTTTATCGTAACATTACGTGCCAGGCTGTTAGCTTCTGCTAAAATGTGTAATGTATATTTCCTTTAATTCTGCAGACAACAGAGAAGAATGAAATTGTGTATTTTTATATTTTTCCAAAACCTGGAGGCCTTACTCTATATTTTTACTTGGTCCTTACTCCAATGAAACATCCATTGACTTCTTCAGAAAATCTGGCAAAAATCTTCAGGATTTGGCCTATATTGTACATATGGCCCATATTGTATACATATGGGCCATATGTATCACATCCCACTAGCATGAATATTGTTATAGCAAGTGCTAAGGGAATTGAGTTCCTGATTTGTTTTTCAGAAGGTGCATACAAATGATGATAGGGAACTCGAACAGAGAGCATTAGGAAGTTGTGAACAGAATAGCATGAAAATGCATCTTAATTTCTAAATATGTTTTATACTCTGCAAAATCATATGTTTCCTATCTTCCTAGCACAAAAGCTGCTTAAAGGTTTTGTGAACAGAATCCTTAACAAAGGGAATTCCAGCTGTTTTTCTATCAGAGATGCACAGTACTAGTGCACACGTTTCTGTATGAATTGTGAAATGGAGAAAATGGAATATGAGGCAGCTGTGACTAGGCTAATAGTAAATTAGCATTTTTCTATGGGAGTGTAAAGAGGGAGGTGAGAAGCATTGTTAATTCTTAGTGTCCCTAAAGAGCTTTAAGAAAACTAGTCAGTTATCTCACAACTTAACATTTTCCAGTGCTGCTTAACATTCAGCTGCAGTGACTGAAAACCAGCATTGGCTACTGTGCTGTACTTATTAAAGCTAGCAGAGCATTTCAGAAAAAGATTTATGGTTACCTGCAAAAAAAATTGTTTCCAACAAGAATGAAAATAAAATGAATCAAAGCTCAAACATTATTTTTAGTTTAATTCATATACCATCTATAATTTCCACAATGCTGAACACCTAAAAAATACATAATGCTTATAACAAAGAAAATCACTCAGTAATAAAATAAATATTTCATGTAATAAATCAGCTAACTTCAGTACAAAACAAAACAAAATGGATTCTTCTCCATCTTCATAATGAAGAGCTTTAGACTGTTGAATGATATAATCTTCAGTTCCAAAATAATGCACAAAGAAATATGGACATTCTGCATCCAAATATTTCTTTAGCAATCAGGTCTGAATATGGAGCTCTATCCAGAAGAAAATATATACCATCTTCTGAGTTATACATGCTAGTTGTGCATCAGCCCAAATAGAAAATCTGCTTGCTGCTACATAAGGAAAAGAAGCGTGGAGGAAAAAGTTACATGTGCTGTGATCTCACAAAAGTTAGCTAATAATAAGTAAGTAACTGTTGTTATAGCCATGTTAGTCCCAGATCTGTGAAGCCTGAAAGCTTGTCTCTTTCACCGAAAGAAGCTGGTCCAATAAAAGATATTACCTCGCTTACTTTGTTTCTCCCAATAAGTAAATAACTTATTCTATTCCACGTAACTCAACTCTCTTTCCTGGGTCTCTCCTCAGCACTCCAATTACATATCCCCTCTCCATGGCCAAGGTCCTTAGAATGCCAGGAGTGGCCTGAAGAAAATATTTATTAGCAATTTTCCTACCAATATCACAATTTATATTGGAGACCCTAGGCCCAAGGTATTAGCCAATAATTGGGTCTTTGCCAAGTTGTTTCTCTGAAGACAGTAGGAACACAGCAGACAGCTTCATTGCCCACAATTTTCAAGCCTGCCTTTCCAGCAAATTGTGTATCCCAAAGAGTTCTGTCATTGCTCCCTTTCAGGGCTACCCTCATTACTGCTTCTCGAGCTATCTGCTAGCTTTCTGGCTCTGACACACATAGCTGCAACTAACTGATGCTCCAGGCCCTGTGCTTGCAATCAGTACCCAGGTTTAGTGTCTGTCAGACCTTGATATGCTGGCCAGTGCCGTAGGCAGTAGCTTTCTGTTGTTTCAGCTATCACTACACAAAAGGGATTTTAATTGCTTCTTCATTTAGCCTGAATGAAGTGTGCTTAGTACACCCATTGACTCTACCCAGGTCTGTGGTTGATGGATGCCATTAACAGCTTATAGCACCACAGCTTAAAGAAGGATTATTCTCCTAAACCACTATTTCCTCATCTATATCTTCCTCATCCATATCTCATCATCTTTTTTACACTTCAGTTTAGAAGGTTTACATTATCTTTATATTATATATATATTCCATTATTTATATTATAAACAATTTTAAAAATCAGAAAAATCTGAAATACTGCTTATTGATCATTGTCATGATCTTCTGTCCAATTTTAATTCTACCTGATGCATTTTTAGTAGAGTATGAATACTGATGGACTGTATTTGTCTTATGTTCACATTACTCAAACAACTGTATCTGCTCTAAACATGAAGGAAATGCAAATGTGAATTTTTATTTAAGAAAGAGCCTAAATCACAATGTCTGGACTTTCCCTAGGCTGAGTTTGTCCAGACCTGGAAATTTGTCTGGGACCCATCTCTAGTAATTTACATGTTTCAAGAAGTCAATTCCATCACATGGCAAAGGTAGTATGAACTAATGATTTGTACAATAGAAGTTTGTGTGTCCAGATAAGAAAGCACAATGGACTCAGCCCTTTAAAAATAATAAATGTTTGAGGTGGGCATGAGTATGGAGACCATTTAGAGATGTGAAGATACACGATTTTGCAGAAAAATGGGAAATAACAGTCAATTCTGATTCAGAAGGAAAAAGTAAATAGATGTTTCCATGCTTGAACATAATTTTGAAATAATTTAGCCTACTACTATTTATAACAGGAATATGCAGTTTTACTTTTGGAGAGATAAATGAGGTAACAACTCTAGATGTTTACATTAGAGCCAAGAGTTATCTAGTGCATGTATCAAAAGTTAGAGGTCCAATGACAGACATACATCTCTTGGGTCATCACTAAAATATCAACATTTAACAATAGTTACCACAGTGTTATACCGGGGATACTACAGATATTTCTTATTTTAATATAGGAGGAAAAATGGAGGGTATGTTTACACTGTAAAAAAACACCCGCAGCTGAGCCGGGTCATCTGACTTGGGCTTGCGGGGCTCGGGCTGTGTATTCAGTTGCAGTGTAAATGTCCAGGCCTGGCCTCTGGGGTCCAGGCCTGGCCTCAGGGATCCTCTCTCCCCACTGCCTGAGCCCAGACTTCTACACTGCAATTAGATAGCCCGGCAGCCTGAGCCCCACAAGCCTGATTCAGCTGATATGAGCCAGCTGTGGGAGTTTTATTGCTGCATAGACATACCCTCATATACCTCCTTGTACTGAAAATGTTGGTGTTTTAATAGTGATTGTTTAAATTATATTTTTAAAAAACAAAAAATCCTGCAAACTGTCTTGTTTCTCCTTTAAGATTGAAAAATCATTGGACATGGACCATGTCTTCCTCTGGATTTTGAAAAGTTCCAAGAATGATCTTGGCACTTAAATAATACAGAATTTGTTCTTCCTGTAGGAGAGAATGAAATATAATCCAAATTTTGTAGTAGTTCTAACAACCAGAATGTGTGATATAACAATTTTCTTACATTAAGAACTAACCTTGTTGATTGTTTGTTCTATTGAATTCCTTTGTTCGATGTTATCCAGTGTGTTGGAGGGTGGGGGGTGTTTAAAAACCCCAACATCTGTTCTGTTTGCATTCAAATCAATGAAAAATACCATTTGAAGAAAAGATACATACGATCCATTATCAGTGCTTCAAACTCATTCAAACTTACAAAACACAAGACGACTAGTCTCTCTTTTTGAGGCTCTAGAGAACTAGCGGAAAGGGCTCTAAGGATGTAATTTAAATGAATGCTCATTACAAAGAGATACAATTTAGATGTTTCATTCACCTTAGTCTACACTGGACTTAATAAAGAAATTGACTCTTTCATCTTTTCATGATTTGATCACTGAAATGTTTTTATTTTCCATCTGTGAGGAGAGGTAGCAAATTTGTTAAAGAATTGTTATAGTAGGTCAATCAGATGATCTAGTAATTATTTTACTTTGCAATTTGCTATCCACTGATAGAGTATTATTTCTAACAATATTTGGCTGATTATGGCATTGTAGGATTCTTTTATACCTCAATGCATTTATTTGCACTAATTAACATTCACAGTTTCTAGCTAGGATTGCATTCCCAAGAGTTTTTGTAGTCACATCCTACAATCCGTTGTGCAAAATCTGCATTTAAATATCAAGGTGACCAGATGCTGTAGAAATAATGAAGACAGACTCAAGGCTACATTCTTTAATCTTTTTACATATATATTTTTGTATTTGTTATATTAATGTGGTTTACTAGGGATTCCAGTTATAGTCTCCAGATAGTAGTTGCTAGTGTTTTTTTCTTTATAAGAAAAGATCAATACCTTATTTACTTTCTCAACTCCACAGATATTTCAGATTGCATCTAAACCCACTTGTAAAAATTATTTTGGATATTGGAAGCTTCTTCTTCAAGATTCCATCATTTTCTCACTAATTTGATTATTTTACCCCTCACTCCTCCTTGCCATTAGTAGTAGTTTGGTTTCCAATGTACATTAGCAGCAGCTTTTTAAATTTTCAATAAATATATTTTGACGTTCATCCATCTTCAATTTTTGCAAGAAAAAAAGTGCGGGGAGGGGTGTACAGAAAATTAAAACATCACCAATTTGGGGAACATTTTTCAGGGAGCACTGGAGCAGATCCTCAGCTGACGTATAGTAGTACAACTTCATTTACTTCAGCGGAACTGTGCTGTTTTCCACAATCTAAAGATTTGACCAATACTTTGAATGCTAGCCACAACTGTTATTTTAAAGTTAGATTGCTATCTGAATGTCTTTGTTCTTTTTTCACTTAGACACCAAGACTTCTGTGTACCTTAACAGAAATCCATTTAAAATATAATTTACAATATATAGTCAACATAACAGAATAGAAATAAAGTCTGGAAGGGAAAAACAAAGTAAAATATAGTGGAAAATATAATGCAAAACCACACAGCACAGAGGGGAAATGAAAAGGTCATGAGCCTAGCCCTAAAGCCAGCCACTGATGTACTTTTGACTATATAGAGAGAAAGAGAAGGAAAGGCTCTATCTCTCAAAACTTCATCTTGGAAAGGTCACTAATTCCAACCCACTGATTTCAGTTGCCATAATGGGAAATAGAGCATCAGAGAGTCCCCTTAAGGTATGCAGCTTCTATCTTCCTTACAGAGAATACTTTCAAAACCACAAATGAGAAAGTCAATGGGAACTGGGTGCCTAGCTGCCCTTCGTACCTCTCAGAATTTCCTCTTACAGTTCTAACTACTAGTAAAAAAAACCAAAAAACATTGTAGCACATTCTCTAAAGAACAGGCAGCCAGTGCAGGTCACACAGTGCATGAGTTATAAATTTAATCTTATAACTCACATAGATTTTCTTGTATTTAATTAAGACATGGTGAAATGCTAACAAAAGCAATGATTTATGTTACTTTGATTATTAAACTTGTTCAGTGTCTTTCTTTGCTCCAAGACATCCCTCGTTACAATGTACACTTAGAATATTAACTATTAACCTAGTGACATTTTATTTCCATATGATACTGAGCATGATGTACTTTAATATATAAGCCTATATTTTATGAATATGTACATAGTACTGAAATGCCATTTACTCTGTATCTTCTGTACAACAAAAGAGATTTGATTTTGCTAACAGAAATAAGTTGTTACATAGTATGCAGCAAATAAAGATAGCTTTATTAAAAGAAAATGGTATTTCATAAACTAATTCAGATCTTTGTTTCTCTTAAAGTCCCAGTTGCTGAAACCAAGAGATTGCATGTGGATTTTGACTTTCATTTTAAAAAAAGGAAGTTTCTAGTCCTCACAGTTGTGGAGAAAGGATTGAAAATATGATGCAAGTGTAATTTAAAAGTTCAGAAACCAAAAAGCACATACCCCTCACCCCCAATAATGTTTGGGGTTTTAAAAAAATCTCATGGTTTTTAAGCCAATGTCATGATTTTTCAAGATGTGACACATTTTTGAATAGTTGGTGTTGGCAGTAGTAGGATTAGATTCTCTGGATAAGAATGAAAATAGAGGGTGCTAAATTAGCTAAAGCATCTTTTTGGACATATCTTCTCTTTTGGGCTAACATTGGGGCTGCTTCTCTCCTCTGATCATGTGGCAGTCCTGTTTCAGTCATTATTCCCCAAAGATTGATGGACATATTAAGAGCCAAATTATTATCCCATACTAGGGCCACAAGTCCATTTCCCTTTACAAGGGTTCACCATGTGATTTTTCCATGGCCAGTAAATGTCAGCATGAACCAGAAGCTATAATGTATGGCACCAACTTGTGCTAAACTTAGACAAGACAAATGTTAATATTTCTAAGAATTTTAAAATTAGAATTTTAATTTTCTATTTTGTGTGTTATAGAAATAGACTAATCTTGCAAAAGAAGATGAATATTTAGAGTGGACTTGCAAAGGAATTGTAGTGTTATTCCATAGCCTCCTAAAAGTTCTCTCAGATTGTTTTGTTTTGTTTGTTTTTTTCCCTTTCCAGATGCTAAGGTTGGAGCTTGTTACATGCACAGTGTGAACTGAAATCCTGGAGTTGTGGCCAAAGTGTATGAATATTTCTAACTGTGCTCAACGAGCCAGAGCCCCAAATGTGTAAATGTTAGCATGAAGGCTTTTAGTTTTTCACTGACCCAGCCTATGGTTACCTTCAAAACATAGTTACTTGTGTAAAACTAGAGCGTATAAAGCTCTTTAACATTAGGGCCAGTTGACTAAGCCAGAACTATTGCTACCCTAATGACTGGAAAGAAGATGATGCGAGAGAACTACTTATATTTTATTTTATATTATTTTACCAAGATACTTCTGATTTAGCCTTAATGCTAAAAATCAAAGGTGATGCCAGTTTCAATATGCAGCTTTGAACAGTAATAATTTCAATAACTATGCAGGAGAAAAACAAAGCAGAACCTAAAACCAAAAATTCATGTACATGTTTGGAGTATTCCTGAGAAAACCAATCTTACCTTTTTATAAGTACCTCCCTCAACTGTAGTTAGCCAGTTTGGGTTCAAACAGACATTTATGTAAATTTCTGTTAACTTTCTAGTTTTTTTGTAGTGAGCACTAATTCTCTTCCAGTGCTTTTGTCTTTCCTTTTTCTCTGCCTTGCTTTATGCATGTCCCTTTCCCCTCCCTTCTCCCCAGTTCGTTGTTTGTCTCCCTCATCCCTCTGTTATGCCTATTCTACAGATGGAAAACCATTAACAGTGAATTCTTCAGTTGATGGTTAGCCTGATTCAGGGGCAGAATAATCTGTGAACAGATTTATATTGTTTCTGATTTAATGATTCAAAATTGCTTGAATGGTTTATTGTAAACCCATTTCAGCTTCTCAGTTGTCTGTTTCAACTAGGTCTTAACCTATTCACTTTATTCAAGTTGTGTTATTGATTACTTATATCATATGATTGTTTCTGTTTCCTGGTTGGATTGAAACTTATTTTTTAAAATGGTATGGTGCTTTAGTGGTAGAAATTGTTTGTGTGTATTAGTGGGCACACACTCCCCCCACTACAAAGGGCACAAAGGTAATGGATGCTGACTGCTAAAGAGCTGCCATAGATCTTTTTGATGACAAGATTAGCATGTGACTTTAGAGTTTGTGGATATCTAAAGAAACTCTGTACACAGGCCCAGGTCTGGTCTGCCCACTAGTCGCTTTGCACTAGTGGCCATAAAGCCAATGTAGCCAGCCACAGAACCCAGTGCAGCAGGTATCTTCTAGCGCTCTAGAGTTGGTGTAGTGATTCCTATGCCACCCCTCTGTGAGTGTTATTAATTAATTAATTAAATAAATTTTCTGTGGGGCCGAGGAACACTAGTTATGGATCAGAACCCCACTGTGCTACTTGCTGCACAAACACAAACACAGAGCAAAGAGACAGTCCCTGTCCCAAAGAATGTATATTCTAAGTAAGAAGCATGACTTCTTGGCAAGTGATGCAAATAAGAATTCATCAAATTTATACCCAGGGAACTCCCCAGGATCATGTGAGAGCAAAACTGCCTTTGTGCACACACCATGAATTGTGCTGAGTGTTCCTTAGTTGCAGTTGAGTCTCTGGACAGTAGACTCTTCAAGTATACAAATAAAGTGTACAGTGCTAAAAGCTGAACTAAGTCAGGCTTTCTGTTAACGGATCTTCTCTTGAGAATATTAGTAGCAGTTTGGATCTCAGAGAATGTTGCCCTTGCAGCAACAGGTGAATACCTTAATGAGACCTAAAAGCCTGTGCAATCTTTTCAGTGGGTGACAATCATCAAGAGATTAGTTTGCAATGATTCATGGCAGCATATGTTACAGATACCATGATTATCATAGATACTACAAAACCCATAGATGTGGCAGTCAGAATAGAATTCATGATTGGCTCCAAATGTCATCCGCTGTGCCTATTACACTAATAGTAATATTAAAGTAGTACGTAGAGACCCCATTGTGCCACGGTGCTGTACATACATGTGTAAGCAGTGTCAGGAATGAGATATATTCTGACATCTGGTGGCGAACTATGGGAATTGCAGTGAGCCTTGCACAATAAGTCTGGGGCTGATCAATTTGCATAGACACACCCACTGCGCCTAGCCTGAGCCCACAGCAGCCCACATGGCCACTTCGGCTGATGAGGGAGCCCCAGTTTCTATGTTATTGGGGCAGGAATGATAAAGTAATGTTACTGTGATTATGTGAATGAAGGACTATGGACATGTACTTGGCCTGTGTTATGATGGAGAGACTCGCCATCATCTAGGTAGCACTCACTGGGCAAGGGCCATGCGTTTTCAGAACACTGTGAGATTGAGAGAGGTGATGGACAAGCACCTATACCTTTTGGTGAGGGTTCTGTCTGAGGGCCTCCCAGGCCTATTGCACCCTGCCTCTCTCCACTGTGGAATGTCAGAATTGAATTTTGCTTCCATTAGGAGCCTGGTTCCAGGCTGCTGAGCTGACAATTGCTTTGGGCTCACTGGTGCACCTGTACTAAGGCTCCCCTACTGTGAGCTGAAATCACCTAAGAGCTAAAGAAATCACTGAGCGCTGTCTTAAGTAGGGGGGACCTGGAAAAAGTGCAGAGTGGCTGGTGCAGCAGAGCAGTCTGTGTGTCGGCTAGCAGGACGGCTAGCGGAGTGACTGGTGCAGCAGAGCTGTCTGTCGACTAGCGGAGGCGTTGGTGCTGTGGGCGGAGTGAGCGGTGTGGCAGAGCTGTCTGTCTGTCACCTAGCAGAGGCGTGGGTGCTGCAGGCAGGGTGACCGGCGCGGCGGAGCTGTCTGTGTGTCGGCTGGCAGAGCAGCTAGCGGATCGACGGGCAGAGCGGTTCGTAGGACAGCCAGCGGAGCGGAGCACAGCTGATTGCGGTGAGAGCTGCAGCGGAACCTCACGGAGAGGCGGCGCAGTCGGCCTTGGACCACGTAAGGTGCCCCGTGCCCTACCCTCCATCTCCACTCAGGCTGGAGGTAAGACTCTGCCAATTGACTTTTGAACTCTGCACGGACCAAGGACAGAGACTCTTGGGCTGTTGGACTTTTGGGACTATTGAGTGACTTTTTTGGGGTTGTGGAACTCAAGAGCCAAAGGGAAGGCCACGGCCTATTTGCTGGGAGGGGGGCTTCTGGTTCATGGTTTGGTTTATTAACCTTGTTTGTGGTGTTTCCCCAATATAATGCCACATTGTCTCTCCCTGTTATTAAAAGGCTTTGGTACACTCAGACTCTGTGCTTGCGAGAGGGGAAGTATAGTCTCTTACAGATGCCCAGAGGGGTGGTATATGGTTGTCCCAGGTCACTGGGTGGGGGCTCGAGCCAGTTTTTGTATTGTGCTATTGGAATGGAACCCCCGGATACTGAACCCGGCCCTTGTTGCTGCCAACTCTGATGGGCAGAAGGGTTACACATGTAAGAGGCAGTCTGTGCCTGGAAAAGCTTACACTCTAAACAGACAATGCAGACAAAGGGTGGAGACAGAAAATATCTCAATTTTACAGGTGGGGAATTGAGTTAAAAGGGGACATAAATTAATGTTTGCAGACCATCTTTCAGTTCATCTCTCACTTTGCTTGTATGTTGTATCTCTTTCCCCTACCCAGAATATGTCTTAGCTATTGCAGCCATAAGCTCTTTGTGGCAGGGACTGTCTATTACTCTATATTTATACAGTGCTGAGCAAAGTGGGGCTTTGGTTCCTAGGCACTACCACACTACTAATACTCAATCATAGGAGAAATTGATGATTGCATGAGCATTCTGCTAAATTCTCTCCAATAGGGAATAGGAATAGCAATATACATCCTAGCACAACACAAGCAGACCCCGCTGATGTCATTGCTATATATTTTAAAAACAGTGGCCTTGGTCTAGGTACTTCTGGCAGCAACTTCTATTGCCTTTTATCATTCTGCAGTGCAGTTACTGTGTGTGCTCTAGCACTAGAGTGCATGTTGCCTCAAGGAGACTCAGGTGCTGAATAAAGAGCTTGCTTATTAATCTCCTTTTCCCAACTGCTGTGCAAACAACTGTTTTCTTGTAAACACGCCTCATTTGTTTAATAGATGAAAGGTGATATTCTTGGTTTCATGCTCACTGTGTTGTGTTATAAAACTAATGGAATGTTATGCTTTAAGTTCTGATTTTCTATTGCTTATTTATTTATTTTAAAATATATAAAATGAGTTTAATTATACAAACTTGGGGCACAAGCACAAAATTGAAAATATTAGTGTTCCACAGACTTAGGATCTGTTGAACTTACCAGCAAAATGAACTTCAGTACACAGTGCCTGTCTGCCCTCTGTCCCATGGCATTTAAATTTAAGGACTGTTAGCATGAATAGCTCTCATACTCTCTACTGCCAGAAAGGGAAGGGATCTATTTCTTCAGTTTGCTGGGACCCAGATCATACAGGACTTTAGCATTCATAGTTAACACCTGTTGTTGCACCCACTTTTATTCTTTATTTATTTTATGGTAGTGTCTTGAGGGCCCAAAATCATCATGCTTATTGTACATTTGTGCAAGGCACTGCACAAATGTACAAGAAGCATCGATCCCTATGCTGAAGAGTTTATAATCTATATGGACAGGACAGAGAGAAGGGAAAGGGGAGATTGAAGGGGGAGGAGGGATAGGGATGGAATGAAAGGAAGAAAAGGGAGATATAGGGGAGTATAAACTTTAGGATAGGTGAAGTAAGCCTGAAGTGTCATGAAGATGAGGGGGTATTGGGGTCACATGATGCTCATCAAGGGAAGAGGCAGATTTACCCAAAACCTTGATGGAAGTAATCTGTCATTTTAAATTTGATGCAGTAGCACATGAAGAGCCAGTAGAGGCATTCAAAGAAGAAAGTGACCTAATTGGTTCAACAGGCCTGGAAGATGATTTAAAGGCTCAAAATCAATGTTGTTGTTTTTTTTTAAAGAATTGCTTTATTATTTACTATTTATATTACCATAGCACTTAGGAGCCCCAGTCAAGGACCAGGACCCCATTGTGCTAGGTGCTGCATAAACAGAACAAAAAGACCGTCTCTCCCCCAAAGAGCATAAAACAAGACACAATAGATAGAGAGTTTGATGGGAGCGTACAATGGGACAATATTGGTTAGCATGATAGGCTGTGGCTTCTTCTCCCCAGTGGACCTCATTGTTAAGTTTTTTTGTAGGCATCATGGGAAAATAGTTTTAAGGAGAGCTTTGTGGGAGGATAATGTGTTAGTTTTGTTGATATATATGGGGAGCTCCTCCCAAGCTTGAATGGAGGGTGCTTGCTTAAAAATTTAACAAGTGGATAATGCAGGCTGGCATCATGGAGTGATTAGAGGTGTAAGTCAACAGCTTGATAGTGAATGAAAGATGACAGATTATAGGGCGTGAAGGACCTTGAAAGTACAGACAAGTAACTTGTGTTTGATGTGACAGAGAAGGGGGACAGATGCAGAGAGAGGGGTGATATGATGAACACAACAGATTCGGAAAATGATCTTTGCAGCAGCATTCTGAATGAATCTGAGTGGGATAAGATTGCATTTATCAAAGCCAGAGAGAAAGTTGTGGCAATAATTGAGACTCAAGAGGCTGGATGAGAGTTTTTTTCTGTGAGGGTAGATAGGAAAGGCTGTATCTTAGAAATGTTGAGATGATACCACATCAGTGAGAGGTCTCTCAGTGGCTATTAGCCAAGGTGGTCAGAGATGCAGGGACATCTGCATCTCTGACCACCACTAGCGCTCAGGGCAGGGACAGTGCGCAGAGCCACCTGGCTGTGTCTCTGCATAGGAGAAGCACAAACTCTCTGCATAGAAGCACAAACATGTTGGAACAAACATGTTGGAACTATGTGGAGCCCCCTGCCAACCGGACTTTCAATGAAGATCTGAAATGCCAGTTTATGGAGCTTTCTGGGTGGCAAAGTGCTGGATAACAAAACTTTTATTGTACATTGCTCAGGACTGTGAAAAAGCCACAACCCCGAGGGACAGTTAAACCCACCTCACCCCTGTTGTACCCTGCCCAAGGGTGACAGGATAATTCTCCTTTTGGCCTAGGTAGTGCCTCTCAGAAGGTGGATTATCTACGCTGATGGGCACATCCCTCATTTTGGTGCAGGTAGTGCCCCCACTGAAGCACTGCTGCAGCCATTTGGTGTAGACAAGCCCTGAGCCACATGATGGCCAGTGTCCTCCAGTGCCAAGCGGCTGGAGCCTTTCCCCTCAGTCTCTCCCAGCTGGACAGTGGTCCCTAGTGCAAGAGGCTGTGGCCTGGGGCTGACTGAAACGCCTGCGGGCGGGGAGATGTGGCAGGGGCCGCGTTTCTCAGGGGAAGGCCGTCAGCGGGCCACCCTCCTGTGGGCCGGGGCACGTCTTAGGAGGCTCCCGCCAGAACGAGTCCTGCTGCCCCCCTCAGCAGGGCCAGCGGTGACGAGGAGGGCGCCGACGCCACGGAGGGCCGCGGCGCCGCCGGCTCGTCAAACCCCACCCCCTCCTCGGCCAGCCGTGGGGGTGGAGCTCGGGCTGCTGCTCCCCACCCCCCGCCCATCCGGGGGTCCGTGGAGAGCCGATCCATGCGCTCGGCCATCCTCTGCGCAGCTGCACTGAGCGCCGCCGGAGCGCGCGAGAGGGAGGCCGGAGCCGGCGGCGTCTCATGGATCCCCGAGCGGACGGATGAGGCGAGGGCCGCTAGCTCTCCCCGAGGCAGGCAGCTCCGCTGGGCTCAGGTCTGACGGGGAGCCTGGCCCCTCCCGCGGCGGCTGCGGCTTCTCCCCCCGTGGCGGTGTTATGGCCCCTTGTTGGAGCACAAAAGGGTCCCCAGGCTGGCGGTCGGCGCAGCTCCTGTTCCTCGTCTTCTCCTGCTGCGGTAGGTACCCGGGTCTGAGGGGGCCCGGCCGCCCCTGGGCAGGGGGCTCGCTTGCGGAGCGGGGCTGGTTGGCGGATGAAGGCTGCTTTGTCTCCTCTCGCCTCCGTGTGTGAGGGGCGGCCATCGCAGCCCCACTGCTGGGAGAGGTTCTCCTAGTTCCCTACCCCCGCCATGGTGAAATCACCCCAACCCTCTCTCCCCCAGACCTCTTCCCCGGCCTGATCTCGATTTAACCCGCCCCCCCCCCCCCCCCGCTCTCTTCAGATCTCTTCTGCCTTCTCTCCCTGTTGTTGTTACAGACTGGGGTGATGGGCTCTTCCCCAGGAGCTCCCCTAAACTCAGCCTGGGACTTGGCCCAGATACCGCCTTCCCGCTGTGCACGCATCTGCACGCTCCAGAACCGATGTATGACTGTAACCCTCCCCACCCCGCTCCGAATTGATAAATCCCTGCAAAGTGCTCCAGCCTGGCCAGGTTGAGACAGATGAGGCCTGGTCATCGCTGGCAGTAGTTCCCTGTCTCTGTCAGAAGATAAAATGATAATGCTAATATTATGTGGTGAGTTCCTGACCTAGCCTCACACAGAGAAAGGCCTTGAAGCAATTCCAGAGCTCTGTGCTCTTGTTTTGGCTTTTTTTTTTGTTTTGTTTTTGTTCAACCTTTGTAAAGATACTGCGTTTATTATATTAACATAAATATCTGTATTTCTTTCCTAAACCTCAGCATTGTGTAAAGAAATACTTAGCATTTCTATACCTTACAGCATTTCTGCTTTCAAAGTATTTCAGAGTGACGTGACTTACAGACAATAGGCCAAATTCAGCAGTTGTTACTCAGATTTTACTGTGGAAAATTCCTGTTGGTTTCGTTGAGAGTTCTGCCTGAGGACAGAATTTTATTACTGGGTTCTGGTGTTATGTTTTCATTAGGTTCCACAGTGTGTTAAAGTGCTTTCCTAAGGAAAAGAATGTCTTATGCTGCGAAGAGCTTACAAACTGCAGTTCTGATTCAGCAAGCTACTTAGGCACTTGCTAAACCTTAAGTATGTGCTTAAGTATATTGTCAAGAATCAGAGAGGTAGCCCTGTTAGTCTTTTGTTGTGCTAATTAACAGAACTGAACAGAACAGATCTGGCCCTGATCTGGCAAACACTTAGGTTATATCTACATTGCAGCTGGGAACAAGTCTTCCAGCTGCGTTGAAAGACTCATGCTAGCTTTACTGGAGGTAACACACAGAAAATAGCAATGTGGACACTGAAGCTCTGGCAGACACTCAAGCTAGCCACATGAGCTCAGACCAAGTGGGTTGGGAGGGCTTGAGAGTCTGAGCTGCCGTGTCCATTTTTAGCTTGCACAGGGGAGCAGAGCTAGTGCAATGCTGTGTACCCAGGTTGGGAGGCACAACAGCTGCAGTGTAGACACAACCTTATGGGTTCCTGCTCCTGAGATTTTTGCACTAGTGTAGCTACGCTACCATAGTTACATTGTAGATAGCACTATAATGCCCCCAAGGTAGATGCAATGCACTACTCCAAGTTAGAAACAGGTAAATTGAATGGGTGCTAGACCCATTTTACATTGGAGCAGTACATCTATTCTGGAGGTCTGTGTTGTTGTAGCTGCTGCTATATTAACTGCAGTGGTGCACAAATCTGTAACATGGACAAGCTGTTACATATGTTTATATTCACACATCTGAGTAATTCTATTGAAATCATATATGAGACTACTTACCTGTGTAGAATGAGGCCTGATCTTGTATCACATTCACTTGTAAGCACAAAGATAGGGGAAAGGAGTACAACTTGTAAGTAAGTTGGTCAAGGTTTGGAATATGTGCCCCAGTATGACATCAGCACAAATGAAAGAATTCCACAACTGGAAGAAAACTGATCTGTATTACAGCAGGAAGTGGTAGGGAAATCTTAGTTCAAGACATTGGGCATGCTATAGAATGTACTATCATGGGGTGGCCAACCTGAGCTTGAGAGCGCCAGAATTTACCAATGTACGTTGCCAAAGAACTATAGTAATACGTCAGCAGCCCACCATCAGCTCTCCCATATTAACTTCTTAAGAGTCACAGGTTGGCCACCCCTGTACTATAAGATCTTGACTTAGCTTTTTAGGAAACTGTGTGTATGCCCATCCACACAGTTTGTGTGGCACTCAGTCACTATGAATTAATTTTTTTAATCGCTCTGAGGTTTTTTGACTGAAACAAAAAGGAAATCATGTTTATACTAGGGGTTCCTGATGTCATTTACAGTATTATAAAACCGTATGTGTACTTTGCAGTAAGGTGTCTAACATATCTGTATATATGCAAAACCCAAAAATCTTCCTGTTAACACCATGCAGCTTTAATCAAGGTTTTGACAAGATTTTTAACAAATACCTACTAGTCAAAGAGAAGAGGACAACTGAGTTTGGGGGCTCCACAAATGATTTCCCTGGGCAATGCTTTGTTGAGCAAAGCAACCTCCTCTCTTATGTCTATTGACAAGAAGAAAAACAGTGCTGAGGCTTCTACCCAGGTGCTGTCTCTAACATTTCTTGAAGGACTCATCCTTTGATATTAGTTATTGGCCAACAGGTGTCTGACTTATTTACTGACCAGGAAAATAAATTGCTGTAGGAAAAAAAATATTAGTGTTCTGAGACTTGAGGTGTTTGGTCCTGTACCAGTCCAGGTTATAGAGATATAAAAGAGTGATTTGATTTACAATAACCTTATTGTAAATTAGTTATTTTTCCTTTTTAGTTCAGCTTGCAGAATTGCCACGAAAATATACCATTCTGGATACAGATTTTACTCTCCTACCAGTCTATAATGATAGAGGGAGGAATAATAATTTACGCATCCATTTAAGAACAATTGCTTGACTCAGGCAAGTGTGTGAGAAGAACTTTGCTAGGCTAGTTTAGTTAATTTCCTAAAGAAATAATAATTCATATAGGTTGATTTGAGAGACAAAATACATTCTCCCAACAAGATCTTTTAGCGTAATAAATTGCTGTACACTAAATTACTAAAAATTACTAAAGAAACATTTAGTAATTTTTACAACTTACTGGACAAGCATATTTTGATAAACAGTTACTGTTTGTGGAATTACTTAACACACTATTAAAACTAGTATGTTAGAATAGTTTTGTATTGAAAATAAAAAAATTTTAATGGCGTATCAAGTACAAACCAATAAATATACTTCAGTGCCTGTTATCACAAAGGGTCCCAGAATTTGTCTGAATGGAATCTTTCACCATCTTCTGTGGGGCATAAAGCCAATTTGCTCTTCACAGTTGTGCTAAGGTGCCCTTTGGTATCAGGGGCAGATTAGGAATACTTAAAATAGACCTATGCCTGTGGCTCCAACTGCAAGGTCATTTTATGAAACCTAAATCCTAGCTCTCATTTAAAAAATGTGTAAACTGTATGGTTGCAGAATGCTCAACAATGATGCAGTGATGTCTGCAGACTCAGAGAACCTCCAATAAATGGAAGAGCAGCAACATTCTCAAAAGCTTATGCTGAAATAAACTGGTTAGTCTCTAAGGTGCCACAAATATTCCTCATTTTATTCTCAAATGTGGCTGTCACAGCTGCATGCAGCCACCAGGGGCTTTTCATGCGGCTGTGACAGCCTCCTAGGTCATAATTGGGGGGCGGCAAAGCATCAGCCCTTTGCATGCCTCCTTGTTGCTCCTGGATGTGCTGCCCTGCACCGCCTCTGGAGGGAGGTGGGGCACAACGCTACAGGAGCAAGGGAAGAGGGGGCTTGGGCAGCAGGCTCTAACAGCAGGACTTCAGGAGTTTAGCTGTGCGGCCCTGGACTTCGTCTGCCCTTCCCCATCCCCCTGTGGTTCTAGCCACGCAACCCTGGCCTCCAGCTGTGGGGCTTGAGCTTCTGGCCCCTGGTTCCAGCTGCAGGGCAGAAGGTGCTGGCACCCAGTTTCAGTCTTGAGCTCCAGCCACGCAGTGGCAGCCGCTGACCACAGGCACTGATCCCAGTCCCAGCTGCACAGCAGTGGGCTCCAAGCACAGGGCTTTGGACACCAACTCCTGGCTCTTGGCCAGGGCGCTTCAGTCAGCTTTTGGCTCCCAGTTCCAGCCATGCAGTGCTAGGCGCTGGCTCTGAGCTTCAGCCACATTTCCCCAACCCCTGGTGCTGATCCCCTGCACTGACTACATGGCAGCAGTGCCAACACACAGATTGGCCATGCAGCCCCTGGCTCTGATCCCCAGACCCAGCTGCACAGCTTTGTTCCCATATAGCAGCGGGTGCTGACTCCTGTTTCCAGCCATGCACCCATGGGCTCTGGCACCCAGCTCCTGGCTCTTGCCGTACAGTGGTGGGCTCTGGCCCTGGGCACTGACCCACAGCTCCGGCTGTGCGGCAACAGATTCTGACCCCTAGTTCCAGCCACATGGTTTCTGTCCCCAGCTGCAGGTTCTAGCCATGGGCATTGAGCCCTGGCCGCATGGCAGCAGACACCAGGCTCTGGCCCTGGTCACACGACAGTGGGGCTCGTCCCCCGGCCCCTGCTGTCTCCCATGGCCCTGTATTAATCTCCCCCCATCACCCTGGCCCCTTCTCCCTTCCTGGCCTTGAATCCATCCCCTTATTGCCCTGGGACTCCTCTGCCTCCCCATACCCCGCATCCATCCCACCTGGCCTCTGCTACCCACCCACCCACCCACCCCATCCAGGGCTTAATGGGTCCTGTGGCTTGCTAAGAAAAGTGATATTAACAAACATGGAAGTATCACTTTTCAAGCAGACTTACTAGCTATCTGTGAAAAGTGATACTGGTATGTTTGTTAATATCACTTATCACTTTTCATAGCCTCTCAGGTAGCTACTAAGTGTGCTGTGACAAGTATCACTTTTCACAGCAAGCCCCAGGATCCATTAAGCAAGCCCTGGATAGGGGGAGAAAGGGTGGCTGAAGGTGGGGGGCAGAATTTTTATTACTGAATCTGCCAGAAAACCCTACAAATATAAATTACAATGACTTGGATATGAATCTATGCATTTTTAATTGCTTTTCTTAAAGTTAATTAAGTATTTTAGGGAAAAGTGTCAGTGCGGCCACCAGTGAGAATTGGCAGCTGCACTCTGAGGCCACCAAAAAATTTTAGTGTGACCCCCCTGCACTAGAGCCTGGGAGAAAGCCACCTGGTCCCATATTTATCGGAGAAGACCAGGGCTGCTTTTCAAGTGGTGGAGGGGCTGTGATGTATTTAGGACACTGGGTTGTCTTAGTGCAGCCCTTTGAGCATTAGTATTTCCAAGAATCTGCCTCCTGCCAAGTATGTGTTTCACATTACTTAACCATAGATTCATTAGTTTATATTTGCCTGAGTTAAACCTCATGTTGATGAGTAGTCTTGTGGTGCATGATTTAGTCTCAAGTCTTGAGTTCTCCCTTCCCTCCCATGCGTTTCTTCTGTGACCTTGTGCAAATCATTTAACTTTCCTTTGTCTTGTTTCCCAAGCTAGGACATGGGAATAATATTCCCATACCTTTCTGGAAGGCTTAATTCATTCATGACTGTAAAGACTTTTGAGATCCTTGGATGGGAGTTGCTATACTATATAAATATTAAGATTTTTCTGCCTATGTTCATGCTTGTATAGTCCCCTTTTAAGTGTCCATTCTGATGTTCACCATATCATCCTAATGTTGCCATTTTAGTGTGCTGTATAGAATGAGTAGTGTATTCTTCTAATTCTCTCATTTAGGAATTAATGTGAGCTATCCTTTTTCTAGTGAGCTACACCAAAGTGCGCTAGTATGAGACCTGCCTCTCTGCTTGAAATGATTTCTCTTGAAATGTAGACTTCCCCTTTTTTATAATATGAATACATACTAAAATAAATGAGTGGGAGTTGAAGTCCAGCACGTCAGAATAATCAGGAAAAGCCTGCTGCTTTGAAAAATGCATACCTCTGAGCTGCGTAGTTGTTGACCTATGTCCCCCTGTAGAGAGCTCTATCTCTTGCCTCTGAACTAGATGGATAACTTACCCTGGTGGGAGAATGCCTCCTATAGGCATAAGTAATGTCTATGATGAAGCCGCACAGTTGTGCCAGTGTAGCATTTTAAGTGTAGACAAACTCTTAGTACTGCGCTAGGGAGTCTCAGGCTCCCATGATTTCTTTTGAGACACTGAAGCTTGGGTGACAGTAGTAAATAATTGAAGTTTTCCATAAATCAGGGTTATAATAAATGCGTATAAATTATCCTTTCTATAACAAAACTCAGTGTCATCAAGCAGTAGTTCTAACTACCTTTCCCTCCCTTAGGTAGAATTAAAACAAGTGGTCTTCAAAGGCACAATGACCTCAGAGACTTAAGTCACCAGATGTGGCAGTACTATGAACACCAAGGATGGGCGGTCTGCTTCCCATACAAATCAGCACATTTAGTTTTCCACTTATCCTTCTTTGTATGTGTTCTGCAAGGGTTTAGGGAAGAAACTGCTGTAGCATGCTTGCCTTGAACTAAATGAAAATATCTTTGACAGGATGTATACAACTATCATCTCAAATTGTTTCCAACAGAACAGTTATTTACCACTAGCTTGGAAACATAACATTTAAAATCTCTTATATTGACATGGTAAAGTAAGGCAGGCTAAATCTGAATGTTTGCAAGGGGTATTTCAGAGCATATCAATTGAGAAAAGGAAATGTAAAATCATCATTTCACATCTTTGAATTGCAGCGCTGTGCAGCTGCATGCCATATCCTGGGGCTGAATTTGTATCGTGGGTTTAATTAGTGAAGGCATCTGTGTTGTGGAGACCACATCTTTCCATTTCTCTAACATGCTTCATGTCAGAAGGTACTGAAAGAGCATCTGATTCCATGGCCATGGTTTAATTAATAGCCCTGGGCAGAGCAGATCACAAAGGCTGCAAAAGCTGTGGTGACAGAGGATCTCAAATTGGGAAGGACCTTTACAAGAAGGCACAGTTATGCCTTCTGTGTTGGGGAGGGAGAGACCAGGGAGTAAGTTCTCTTTAATAGGGAAGAGAAGGAACAATATGGCCCAGACTCTTAGTTTTATTTTCTGCTTTTAAGTTTTTAAATGGAAGGTGGAGAGAGAAGTGAAGGATCCACTTCTGTTTTCACTGGGGGAGGGAGTGAGGATCAACTCAGCATTTGAGTCATTATGACAGAGTCCTGTGGCACCTTATAGACTAATAGATGTAGTAGAGCATAAGCTTTCATGCGTGAATACCCACTTCATCCGATGCAATGGATGCATCCGATGAAGTGGGTATTCACCCACGAAAGCTTATGCTCTAATACATCTATTAGTCTATAAGGCACCACATGACTGTATCTGAAAAAGTAACAGACTAACACGGCTACCCCTCTGATATTGGAGTCATTGCTCCTTCAAGAGTAGGAAGGGAACTTGAGGAACAGAAGCACTTGATTCAGGAGAAGGATGCTAAGCAACTTGTGCATACCCAAGTGCAATTATGCTTAGTCCTCAGGCAATAAGGTGTCATGGAAATTTTGAATCTCAGTTCTTTGCTGTTCATCCTGAGTGAGTGAGCAAGCTGTGATGTGTGAATAGTCAGGTGATTCAATCCCCAGACTTATTAGGCATGTTGGAGCTGCTCAGGGTCCTCTATTTGCTTGTTGAGACATGAGTGCAGAAAAAATGATGATGACTGAGGGTCAGGCCTGTTCTAGCTGCCTTACCGGCTGAGTATATCCCCTCCCCCAGGCACCTAGCTAATTAGGCCTGAATGTTGCTGCTGGATTGACTGAAGTTGTTTCAGTGTCCCTTAGCTGTTTCCTGATTACTGTAGTATGCGTGCTGCCTAACTCCAGGCCCTGCCTATTCTTTCCCTTGCTGTCACTCCTACGAATGCACTCCCTCTCACGTTTACAATGAAAAGCATGAGTTAGGTAGCCTGATTACATAGGTGAGGACTAATTGAATAGGTTTGCTGGTAACCTTCTGTTGTTAAACTCTTTGTCCCTTGCTTCAGGAACCTACAAAACCGGTGGTTCTGGAACTTGGCACCTAACTGTGGAACTTGGATCCCAACTAAATCAGCTATAAAATGCAATAGCATTTGAGAACCATGACTAGCCTCAGTAAACACAGAGGAAGTAAAATTGTTAGTCTGACGTCCTGCTTGGTTCCAAACTCTAATCTAAATTTACACAAAGGCTATTCCTTCACAACTTATGTTATTGCTTAACACTTTCTAGACAAAAAGTCTAAATGTGCAGTATGGTTGGCTATAAACTACTATACACATACCTGAAATCTGAAACAAACGTCCAAAGTCTTGTGTGCATTATTTAAATTACGTGATCCCTTCAAAACATATTTTTTCCTCACGGATTATAATTTGGTCTGAGAAGAAAGTGGGTTGGAGTCTCTTTAGAAACTACAAGGTGCTGAATTCTTGCCTTCATATAAAGGCCATGTTTGTAGATCAGAGGTCTTCAGACTGTGGGGTGCATGCCTAGGGGGGCATGAAAGAATGTTATGGGGGGGCGTGGTGGGCTGTGGGCTGGCTCCTGCAATGAGTGTTGGTGAGGGAGCACCACCCAGCCCCGTTCCGCTTCCAGCACTGCTCTGGTCCCAGCCCCTGGTCATGGCTCTGTTCCCAGCCCTGCCCCTAGCCTTAGCCCCAGTCCGTAGTTCTAGTCATAGCCCCAGACCTGCCCGCAGGTGCAGCCCAGTCTTTGTCCCCTTTATCTCTGTCCATGCCCCTCTCCCCTAGCAGCAGCCCTGGCTTTGTGGGGGGAGGGGATGTGTGGACGGGGGTAAGGGAGGGCGTAACCCTGAAAAGTTTGGGGACCACTGGTGTAGATAAGTATAACAATTATTTGTATGTATGTACATATGAAGCATGTAAGTATATAAAATCCAATACCAGCAAGTTGTTCATCGCTTCTTTGAAAAGGTCTGATGGTGAAATCTTGGAAATTTGAGGACATGTTTTAGAAATGCTTGAGGTTAACAACATTTATTTGAGGGTGGTGATCAGTGTTTTGCAGTTTCAAATTGCCATTGTTTGGCCATGGTTTTTCTACATTTTTGTTCATCTGGAAATCCCCCAGGAGAGAGGGCCACCTGGAAATCCCCCAGGAGAGGGGGCCATCTGGAAATCTAACACCCAGGAGCGGGGGCCATCTGGAAATCTAACACTACCCCAGGAGAGGGGGCCAAAGTACTACGACTCCGGATGGGGACCCAAGGGGCCTGTAACATGAGCCCTGCCACTCAGGGCTGAAGCCAGGTGGTGGGGTTTGGGCTTTGGCCCTGGGCCCCAGCAAGTCTAAGACCTGCCCAGGTGACTCCATTAAGACTGGGTCACAACTCACTTTGGTGTCCTAGCATACAGGAAACTTCATACGAACCCAGGACCCAGCATCAAGCTCTTTCTCCCTCTAGATCCCTGAGGTCTGGGCTAGGCTTGGGTGTCTGGACTAGGCTCAGGTGGGGCTCTGGTGGGGAGGGGTGCATGCGAGTGCTTGGGGAGGCTCAGCTGGGCTTTGGGGAGAGGGGTGGGTGGGTGTCTGGATCCCCTGCTGGGCTCTGGCGGGGAGGTACAGAGAAACAGGAACTGATTTGTTGTAGGGGTTTCCTTAAATCTCTGCTTCTGGAGGAATTTTTGTGTGATAAAATGTATGTCTATTGTTACAGACATAGTTGGTGATAATTGAAACTAGTGTGATTGTGCAGTGTTTTGGCAGATAAAATATACAGAAATGTAAAAATGCTGTGAATGGAATTTGGAATTTTTAATTTTTTGGCGCAGGATTCCCCCAGGAGTAATGGGTATTAATTCTAATTCAGTCAGGTTTAACTTTAGTTTAGTAAACTTTGTTTTAATTACATAAAATTTGTTCAGGGTTTTACAGGACAGTGTCTGGTCACACTGAATAGCTAAGAAATATAGAAATATTAATGAAATCGCTCACCACTCTGATAAAATAGTATTTCCATTTAATGGATAGGAAAACTGAGGTAAAGAGAAATTAAGTGGCTTTTGTAAAGTCACACAGGAATGTGGAACCAGGAATAGAGCAGATCTCCTAATTTCCAATCTTAAACTATCCGTATGTGTGTATACTGTTAGAGAACCTGACAGGGAGTGCTGAGCACGTGCAAGATATGCATGTAGTGTTTCACAAACACCCTGAAGAATGGCATGTCTATAAAATGTGTGGGGAAGCAGAGGAATGGTGATGTGGGGAAAGACAATATTCTAAAACATCTAAATAGTGAGGGAAGATAGGCCCCTTATACCCCCATGGAATAAAAAAAATTCTCATTGGAACTGAACTCGTAGTTATCCAGAGGGAAAGCAAAAAGGTAGAAATTCTCCTGTGTTTGAAATCCCCCCTCCCTTTCAACTTCATATAATATGTAAAGTAGCTCTTCAATCCTCTTCCAAAACTCCCAATTCCCTGCCCCTACCCCTTCTTACTGGGAGTGATAGTCATTGGAATACAGAGGCCATTGTTTTCTTTTTTAAAAAGAAGCACCTGCTGCAAGTTGCTTGATGTGAGCCTGTTGAGAACTGCTGCTACTACTGAAAGCTGCCTATTAGAATAAATCCTTATCTGGTGGAAACAGAGAGAATTTCAGCAAGATCCTCCAAGCTGACATCATCCAGTCATCTACTGATTATGAAACATTAGCAGCAGCTTCATCTTTTTACATGCACCTCTTAGGCCTTGTCTTCACTACAGCGGGGTAAGGTTGATCTTATGGCGATCGATTTATCGCATCTCATCAAGACGCGAGAAATCGATCGCCAGCGCTGCCTGCGTCGACTCCGTAACTCCAGCTTGACCAGAGGTGTAAGCTGGAGTCGACGGGGGAGCACACCATCGACTGCTGCCGCCGTGAGGACGGCAGGTAAGTCGGCTGCAGATACGCAAACTTCAGCTACGTGTTCTGCAGTTGATTTCACCCCGCCCCAGTGAAGACAAAACCTTATACATATCTTCCTCCTATGTCAGTTGGTAGGAGCAGTATCTCAGAGATGCATAGTTTTCCTAATAGCTCTTTGTGCCCTCTCATTTAAACTTCCATTGATCAGCTTAGTGAAGGTAACTTTGTTTTTATAATTAAATAAACTTTTGCAGAGTTTACCTCTTATTTAATATGTATGGTGAAGTTGCTGTAGAGTGCTAGTGTTTGCATTCATTGAGAGATCATTAACTAGTGTTAGGCTGACTTTCAGAGATACTGAGCCTTGCCAGTTGACTTTCTTGGAAGCTGCAGGTGTCAGCATTTCCAGAAATCAGTCCATAAGCCTCATGTACCATATGAGAGAGGAATGTGCTATTGTTCTGATCACACAAATAATAGAATGCGAGTGTTCCCCTGTGCTGTTGCAGCAGTTAAATATCATAGTTACCTGAACAGTTCAGTCATTAGATAATAGTGAACAGAGAACAATAAACAAGCTAAATAGTTAACTAATGCAGCAATACATACATAGAAAAATGAAATTGGATTCCCTAAGGACTGAATACTAATCCCACCATGCTTTTGTTGAATGTCCCTATATATTTTCTCCAACTACTTTCTTTTGTAGATGGTAATTGAATATGTAATTAATTTATATAGCTTTAAATATTCATTCAGCACTTCTCACAAGAGGGAGTGGAGAGGTTTTTTTTCTGTGCCATGTAGACCTGAAATTCTGTAGCAACAAGAAAAATGGGGGCAAGGAGAGAGGAGAATCTTCATGTTACCTACTTATAACACTTAAAACATTTTAATTAGCTTGAAGGCTCAGTTCTTGAGTACTTGTCTGTACCTCTCAGTGCTGCAGGAATCAGCATTAGTATAAAGTGGACTTGTGGGAGGGATCTTAGACACAGAATGTAGATAGGGGGTCTGTGATCCTCTGTGGGGCAGAAGCCCTGAGCCCAAGGGGAGAATTGTGAGGGGTCATGGGGAGGTGTTGCTATCCCACCCCTGGCCAGGTCAGAGGCGGGGAGCCAGAACTGGGTAATATGGAGTGGCTGCTGCTCTGGTCTGTCTCCTCCTGCTGGTGTCCAGGGCTGTGGCTGCTCCTTAGCTCCCAGTCCCCTTTGACTGCTTGAGCAGCTGGTAAGAGCTGTGCGGGAGTCAGGGGGACCTGGTTCGGGGATGGCAGAGCCATCAGGGAGCAGCAACTGTGGGAAGGCCTCTCCTGGCACACGGCCCCTAGCTGCTACTCTTCCTGCACTCTGAGCTACACCCGTGCTTGTACAGGGCCCTTAGTTGACCCCCTGCTAGCATCCTGACCTCCCCTCTGCCTGCACACAGCTCCTAGCTTCTACTCTCCCTCCCTGATCTACACCCCTGCTGCACACAGCCCTTAGTTGTCCCTCTCCTTGCACCCTGAGCTACACCCCTCACTGTGCACAGCTCCTGGCAAACCCCTACCTGCACTCTGAGCCGCTCTCAAGCTTTTTGATTTATAATTTTTGGTTGTCTCTCCTCTCCCATCCTCTCCAACCCAGATAGGCTGGGTGGTGTGCTGAGGTGGAGGTGGCACTTCCTCCCCGAGCTCCACTGTACAGACCTGGCCCGAGCTCCAATGGGCCCTGCCCTGTCTCCAAATAGATGTCAAAGTAGGCCTATACCCAAGGGTCCCTGCTCGGTGGCTGGCGCCCTGCTTGATTGCTGAAGCCCAGAGGCCCTCTGTGGGCCCTGGAGTTTTTATGATATGTTTGGGGAATTGGGACTTCAGAAAGAGAGAGGTTGAAACCCACTGCTGTAGAATATGGTTTTGTTTCCCCTGCTGTTGATTAGAAGGGTCTTTTCAGCTAGGGAAGAATGGGCAGGCCTAAGAGCAACAGTACTAAAGGAAATTTGGCCTGACCCACCATCTCAGCCCTGAAGAGAATTCAACTTTTTGTCAGGCCAAAGTAAAACTACGTAGCATGAAAAACGCAGTATTTACCATTCTAAGGCCACTTGTTAAAGTCTTAAGTTATAGCAAGATAATTTTTTTTATGGGGACTTAAGATGTTGCAGCTGTCTGTCTCAGTTCACAAGTATTGTTACTAATTAAACATTGTTCTTAAAGATTTAAGAAAATGTTGTGTAACTATATTAACTACCTGGTAATATCCCATGGAATAAATTCAGAGTTTTATCCTGTGGTTTCATTGGTTCAAATATTTTCAGATGCACTTCAAGCAGAGGAAACCTGAAGTCATTATAATTCATTGGTGTATGGATCCACAAAAGTTTTATTTCAACATAGTAGCCATGTTAGTCTGTATCCTCAAAGAACGAGGAGTGCTTGTGGCACTTTAGAGACTAACCAGTTTATTTGGGCATAAGCTTTTGTGGGCTAGAACCCACTTCATGGGTTTCTATGCTTTTTGGCTGCCAAATTCTTTGGTAGGCACTTGTATGACCTAGTTAGCCCTTTTTCCTTTGAGCCTGGAATTTGAGAAGTTTCTTTCAGTGTGTCTGACAGAATTGATCAGTATTACTAGAGCCCAGGGCTACAAGTCAGTTTACAATTCTCTTCTGAGTGTGCAGGTGTTTCTTACTCAGGTTATTGATCTCCTGTTCTTGACTCTTATGGATGTCTAATCTCGATTTGAGCATGTGATCACAAAAACACAAAATCTGCTATTCAAGTTGTTGCTGCTGTCTGAAGATGCTGAGCCTGCTGGCTACAGTTTTTGGACATGAACCTATTTCTCTGTTTGTCTTCCTGTATCCATTTGTTTATATATTCACTTTTACATAGAACCATAGCTGTGGTATCTGTGTACAGTAACGTTACATAACATTGTGAGACCTTATTTGTTTCACAATAGCAAATACTTTACTTTACTTTTTTTTTAATGGCTGAAAGATCCAGTCTTGAAGAATCTTGAGCTCAGGTATTGTCAGTACTTCAGGTGCTGGTTAATCACTCAAACCAGTATGTGACTACTTTGTGTAGTTAGAAACCTTTGATCTGAGCAAATTACTTGGACACATTAGATTGGGAGGAGGATTTTCATGTTTGAATTAGTTGGAAAATTATTTTTCTTTGAAATCTCACTATCTGGAGCTCAGTCTGAGATTATTCTTGTAGATTACATACACACATATTAGACATCAAGAAAAAATATTGGGAGTAAGTCTGTTTAGTTTACTGAGCCAAAGATAAATGTGTTGATTCTGCCACAAAGATTTTGCTCTTGATGTTATTTATTATTTGTATTTCTATAGTTGTAGACCAGGATTCCATTTTGCTGGGCAATGTACAACACAGAACAAAAAGACAATCCCAGCCTCAAAGACTTTTTACAATCTAAGTATAAGACAAGAGGTAACAGAGGAATACTGACAGATAAATGAGAGGACAAGGGGAGTACAAGGAAACAATCAGATAATATTAGCAAAATTGGCTGACACACAATTTGAGTTTTCATGTGTGTAGTTGTGGATTACTAACACTTCAATGTATGTTTGTTTGCCAGAGTATTAAGAATGTATGGTTGATGTCAGAGGGTCGAGGAGACTAGATATTTGGGATTTTTTTACCCCCATAAAATGCCTTTTCTGAAGATGTGATGTTTCAGAAAGGATTTGAATAAAGAGAGAGTTCAGCCTGAGCAGAAGGTGTAATAGGGAATTCAGTAGTAACAGGTGGCATGACAAAGGCACAGAAACAAGAATAAGGGGAATAATAAAAAGGAGAGATTGAGAGAAGTACAGTAGAATCTCAGTGTTACAAACGCGTTGGGAATGGAGGCTGTTCATAACTATGAATAAAACATTGATTCTTTCAAAAGTTTATAACTGAACGTTGACTTAATACAGCTTTTAAACTTTATGCAGAAGAAAAATGCTGCTTTTCTTTTATTTTTTTAAGTAGATTGTTTAACACAGTACTATATTGCTTTTTAGTCTCTCTGCTGCTTATTGTGTACTTCTGCTTCCAAATGAGGGGTGTGGTTGATCAGTCAGTTTGTAACTCAGGGGTTCTGCTGTATTTGCAGAGTGCTTGCAAGAGATTGGACATTTCTGAAGTTACCGAAGCTGCCATCTTACAGAATTGTCCAATTAATTCCTTCCAGGAGTCACTGGGTGCAGGAATCATTGGGTACAATTTTATGGCCAATTTATTGGCACTCTGATCAAATGATTATGGTGTAGGAAGCATATTCGCATATTCTGACTTGCTGTAGACTTTTATTTTTTTGGTTTTTAATTTGCCCAACAACGATAAACTTTCTTTCCTACTCCATTTCTGCCTTCAGTTGGCTAAAGAGCTAGATATTAGTAATTGGTTTTAGTGAGGCACAAATTGAGAGATTGTGTTCCCATTCAAACGATCATGCGTTCATAAAGTCAGAAAGGTTGGATATAGTGCTTTCCTGTCAGACCATGTCTACAGTAGCACTTATATCAGCAGAATTTTTGTTGCTCAGGTGCATAGTGGGGAAAAAACACACCCCTGAGCGACGTAAGTTTTGCCAGCATAAGCACTTGAGTACACAGTGGTATGTCAGTGGAAGGTGCTCTCCCACTGACATACTTGTGCTAATTTAGCTGGCTTTATTATGTGGACAGGGGAGCAGTCTTCCATCAGCATAACACAACTACATGAGCAGTTTACAGTGGCATAGCTGTATCAGTACAGCTGTGCTGCTCTAAGCTTCCCAATATAGACATGGCCTTAGTGTCATCTTTGTGTCTATCGTATATTGTATGGCCATTTGTTTGAACCAGTCCTTAGATGATATCTTTGCTTTCTTCATAAAGTCTTTTTTTTCCCCAGTTTTCCATCCCTGTTGGGTACTGTTTTCCTCGTTAAGTATCCTAGTTAGAAAATAACTGTGAAGCCCTGTGAGTCATGGTATCACATGGTATTATCGAAGAGGATGTGAAGCTTTAGATGTTCAGTATGCTCCCAGTAGGATTTAATAGCTTCTTCATGGGCTAGTAAGGATTCAACCTCTGAAAAGCATGAGGTAGCTTTGTAGTTGTTGTTATGCAAGTTTATGAATCGTATGATTTGATTTGGTTTATCTGAACTTCCTTTCAGGGGGAAGCATGTCCAGGCATTGATGAAACGAGGCTAACACAATTTCAAATCTTGTGAGCATATCTAGTGAATAACACTTTTGTAAAATACTAATTTATTATCCTGACTCCTGATGCAGACCTATGTGGTACTCTGATCCCTAATAGATGTTCTCACAGCTGTTTACAATGTTGCAACTGAATGGACAATTGCCTACTACCACTTCCTCTGCTTGTTGTGAGGTGTTAATGGTGAGGTCAGTCTGATCCTGTATATAGAGCAGAAGTGAAGTATTTTGCTCCCAAAGTAGTGTGAAATAAGTAGCTGGAACAAGCATGTAGTAAGTGGGCACCATGATGGCAAGAAAAAGCAAAGTCCTGAAGCAGTTGCAGCATAGTTCCTCGGTCTGTAAAGACCCAACAACTCACATGTCAAAACTTGCCTGTGCTCTAACATTTCATTTTTTTCACATATATGCTATACTTTCTCCAACTGTGGATTCCGATGACTAGACTTACTGGTTTTGAAAATGTACAGTTGGTCCAAACAGTGGATGTTCTTCTGTTTTTTAATACAAGTAGCAATTTTATTGTAACTTTAAGATACTTAATACATTTGAGCATTTTCTCTTTGTAATATGATATATTCATATTTGGCATTTGGTGTTCTTTGAAAGAACTCAGTCTAACAATTTGCTTTCTTGTATGTAATAGGATGTAACTACTTTGAGACCAGGTGTGTAAACCTTTATACAGGATATATTTTAAGAAATATGTGGGTGGAGGAACTGTTCATTATTTGTTTTGTTCTAGCTAGCTTCCTTGTGACTGATTTCCTTTAAGTATTCTTTATTTATTTTTAATCAGATATAAAGGAAAATGAATTGTTTACTTTAGTGCATGATCTTCAAAAAACACTAGAATACCAACGTATTTATATCCAATATTTAAAGTAATGTCAGTGTTTTCAGTCTTAAGTTCACTTTTTTAATATCTTCTAGCCTGGTAAAATAAATACAGCCTAAACGAATTTTCACCAGACCCTCAAAATGGAACATCTACAACCTAGAGATCAAGGCCTAATTTCAGGAGATATTGCAGAATATGCCCGACTTGTACAGGAGTTGGTATCATTGGGCTTCTTGCATGCTCGATGTTAGACATCTTGCTGAATGTGAGCCAATGTCCCTGCTAGATTCCAGTTGCCATCATCTACTGCTAAAAGTTAAAAAAAAAAAAAAAAAAAAAAAAAATTCAATAAAAGATTGCAGAAATTTTGAGTGAACACACAAAGTGGTTTTTTCTTTTTGTCTGGAAAAAGTCTTAACTGTTTTTGGTGAAACTCCCAGGAAAAATTGCTCGCTGACTGAGACAAAGTATACCAAAAAAGTAGAATTTTGAGAACATTGCACTTGGGAATTGAAAAGTTTGGTCAGTCCTAATACTGGTATTTATTCTAGCCATCAAACGGCTAGCTACAGAAAAAGTGAAAAATACGTGGAGACCTCACAAATTTCCTTCTGTTCTATAATACCGCTGAAGTGACCATGTACACTGTGGCATTTTGGTTTTTTTGTATGCCCCTGGTATAATTAGGGCCCCTTTTATTTGTGGACCTTGAATTTTCCTTCAGGTGTGGAAAACTTGGGTCTCTGTAGAAAGCTCTGCCTGCTGTCTTCTCCACTGTCAGGTGCTCTCCAGCAAGCAGAGTACGTGCACGGACTAGTGTTTAGTCAGAGGCAACTGAGTACCAATTCCAGAGATGTTCTCTGCTTTAATAAATGCAACTTGCAGCTATGAGTAGTTGCTGCTTCTGTTGCCAAGTGAAATAGAGATGGAGGTGAGGAAGAGGGAACATTGCCAGGAACCCGAAGGACCCACTAATGAGACACCTCTTGAGTTCTATGTCACCCCCCTCCTTCTGACCACAACTTCTAAAACTCTTGTTCCTTTTCCTCTCAGCTGCCAAAGGTACCTGCTCCACCCTCCAAATTGCCCACTACAGTCCCTGCCCAAGGTGCTAAATCCTCTGGTTTTTCCCTGGTATAATGAGATATTGTGCTAAATTCTGAAGTAAGCTGAAATGTGCTTTCAATTTTTTACATTGCTTTTGAATGCTGCCCTCTCTTTATTTAATGAAATATTAAAATGAATATAATCAAATTAAAATACAGTAGACTCTTGATTATCCAGGATTGGGTTAACCAGGATGTCAAAAAAAAGAATACACGTAACTCACGGGGTTGGCTCTATCTTTGTTGCCGCCCCAAGTGCGCACACAAAAACCCCCCACTAGGGCACAGGGCAGCCAGTGAACCAACACCCGCTCCCCGCAGTGCAGGGTGGCTGGTGAACTAACCCCTCTCCCCATATTTCCTATGGATGGTGATTATCTGGGATTTTATTAACCAGGATTAATTTTTCCCCTATCATCCTGGATAATCGAGAGTCTACTGTACTTAAAGATTCTACAACTGGAAGTTTGCCAATAGAATGGAGATTACAGTGAGTAGAGAAGAACCCAATTTAGTGTCCTTGTGCTGTTAGCTTTGCAGTGCTAGCAGAAGTAAAAAGTATTGAAAAACTTTTGTTGTCACCAAAGTCAATAAATGTTACTCAAGATACGCACAAGGAACAGATTGTACAATTTCATACTTATATTTCAGATTAGAACTACTCTTTTAAAAACACGTTGTTTTACAAAGAAGATTAGTCTTTTTTTTAATACAGGGAGACTCAATTTAATCATGGTTTTCTACATAAAAGTGCATTCTTGTTGGTAATTATAACTTTAATACATATTCTTCACAGTTCAGAGATAGATGTAGGTTTCTTTTAAGAAGGTACATACTATGTTTTTAAACTGATTTATTTTGAAAACTTTTCAGATTAATTGTACAGCTATGTCAGAAAATGAATTATTGTTCTTTCATTTACCAGAGGTAATTGAAGCAGATCTTTATGAAGTTGTAGGGAGGTGAACTACAGTATCTCCAATTCAACACGTTAATCATTTTATATTTGGAGCATGCAGCATTAGGAGTAGATCATCATCATCATCAGACAGACATTTAAATTGTTGTTTTAGTTAACTAAAACAATGTTAAGTGTATTGGATATTTTTCTTCAACAGCAAACATAATATTCTACCAGAATAAGCAGAAGTCTCTCATTTCTCATATTTATCTCCAGACTTCTTGTCCAGATCTGTTCTGCCCCCAACAATCTTCTATTCATTGAACTTTTTGAAACTTTTTGCACTTTTAGAGGGAGGTAAGGGATTAACTCTGTGCAAAGAGTTAGGGTTAGGGTAGGTTAGTTTTTTGCTGTTAACAAGCATGTTATCTCTGGAGATGCAAATCCACAGTTTGAGAACTGCAAAACCAGGCATGGTATCTTCTAGACAAGGGGTGGCCAACCTGTGGTTCCGGAGATGCATTTGGCTCTTCAGAGATTAATACGGGGTTCCTTGCATAGATACTGACTCTGGGGTTGGAACTACAGATGTTAACTTTCCAATGTGCTGGGGGGTGTTCAGTATTCAACCCCCTGCTCTGCCCCAGATCCTGACCCCAGTCTATCCCTTTCTCCAAGCCCTCTGCTCCTTCCCCTGAGCCTGCTGCCATGCCATCATCCTTCCCCTCTCTTTCTTTTTTCCCCCCCAGAGCTTCCTGTGCACTGCGAAACAGCTGATTATGATGGGCAGGAGGCAAGGGAAGGAGAGGCAGGACTGCCAATGGGAGGAGGCACAGGGGAGTTGATGTGAGGCTGCTGACCTATTACTGTGGCTCTTCAGCAGTGTACATTGGTTAATTCTAGATCCTGCTCAGGTTGGCCGATTGAGTACTGAGTCCCACTGGGTAGATAGTATCAGAGGGGTAGCCATATTTGTCTGGATCCGCAAAAGCGATAGAGTCCTGTGGCCCCTTATAGACCATCAGATGTAATGGAGCATAAGCTTTCGTGGGTGAATACCCACTTCATCGGATGCACCCACGAAAGCTTCTACTCCAGTATGTCTGTTAGTCTATAAGGTGCCACAGGACTCTCTGTCACTGGGTAGATAGAAAGATTTAAACTAAATAGTCTATACAGAAGCCTGTGGAATCCTATAAAATTGGATCCCTAATGCATGAACTATTGGAACTCATTTACAAAACTTTTCTTAAACATTACATGAATATATTCTCATACTATAGAATTTATAATCCCTATTTCATGATGAGATATCTTTGCGCTCTCATGTATCTTAATTAAAACTATCTTTAGATAAAATGCCTTTTCAAGAAAAAACATAAAAAAATCCAATTTTTTTGATTTTTTTTTTTTTTATTAAAAAGATCATTGATTTTTTTTATCCACCCTGTCACCGAGTAATATAAACTGTGCGGGTGTATATTTTGTTCAGTGCTCTGGCGATGAATGTTTGTGCATCCATATCATGCATGCATATCTTAAACACAAGTGTTTTAAAGTAAGTCATAATTTCAATATATCCTCTATATGTCACTCTTTCAGTCAAATAGTAAAGGGGATTAATTTCATTATTATACAAGATGAACCTCTATAGTCCAGGACCCTTAGGACCTGCTGGGTGCCAAACCAGAGAATTTGCCAAACCATGGGAGGTCAATGCAGAGTGTCAGCAGGTGCCTATAGGTGTGGGAAGTAATGGTGCAGGGAGTGCTATAGCACCTCCAGACGTTGCACCCACTGTGGCCGCCCCAGTTGAGGGCCTTGCTGCCATCCGGAGTCCTGGCTGCTAACCTCCAGACTGGGGGCTCCGAGGCCGGCCCCAGCTCCTCTCAATCCCCCCCAGAGCTTGAATGCCATGAATCAGCTATTTGCAGCGCTCCGGACCTCTTGGGAGGGAGGAGAAGTAGTTAAGTGCGGGGCCGCCAGCCCACAGGGGAACGGGAGAGCTTGGCACTGGTGGATGCTCCGCACTCCCTAATTTTTCCCCGTGGTGCTCCAGCCCTGGAGCACCCGGGGAGTTGTCACCTATTCCGGACCATGGATGTTGCCAGACCAGGGAGTGCCGGATTAGAGAGGTTCAACCTGTAATACTGTTGAAATATACATTTTCCCATTTCCCGTTAAACACTTTACTGTTACTAAATTTGTAGCTATAATATTTACAGTATCTTTGCAGCAGAGATTCCTCAGCTATGGAAATCTTGTTGGGTTTTTTTTATGCTCACCCTGGTTAGGCAGGAAACTTTGGTTGATGTCTGCATAACATCAAGGCAGTGTAACTTGATTATCTGAGCATTTGTGCTCCCATTAAGTATCTAATTTTGTATTCTTAAAACAAATAGTTACCTCTTCCTTTCTGTATCTGCAGTGGCAATAAACATCTTATTGAACAGCTTACAGTGTTAACCTTATCTGACAGATGTTCAATTAAAAGTCCTGTGAACTCAGTTCTTAATTCTAAAGAAAGATAATAGAAAACATGCGGTTGGCAAGATTTACATATTTTATATAACCAATGATCCTGTCACGTTCTTCAGCCAAACTTGAAATCATAGATCAGAACAGATAATGCCTAAAAGCCAATTGTACCCCATCCATAATATCTTTTTTTTAAGTTGCCTATTGACATTTAACAATCGTTACTGTAGCGGGGTGGCTACTGCTCCCAGCCAGAAAGGCTTAAAACAGTGCAGGAAAAACCTGGGGCTGGGAGCAAGCAAGCTCCCAGGCTGATTGGGAGAGTAGGCTCAGCTGGGTGACCAGGCCCCAAACAGACCGGCAGACCCTTATAAAAGGGCTGAGAAGCAGGGGCCGGAGAGAGACAGATTGAGCCTCCTCTGGCAACAGATGCAGACAGGCCTGGCTGCTGGGGAGCTTGACAAGGTACCTAGGGTGGAGCAGGGCTGCGGGGGAGGCAAGGGGAGCTGAGGGAGCTCCAGCCTTGAAACCCCCAGGCTGCAGGGCCGAGGAGATGGTCCAAAAAGGGGTACTGGGGTTGCAGGGGTAGTTGTAGAGGCAGCAGGCCAACCCCTGCCTTGCTGGTGATAAATGGCAATGATGCTGCAGTTTGCCCCAGAGAACGGGGGCAAGAGGTGACTGGCAGTTGCCTAGACTGAGGCTAGGTGGTGGGAGTTCCCTGGGAGGGGAGACTCTGAGACTGTGGGGGTACCGCAAGGGTTCAGCACCTCAAGTAAGAGGGCACTACAGTCGGGGGGGGATACAGGGCTGAGTGCAAGCAGGACTACGCCCTGCAGAGGGCGCTCTGGATGATTTCAGGGAGCCAGACACCAGGGCAATTAGAAGAGCACAGCTGGGCACGCTGCACATTAGAGAAATTTTGAAAACCATTTTCATGACTGGCCAAACTACATTGTGACAGTTTTGTTTTGACTTGATGCAACCCACCCCCTTGGTTGACTCTAATTCCCTGTAAGTCACACCCTGCCTCTCTCCCCGATCACAGCTTGCAAAAGAAATAGTCATTATTGTTTCAAAACTATGCGTTCTTTATTAATAGATTTAAAAGAACAGGGAGATAACTAACAAGGTAGCCCCAGTGGGGTGGGGGATGAGGGGAAGAAGAAAGGACAAGGCCACAGTACAAATCAGACTTTAGGGTATGCCAGCCTTCCGCTGCTTGGGCAGTCCTCTCGGGCGGAGTGGCTGGGAGATTGGGGGGAGGGGGGATGGGAAAGCGTTATTTTGTCAAATAGTTTCAACCAGAAACATTTGTTCATTCCTACATACAATCTAAGTGGACAACAGTCAAAGCGTGGGAGAACTGAGGCACACAGAAGTTGTTGCTTTCTCAGCAGTTATACAGATGGTTAAGATTATGATGTACATACTGTGCATGAGTGCGGAAGCTCGGAATTATTTAATTTCCAGACTTGCTTTTCGAAGACTCTAGTGGCATACTGAGCTAAGTCCCCCCTGAAACGTGATCCTTTTCGTCCAGTTCTACTCCTACTGGGTAAGTGATTACGTAGGTTACTCAAATGAGTGCTGTTAAAACTTCCGTACTACACCATCGTGTATTTTGTATATACCACAGAATACGTATTTTAGCTGAGTTTTTGAATTCTTAATAAAAGTACCGGATCTGCCTCTTATCTCTGTAATGCTTTGGTTATTAGTGATGACAATACACAGAGTACAGAGAGAGCCTTAAAAAGCTATGAATTTCCCAAAATAACTTTTCTAGAACTAAAATAGCACACTTGATACTTAGGGTCTTTCCAGGGTAATAAGCAAGTGTTGGATCCATTAGTGAACTGAGAACCTTCCTTTCTCAATGGCTTAAAGTCCCTGATTCTATCTATGCGGGGCTTTAAAATATCAGACTTAATAGTGATATTTATGTATTAAGAATACTGCTGGTACAGGGTTAATCTTATCTGTTCTGGGTCTGTGGCAGGAGGAGACATTTCTGGAGTGTGTTGGACATTGTTTATGTAGTTGGTCAGGGTTTGGGGATATTAGAGGAAATCTCGGGAAAATATTTGTGCACCAAATTCAGAACAAGCACTCACTAGTCAGAATAATTTTTTTAACTCACAATTCTTGCAATTTTATATAATGGATATGGGCTAGAGGTGGAAGGGCATCTCCATATACTCTCTCTCTGTGTGTGAGAGAATATGAAAATATTAAAAGAATGGGAGGCTTCAAAATTAAGCACACAAAAGCCAAAGAATACTGAAGATAATTTTGAACTGCAAAGCTTTATATATATATTAAAAAACAAAACAAAACATGGGTTTGTGTATGCCAATCTACTGTTTTTGCTTGTTGCTGACTTGGATATATATGGGATGTCAAGACTGTTTTTGTAGGAGCACTTCCTAGAAATGTAATGTGAGCTCTCACAGATTGAATTTCTCATCCTTTCAGCTAAGGTGTATCAAAAATGCCCTTTCTTCAAAATGTTCATTTGTCAATTAAGTTAAATTGATACTAAAAGAACATTTTTATTTGCTCTGAGAAAGCATCCTTTCCTTTCAATTGCTCAGCTTTCAGTCCCTTGGCTCTAGTGATGTCATCTCACTGGTGATTCAGTTGCTATATCATCTTCAGGCAAGGGAGGACCTGAATTTCTCATTAAAAAATGTTTAAGTAGGAGAGAGAGTTGCATGGAGAAATATTTAAGGACTTCTGGGCACATCATAAGCAAAATATGACCACAAGCCAGATTTTTCCTTCTTCTGGTCACCTTCACTCTATTTTGTGTGTATGAACAGTACAGAATTAATTTAATGAATCATAATTGGGGCCCTACCAAATTCATGGTCTCTTTTGGTCAATTTCATGGTTATGAAATTTATTTTAAAAAAATCCTATGATTTCGGCTATTTAAAAGTACAATTTCAAGGTGGTGTAATAGTAGCGGTCCTGACCCAGAAAGGAGGGGGGTGTGTGTGTGTGTGTGTAAAAGGTTATTATAGAAGGTGGTTATGATACTGCTACACTTACTTCTGCACTGCTGCTGATGACGGTACTGCCTACAGAGCTGGACAGCTGGAGAGCAGCAGTTGGTGGCCAGGAGTTCAGCTCTGAAAACACAGCCAGCATCAGCAGCACAGAAGTAAGGTGTGGTATCGCCACCCTTATTTCTGCACTGCAACCTGCAGAGTTGGGATCTGGAAAAATGGTCTGAGACTCGATAAGGACAAATGCAAAGTACTCTATATAGGAAGGAACAATCAGTTGCGTGCACACACAAAATGGGAAATGACTGCCTAGGAAGGAGTACTGTGGAAAGAGATCAGGGGGTCATACCATGGCATGCATCTGACGAAGTGGGCATTAGCCCACAAAAGCTTATGCTCTAAAACTTTAGTTAATCTTTAAGGTGCCACAGGACTCTTTTGTCACTTCTGCAATTCCAGACTAACACGGCTACCCCTCTGATTCAGGGGGTCATAGTGGACCACAAACTAAATATGGGTCAACAGTATAATGTTACAGAAAAAGCGAACATCATTCTGGGATGTATTAGCAGGAGTGTTGTAAGCAAGACGTGAGAAGTAATTCTTCTGCTCTACTCCTCTCTGATTAGGCCTCAACTGGAGTATTGTGTCTAGTTCTGGGCTCCATGTTTCAAGATGTGGACAAGCTGGAGAGAGTCCAGAGAAGAGCAACAAAAATGAAGGGTCTAGAAAACATGATCTGTGCGGGAAGATTGGAAAAAATTGGGTTTGTTTAGTCCAGAAAAGAGAAGACTGAGCAGGGTTAAATTGTTCTTAATGTCTGAGGATAGGACAAGAAGAAATGGGCTTAAATTGCAGAAAGGAAGGTTTAGGTTGGACATTAGGAGAAACTTCCTAACTGTCTGGATGGTTAAGCACTGAAATAAATTGCCTATGGAGGTTGTGGAATCTCCATCATTGGAGACTTTTAAGAGCAGGTTAGACAAACTCCTGTCTAGATTAATTAATCTTGCCATGAATACAGGGGTTTGGATTATATGACCTCTTGAGATCTCTCTCAGTTGTATGATTCTTTGATTTAGAAAAGCTGGATATGCACAAGTTCATGGGATTGTTCTCAGTGGTGGCAGATGACAGAACAGGAGCAGCAGTCTCAAGTTTCAGTGGGGGAGGTCTAGGTTGGATATTACGAAAAACTATTTCAGTTTGTGCAGTGTTAATTTCTCTAAGCAAATGCATTTACTTTGACTGTACATTGATGTAATGGAGAGCAGATTTAGGCCTTCAGTATTCAGGGTTGATGATTGTGTCCCTGCCTCATTCAGGTTACAGGTAGGCAAGTGTGTAGTCAATGAGACCATGGTTTGTATGCACCTTGAAGTATAATATCGAATGATGATTTTTTTTACACATAGTCTTCCAGATTTGAGTCTGATAAAGAATGCCATATAACATTGCCATGCATATGTACAGTGGTACTTAGACCATTGAAAGATGATTTAAAAAACAAAACAAAATTTATTTTAATTTACCACATGTTTGGAGTAAAATTTTTTTCAAAACATTGTGATTCTTCTAAATCAAAGTGAATCTCTGTCAGGAGGTACATGTTTAATTTAAGGTCTGTCTCCTATGTCAGATTCACTTTCTTTCCCCTCTGCTTAGGAGTTAAAGTTTAAATAAAGGTTGCAAACATTTGTTATAAGGGTAAAAATATGTGGGAGAAGTATTTTGTTTGCTCCACCTCTATTACTGATTGACCATAATAAAATAACAAAATAATTTATGTGTAACAAATAATTAATTTTTAAAATGTAGATTCTTAGACGACCTAATTTGTTTTTTCCAAGGTACAGTCTGGTTACATTTTGTGTTTTGGCTTAGGTAAGACTTTTCTGGTAACAAACGAGTGAATGTGTACTTGTGTTGTGACTGAGCAGACCTGCAAAAGGGATGGCCACACATTTTTTGCTGAATTAATGTTTGTCAGGTTACAAGGAGAAACAAGCATTGGAAAGCAGCTGAAGGAAACCAACCAGAATGGCACATACGATGTATTGTGCTGAAAATTACAGCAAACAGAAGTGTACCTAGTGTGATAAAGCATATTTGGGAATCTTTGTTGTATAAGAGCTGTTCATTTTGACACCTTATCCCTGATAGTTGTGTATAACAGAAGTTCTTCCATCCAGTCTGGTTCTATGGCATAATGCTAGCACATTACATTTTAGCTTTTGTTAAGTTAACTATAGTTATTACTTTTTATAGCAATTCTGCCATGGCAGGTCTTCAATTTATAAACCTCTATTGTAGGTTTCATAATCTGGCTATTAAAAATAATGACCAGACTTAATCGTGATACGGAGGCTTCAGGTTGTGAGAAAACATGTCTGCAAAAATTTTGGAGAAGGGGAATAATTACTGGGTTTTGTTGCTGAAATAAAAAAGGTCTTTATCCAAGTGCAAAATATGAAGATTTAACCATGGTATATTTTTGCAATCAGATGAATTCCTCTTTAAAACAGGTTTTGCATTTCTTCAATCCGTGTGTGTTTACACACTTTCCCAAAATCTAATTTAATTTAATCAGTAAAGTAGTCCCAGACAGTGCTTTATTTTTATATATATATATATATAAATAATAAAAAAAATTACATGTTTTAGTTTGTGTGCATTGAAAAATATTCAACACTTTAAATTGGGATTTACATAAATGCAGTATAATAATGTCCAGTCTGACTGAATACAAAAATAGGAGTTTAGAATTAAGGTGATGTTTGCCATTTTGTTCTTCAACACTGAGGCACAATTAGTTGTTTTTAATCTTAAAATTCCACACTGCAACTGTTAATAGCCCAGATCGATAAGGATGGAAATACTGGTCTATGTAAGACTAGCTTCTGATAGAAAATGAAGGCACAATTAGTCAAAGAAAAATTGTATGCAATCAGTCTTCAGGATGCTTATTTTTGTATCATTGTTTGCCTTGTTCATCAGAAATGTTTGGGTTTTTGTTTGCACTGAATTTTGCCTACGTCAGAGCACTTCAGATAATCTGTAGCTTCCTGTACGTTTTACCAGTGCCATGGCATTTCTTTCTTCCCAGAAAAGTGTATGTCCGTCCTATTTGGGCAAAAATCAGAGTCAGCACTACATGTTCAGAGTAGTGTTCTTAGTACTTTCTAAGAATCACTATTGGCTAATCATTTGGGCGAGGCATTCTTTCTTCCCATCTCAGGAGTAGGCCACATTCACTATCCAAACAGACAGGATGTTGGCCAGAACTAAGAATTGTGAAATTAAAAAGCTTGGATCACAACTCTGTCTGCTACCAAGGTGACCTCAATGTGCCTCATCTCTGCACTCTGTAAGTGAGTGTCCGAGTATTATTCCTGATGGTATTCTGCACCAAACAATTATGCACACAGTATTTTAAAACTCTGCAAATTTTGTCAAATAAATGTGGAGGCTTTAGCATGGCATTGGGGAGCACAGGCCACTGGCTGCATAGGGGTGGGAGATCACTGTGTAGCTTCTGTACTAAACACAGACTCAGCGGTGAGGCAGCACCCAACCTCACATAGCACCAGGACATGGTCTGCCCCAGAAATATCCCAGGGTCTTGCCCCTCTGTGGAGGCAGGCAGGCTCAACAAGGCAGGATCCAAGTGTGGAGGGGTGTAATGTGGGGGGATGCAGGTGTGGTTTGAGAGGATTCTGTGTGGGGCAATCTGAGTGCGGGCAGCTCAGTGGGGGATATGGGTGCAAGAGGGGAACTGGATTCACAGGAGCTTGTTGGGGAAGTTCGGGGTGCAACAGTAACAAGATTCTGCATGGGAGGTCCTGGTGAATATGGTTGGGGCTCAACGGGGGGGTAGGTCTGGGTATGGAAGGGCTCAGTGGGAGGTCCAGATGCTGGGGGAGGTGGGGCTCAGTGGGGTGGGGATCCAGGTGCAACTGGTTGGGGCTCAGTGGGATGAAGATCGGGTACAGGTGGCTCGTCAGACTAGTCCAGGTGGGGGGTACAGGGGAGTAAGGCTCAGCAGGAGAACCTGGGCCTGAGGGGGGTCTGAGTGGATGAGGGAGCAGCTCCCTGTACACGGATCCCTCTCCCTGCAGCTGAGGAGCAATGGGCGAAGGGAGCGGGAGAGGAGTTTGCAGAGCTTTTTGCAGCTTGGGGGTGAAATCTTGGGTGAGTCAGACACAGCCCCGATGCCAGGGAAGGGAAGAGGAAGTCCTGTCCTCCCTAATCTAGCTGTGACTAGCAGCTGAGCCCAGTGCAAGGCAGAAGCCACCAGTTGTGTCTTCCCCAGTCCCACCTCTTGCCCCACAGTGTTTTGCCTCTCTGCTGGCTGCTCTGGGGACCCAAAGCATATTGCTTGGCAGGGTCAAATGACCGCTCTTGTGGCTTCCCTCTCAAAGTCTTTTTCTGCAGGGAAGCAAACAAATCTCCAGGGGACATAAATTCTGTGCATGTGCAGTGACACAGAATTCCCTCAGGAATAAAGTACTTGCATTTATATCCTTTCATCAAAGGATTTTGAAGTGCTTTACAAGCATTAATGAATTAAACATCAAGCTTAAACATCGAGCTCGGGCTGGGGGAGCACTGCGAGTGGCCCTGCGCTCCTGCCCCGGGGGCGCCGGGCCGGAAGCATGGTAAGTAAGTTGAGAGAGGGGCTTAGGTAGTGTGGTCCCGGGGTGGTGGTGGTTAGGGTGGGGTGTGTGTCTCCGGAGGAGGTGATTAGGGGACAAGGAATGGGGGGCGGGAATTGGATGGGTCAGGGGTTCTTGGGGTGTGGGGGGACAGGAAGTGCGATGGGGGCGGGGTCAGGCTGTTTGGAGAGCCACAGCCTTCCCTACCCGGCCCGCCACACAATTTTGAGACCGTCGGACCAAAAAGTTTTCCCATCCCTGATGTAGAGGGTAGTAGCTTACCATGTCAGAGGGTGGCAGCTGACCAAGTCACAGGGGCAATACGTAACTTGTTTGTATTGGTGTATAAAATGGAGTCTCAGAGGAATGTCTTTGGCTGGTCTGGGGGGGCAGTGAAAAGTCCCGCTGCTGACTTAGTTGGCCCATTGTGATGGGTATATATGTGGTCCTGTAGACTCAAAGGGGTACTAGGACCTGTGCTTCATTAAGAATACACCTGGCTGGCTGCTTTCACTATTGAACGGGTCTGTGGTTCAATCGGAACCTGCTTTATAGGCTGTCTGGCCAGAGCCAGTGCAGCACACGGAACATATGATGACAGAAGTATTATAAGATGTGAAGTTTCTTGAAAACAAACTCTACTCTGTGGTGTGTAAGGTAAACTAGTGCAACACACATACTAAAACTTTCTTTAGCATCTCTGAAAGAAACATTGTTGATCAAAAATCTAAAATATCCAACTGACATATAACTGGTTCAGGCAAATTTTACCTCTAGATTTGTTTAATCTAAAACACATGTACTTTTAGATGACACCTCTTTTAATATTTTATTAGGTTTAAAATGGAGTGAACTTTGAGTGTGTTTCTTCAAAACTGAAAAATAAAAAATGCTAAACATAAGGAGCCTCATTGACCAAATAGCTGTCGTTTTGCTCAAATTCCATTTTAATGAATGTCCAGAATTTCAGGAATCTAAAAATATCTAGTATTCTAATTTTAAGTGAAAATTACCATTTTATTATCAAATATTTTGATTTTTGCCATGGATTAAATTTATGGTAGAGCCATTATGACATTGTCAAATAAGGAACTCTACTGAAAAGATTTCATTCAGCTTTTGGAAGTAGCAAAGCTTAAGTGGCATCTGGTGTAAGTGTACACATTTTACTGACTGTTGCTAATAAAAGGAAGTATTTAATATCCTTGTCAGGTCCACAACATTGGTATTTCTTATAATATAAACACGGGGTTATGATGATGAAAATAATAACAAAATACCTACCTTTTGAGTTCATTACCTAGAACCGTTGGACAGCTACATTTCCCTCTGCTTCCAGATGAGATCCTGATCTTCCCTGTGTTGGGGTTTGGAGGGTGGCCTGTTAGATAAATGTGATCTCTGTTAATGTCAGCTGTTAGACTAGTGGGCTGAATGACTCATTTAGAGTGGAAGATATTAAAAAGGCGGCCCTGTTTTGGATATTAGTTTACGGTGTTTTCTCTTGAATCGGTGGTTTTCAGCCTGCAGTCCATGGGCCACTAGTGGCCCAATCAGCACACAGTTGTGACCCATGTGACATCCTCAGGGCCATACAAGTAGTATTGGATGTGGCCCACAATGGTTAATAGGTTGAGAGCCCCTGATCCAACCTTATTACTTCCAATTTATGCCTTGTTGTGTGGTCCTAACAATTCCTATCCATTCTTCCTGTATACAGCTATTTTAAGGGTTATACATTTCCACTCATGTTTGTTCCTGACAGTCTGTTAGCTATAAATAGCTTTCTTAATCTTAAATCATTCCTGCTAACCTTGTTATAATTCTGTTGTTGTTGCTGTTCTCTAAATTCCTTCCGGCTTTTCAATAGCTTTAGATATTGTGTCCAGAATATATGCCATATTCTAGATGTGGTTTCATCAGAACTATTACCCTCTTAGTCTGTAACATCATGTTCTTATATATGCAGCCCAAAATTACTTTGGTTTTCTTCCTTTCTCAATCTCATTGGAAAAGCAAGCTCATTTATTATCTAGATCTTCTGGATATTGCTGCTTCTGAAGTCTTTCCTGTATGCTGAATATCAATTTTGGGTGATTTTTCTCCCAGATGTATGGGTAGTTTCAGTTCAGACAAATACCTCTTAGTTTTTCTGTCCATATTTCTAACCTCTGTAAATTCCTTTTTCATCTCTTCCACTGTTCATTTTGCCTCCAAATTTAATAATATCTACAAATTTAATTTGGATCACTGCTTTAACTTAAAAACACCAATGAAAATGTCGAATAATTCCTTCTGCAATTCACCAGATAAAAGGTCTGTAATTTAGAACAAAAGGTTTAATTATTTAATAATAATGCTTTTCTTAAAACTGTTAACCCTGAAGAAAAACAGGACAAAGTTGGTTTGTGTTCCCTTGGGGCCACCACACCACCACTGTCACAAATACTATCACTGTAAAGCAGGAATGCTGCTTACAGTACAGGCTCAGAAAAGCCAACTGTTGATAAAAACTTCAAATCAGAGGCACAAAAATCTCTTGTAATGTAAATATTTAGATTTCCTTCTATGTAAAATGGAGACAGTTTTGAATTTGATGTCATAAGGCTATATTTTAAACTTTTGTGTAGTGTGGTCAGTCAAAGAATTAATTGTGAGTTTAATTTTTGGAGCTGGATCTAGGTATTCCTTTCAGTTTTGGAAATCCTATTTGTTCAACTGGACTGAAACTATTCATCATGAAGTTTTAGAAGTTTTCAATATTTTTTTTTTTTGTTGGAATGTAGTATTTCTTTTTCAAAAAATCTCAATTTAGAGGTCTTGGATTTTGCTACAGTGTTCCTTAAAATTTTTTATCACAAGTGTTATTGAATTATTAAAACCATATTTAAAATTTCAATAACCTTTTCAATAAATGGAAAGAACTTGAATTCTTTTTTCAGTGTTTTTTCAGTGTTTTTTCATTCCATGATTGTACAGTTTTCTTGGGAAGTGAGTAAAAGAATAATCTCACTCCATTTTTGGTGTTCCTTTGCTATCATATAGGAAGCATTTTTTTTGCAACTATTAAACATAGCTGTTGAGCACTGAAATGTGTTCTTGACCATATACTTTCAATATATTTTCCAGTAGATGAATAGAAGAAGCCTATCTCTTCCCCTCCCCTTCCACTCCTTCCCCACAACATAGATTCTGAATTAAGAACTCAGCCAGACCCTTTTTGGTTTGACTTCTGTTTGTGGGTGCAAAACTGTCTTACTGGTCTGGTACAAGCTATAGGTTCCTTTATCTGATCAGTGTATCCCATTCATGAAAACAGCTGTCTTGCATGGTCTGCAACTTCATATATGGTAAATGGGCAGCTGCATAGGCACGTATCATTATTAGAAGGCTCCAAAAATAGCTGTAAAGGTGAACAAAAATTGCAGTGGAAAGAAAGGAAGAGTGAAAATTGACGTGCCACAGGGAGAAATGCACAAAGAAACAGAAGAGTAGAAATGAAAAAAATAAATTGTTACATAAAATGGAATGAAATAAACAAATGGAAAAAAATCCCAGACAAACAAAAAAACCCAAAACCCCAACATGGAGAGGAACAAATTCCATCAGAGAAACGTTAACTTTAATTTGTAACATAGTGTAGCAGAGCAATGGCTAGCAATAAAAATATACTTGGCCCTCAGTCTTTAATACACTTTTTTTCCATGCAGTCTTTGCATGGCACATTTAATTAGCTATGCATACTGGTGGCTAGTCACTGGTAAGATTGAAATTTATCTTCTTGGAGAGATGAGTAGGCAGCATTCATTAGCAAAGTTATCTCTGATGGATGTCTTAGTTTGCATAGCAATTGCTTTCCTTTGTTTCTCAGTTTAATGAACTTGTTTTAAAAACAAACTTCCCTTGAAAAACAAAACAATTGAAATAAAGCAAAAATGTTACAGGAAATCCAATCCTTTAAAAAAAAAAATGTACTGGAAGTTTCTCAAAACCCAAAAACTTACCAGGTTCTCCCTCCCTAATTTTCCAGTTTATTCAACCACTCTGTACATAATAATAAAAGTGCTTTGGGTTCCTCATAATTGTACAATAGTTGAGTTTTTCTAATCTGTCTCAAAGGTGGTGGTGTAGAAGAGGCCTAGGATCTCAAATATTGAATATTAATCAAAGCAGCTCAGTTTTGTTCTTTCTCTTTTCTGTAGAAGGGTATCTGAAGAATTTTTACAAATTTTATCTTGGAAATTAGTTTATTCATTATGTTTAATTTTAGGAAATGGTGCTCTTGCAGAACATTCTGAAAATGTGCATATTTCAGGAGTGTCAACTGGTAAGTCATTTTTTGTAATGTTTAAATTTCATGCATGATTTAATGGTAAATATTGAAAGCCACCTGGTATCTTAAGAAGAGATATTTGGCTATTAAAATTATTACTGCCTTTTGCAGCATGTAATAAGGAATGAAGCAACTGGAACATGAAAAAATTCTCATAAGATAAAATTGATACCTGCATGCTCATGAACAGATTGTGCTTTTCTAAGTGGACTGCTTAATTATTTTTCCATACAAACATTGAACTAAGAGAAAAGTTGATTTAAGTTGAATTGATATTTTCTTTCCACAGCAAAGTTTTGTGAAATGAAATTTACTGAAATGTAATTTTGGACACTCTTGCTATCAAAGAATAACAAATTCAGAAGTTATACATTTTGCTTGATTAGATTGACACAGTACCTGAAACTACTATTCACTTGACTGCAGTTTCTTTAGTAAAAAAAAGAAAATTTCATGAGCTGCAAATTTCTTCTGAGGACCTGATAGATGCTGGTATAATACAGACCATAGTGTGGACAAGCGGTGCTAAGGGGTTGCTACACTCCTTTGCCAATGTACCATACCACAGTCTTTCCTGCAGCCTTCTAATTATTGTAGCTTTTGAGTCTTTTCTGAGGAGTAACTAACATTTGTGCTGAACTATGTGTTCGTGGGGTGGACAAATGTCCCCGAAGGAGTAGGTGACACTCAATCTTCACTTGTAACTTCAGTCTCTATGAGATAAAAGGCTAGTAGATTGAAATGCTGTCAGGTGGGTTGAGGGCAGAGTTTTGAACGGCTTATACATTCATAATTAGGATATTGGTACTCTACAGAATTAAGCCACTGGTAAACATGCAGATGAGAGAGCCTACATGTAAGGACCAGTAGTGCAAATTGGCTGTTCAGGGTGCAGTTTTACCTTGCAATCATTGTTTCACTGTACTGCACAGTTTCCAGTACAGTGCCTTCTTGGTATCTATCCCACACTTTCTTCCCAAAGCAGTGGTGTTGCCGTGTATGCACACTCTGCCCCCTTTGAGGTGGAGTGGGGTTGTGGTGGCATCGTTGTTACAGTCTGCCAGACTGTCCTGAGACTCAAAACAATGCAGCTCAGTGGTCAGAGTGGCTGACCTTGGGTTCAGGGCTACATGGCCTAGTTGCAGAGTCAATATAGCAGCCCTGGGGTGCAGAGCTGCATGGCACAGTGGCCAGAGTCAGGGGCTGCCACCAGCTGTCTGTGGCGAGTACATTCATCACCCAGTCAGCAGAGTTCCGACCACAACACAAAAGACTTCATACAGATGGGAGATACCATTCACTCTGCCTCCCTGGGCCACTTCCTTCTGTGGTTGCAGAAGCTGTTGTCTGGGCCCCTGGGTTTCCTGAAACCGTCTAGCTCTCTGAAGATTGCCCTCCTGCTGGTCGACTATAGGTAGCAGGTCTCTGGTCTGGCCCCTGAGATTTTTGGTTCCCGCTGTCAAAGCTGTAGCTGCTCCTGGCCTGGAGCCTCCACCAAGCATGCTTCCTCATTGGTGGCCAGCCCAGACTGAGCTGAGCTGCTCTCCTTTATACTAACACAGCAGTTGGAACATACACAGGAGGATCTGAGGGATGGGACTTTCTCTGCCCATAGAGCAGGATTAAACCTTTGTCGCCTAGTGTGGGGTATGCACATCCCATCACAAGTGGCTTATGTGAGACTTCAAAAAGCATTCTTAGAGCCTAGTAAAGTTCAGGGTGAAGAGATCTAGGTCCTATAATCTCATGGGAAAACTCCCATTAGTTCCTGGGAACCAGTGCCTTTTCCAAGTTGTCCTTTGAGAATGGAGGCCAGGATATAAATTCAGCTCTTGCTCAGAGAAAGGTTTACAATATTAAAAAACCCTATCCTTGGTGGATTGTGGGGTTTTGGTTTTGTTTTACTGCGATATAGTGTGGTGATTAAATTTCTCTTTTTATATGAAGATACACTTTTCCTTAGGTAAGTTTCTGAGCAGTTAACACTCTCCGTCATATACTTTTATTTTATTTCCATTTTTTGTCAGGTTATGACTTGTCAAGTTCAAATTACAGTAGATCTTTGCTTCCTCGTGCTGCTGCATCAGCATTTTCTCAGAATTGGTATGCAAAGTAGTAAAGTGCCATGCATGTTTATGGCATTGTATAAATAATAAATAGCATAGATGTTTACAGCCCTTGTATTTAGTCATTGTTGAAAATGGGGTGGACCAAGTCTCTCACAAAAAGTCTGAAATCTCATGCTACAATTTTTTGTGAACTTCCTCGATTTCTTCTCCTGGACCTCATCCATTTTTTCCTTGTGACAACCTGCATCATGTGTCACAATTCAGGGAGAGAGAGCATCTGCTGCTAACCCTTTTCATGTGTGGATGCGTAGAAAGTGGTGGAGTCTTGGGTCAGTCCCCTAATAATCTGACCAGCACTGCTGAGCCAATGTAGAGAGTGACCTGAGCTGTGCTAGGAAAAGGGAAAAATACATCTGTCCCCATGGTGTTAGGGCAGACTGCAAGGGTATGTCTACACTGCAGTTAAAAACGTTTGGCTGGCTTGTGCCAGCTGACTTGGGCTTAGCTTAAGTGGCTGTCTAATTGTGGTGTAGATGTTTTTGGGCTTGGGCTGGAGCGTGGTCTATAGGACTCTTTGAGATGGGAGGGTCCCAGAGCTTGGGCTGAATGCTGAGCCTGAACATCTACCCCACAATTAGACAGTCCAAGCCAGCTGACATGGGCCAGCCATGGGTGTTTAATTGCAGCATAGACATACCCAATAGGCCGCAAGCCACTGAGGAGTAAGACAGCAATATGGTTCTTAATTTTTGTAAATGTCAGTTTCCAAATATAAGTATATTCCCAGCTGGAAACAATAAATAGTTTAATTTATCTGTTACCTGTTAGAGTGAAATGGCTGTCTTGACTTGTCTGTAGACTTCTGATGCTGCTATTCTAAAACTACATTATTAAAGTGTGGCTTAGTAGCATAAAATACCATGATCGCTGGTGTTTTTGTTCATAACAGGTTATGTATGTCAGACTAGCATTTGCTCCTTAATATAAATGAGCATAACTTCTTCAGCATATCATTAAAAGACAGAATCATATTGTCTGTGTTCTTATATGAGTAGTTTTTTGTGTGTCAGCATCCATTAGTGTAAGTAGTGTTTGGACCTTCAAAAATATGCAGGTTGGGTGGGGGAGAAGTGCCAGTTTGGAGTTATTCAAGGGGGCATTTCTTCAGTAAATAACACCTTTGGTAAATAAGTACTTAATAAAAAAGGCAGGAGTATTTTTTTTTCAGTATTTCAACTTGTTCATGTGCTGCATTTGAAAATGTATTTTGTACAATATAGTTAATATAGCTATCTTATTCCCTGAGTAATGACTCAGTTCCCCCTCACTCTGTTATTTGTATGAGTCATTCACATGGCAACATGGGAGAGAAATATATTTTTAAAATGATAAATGTCATTATAGAAGCACACAAATAGGCAAGGTGTAGATGTAGTCCCTACAAAATTCCCTACAATTTTTTTAAATTGTCTAGATTGCAAGATGATATTGGTGACCCTTTTCAGACCCATCTTTATTGTGTAACTGAATTTACTAAATTGGTATTACAAAACCTAATAAATATTTTCAACTTGTACAGTTTTAACACCTCTCTGTATTGGTGGTTTTTAAAAAAATTTTTTTTTTAAATCGTCCTGTGTGCCATGTTCATAAACATTGTTTGAGAACATTGTCAGTTTTGCACAGCGGGTAAGTAGTGTTTTAGCTGTCTCCTCCAGCATTTCAGCTGAAGTTTTTTCAGCCTCTTCTGGAGGCTGGTAAATATTCTCCTAAAAATACTCTTCTGGCTCCTTTACCCCTTTAACGATGCTATCAAATCTGAGTCAGCAATTTCTGATGATTAAACCTCCCCCCAACCCCCCTCCCAAAAAAAAAAAAAGAAAATGCAGGGGAAGGCTGAAATCTCCTTATGAACTTTACCACAAACTTGGTAGTTTGTTCTGTTTTTACTGTAAAACACTTGAAATCCCTTCACATTTCTTACTCAGTTGCATCCATAGCCTTATCGCGTCTGATATAATGCAAACATATTTGATCTTCTCCTGGTTCACATTTATAACTAATTCTTTCTTTTATCTTTTTAACTAAACTTCTATTATTATAAAGATAAATCTATAATTGGATATCCCTTGCTCTTGTGAAATCTGTTTTCCCTGAAATGTTGCTCATTGTTGCATCAGGTAACTTTACTTCTCTAGTTCTTGCTAGGTAAGTTTAGCTTTGTTTTCTTTACTATTTTGGTATTGATTCTTGCAAAACGAATTTATTATTTTTTCAGGAACTTTTTCTTTGCTTCTCTTCGTTCACCACAGGCACTCTACTAATGGTTTAAAGTCATGTTTCCCAACCTGCGAAGATGGTAGACTTCTACAGATTTGCGGGGGAGAGCATGGAGCAGAGGATAGTAGCTGTGGAAATAGGGAAAGCTGCTTGACTTTATAATATGTACTTAGAGCTAGCCATAGCAGTAGTCCATAGGGATGCAGTCTGTGGCAGCAGCCTGTCATATCCAGCTTGTCTTACAGCAAATTACTTTGCTCATCAGAGCACATTGTGGCCTGTGAGGTACTTTGAATCTAAGCAGCAGGTAGCCTTATATCTACAAGAAGGAGGGGAAAAAACAGAAGATAAATGACAGGAAAAATGAAAGGTGGTAGCAAAGGTACTGGAGAAGGGGAGAGGCGGATGTGGAGGACAGCCATCCACTAATGCATTTTAAGGAAGAGAAACACAAAAATGATGGGAACCATTGGTATAAGGGAACCTGAAAAAAGCTATCCAACTTCTTTGGCAGTGTATCGACACCTGCGAGGGACAAGTGGAATCGCATCCACTTACATATATTTTATAATATATTGCACCCTCTAACCATGATCTAATACAGTTGCCATTGCCTTTCCTTTTTCTTGTCCTGTATCTTGCTCTGCTAATTCCCTCTTGCTGTTTTTTTCTTAATTCACACTAATGTCCAGAAAGCTGGTTCCTTGTTCTGTAATCCTAAATCCTTGGTTTTTACCATCCTTTAAATCTCACAGTCACTTAAAGGGCAGTGTCAACCTGAAAATTTGCATTTGTATGAAACCTTTGTATCCAATATAGTTACAAATAACATCTGAAGTCATCTAAAACAGAAAAGCTGGTAGTGAAAGAAATATTTCCCTCTATCAATTTATTTTCTGCACTGTGTACTAAGTTTAACTCTTTAGTTGATTCAGTTACATGTCTGACTTCATGTGGCTGTGAATGTGTGAATGAGAGTGAAGAGGTATTCAGGGCTTGTCTACATCTGGAGTTATTCAGTAACAGTTGTTTCTTTTAAAATTCACACTCTGCCTTAATCCAAATTAACTATGAAGTATGGGCAAGTGAAGTCATGCTCTTCCACAGGTCCTGCTCTGGGGTAACTATCAGTAGCAGCAGTCATACAGTATACACTGAAAAGGGGAAGGGGAGCAGGAAAGATTCAGTCTGTCTGTTGTTGGAGCTCTTGTAAAGACCTTTGTCATCACCAAGCCTGCAGTAAAGTATTTATTAAAGTATTTGCTTTAAGAGAAATATAATATATTTATAATATATTGCACCCTCTAACCATGATCTAATATAGTAATATGCCTATTTTTGTCTTCTCAAATGTATAACATTTTGAATTTAGTTATTCGTGTTCTTAAAAAAAGCATGTCTTTGTTCCTGCCATTTAATATCTTTCATTGGTACAGTAGCTGCCCTTAAAATTTTGTATCCTTTTGAAAAATGCTTTTTTTTTCCTTATTGAAATTCTCCATTGTAAGAAGAGATTTTTATAAATCTTTATTCCCTCTCAGAATGGTAGATATTTTTTTCCGAAGTGCACCCACTGTACATTTGTTAATCCTAATTTTACAGCTCTCTCTGCCACTTTGAAAGTTTTTTGTTTACATTTGTTCTTGAGAATAGATTCATAAATATATTCATAGATTCAAAAACAAGAAGGGGACCATTGCAATAATCTCGTCTGATCTTCTGTATAATGCAGGTCGTAGGATTCCCCCAAAATCATTCCTAGCACGTATCTTTTAAGAAAAACATCAAATTTGGTTTTAAAATCCCTGGTGATAGGGAATCAACCACAACTCTTGGTAAATTGTTTCAGTGGTTAATTATCCTGTTCAAAAATGTAAGCTGTGTTTCTAGTCTAAATTTGCCTAGCTTCAGCCATTGGTTCTTGTTAAACTTTGATTGAAGGTCCCAATATCCAACATTTGTTGCCCATGTAGATATTGTCATCATCAGTCCTTAACCTCTTTGTTAAGCTAAATAAATTGAGCTCATTAAGTCTACTTCTGTAAGGCATGTTTGCTAATTCTTAAATCATTCTGGTGGGTTTTTTTATCTGAATCCTTTACATTTTATCAATTTCCTTCTTGAATTGTGGACACCAGAACTAGATACAGTATTCTAGCAGCAGTCTCATCAGTGCAAAATGTAGAGGTAAAGTAACCTCTCTACTGTCTTTAATAAAGAACAGAATCATATACCCAGATGAACATAACTTGTTGGGGGAAGAGCAACCTTATAGTAAAAGGAAAGCATGTTTCATCAATCTATTAGAATTATATGAGGTGGTCAACAAACGTGGAAAAGGGGTACAGGCATGTCACATCTTAGGCGTATTTAACTTTCCGCTTTATGCGGTCGGCAAAAAAAAAAAAAGAGAGGGGAAATTTTTTTAAAAAAAACTTTCTGTAGGAGGTGTGATTTCGCTCACCATTGAAGTCAATGGGTTCTGGCTATACGCGGTTTCCGCTTTACGCAGTAACCATGGAACAGAACCCTTGCGCAAGACGTGACATGCCTGTATGGTTTCCTTAAGCAGTTGACAATGTCCCACCCAAAGACTCTTAAGCAAAATTAGCAGTCATGAGATAAGAGGGAAGGTTTTTCTCGTGAATCAGTAACTGGGTAAAAGACAAGAAACAAAAGGCAGGAATAAATTATAGTTTTCACAGTGGAGAGAGGAAAATAGCTGTGTTCCCCAAGGATCTGTACTGGGGCCAGTGCTATTCAACATATATTTATAAATGATCTGGAAAACAGAGTGAACAGTGAGGTGAGGAAGTTCTGCAAGTGATACAAAATTACTCAAAGTAGTTAAGTCCAAAGCAGACTATAAAGGGATCTCACCAGACTGGGTGACTAGGCAACAAAATAGCAGATGAAATTCTGTACTGATAAATGCAAAGTAATATATAAACCCAACTATCTATACAAAATGATAGGCTCTAAATTAACTGTTACCACTCAAGAAAAGAAATCTTAGGATCATTGTAGATTGTTTTCCAAAAACATCTGTTCAATGTTCAGTGGCAGTCAAAAGAACTAAGAGAATGTTAGGAACCATTAGGAAAAGGATATATAAGAAGACAGTAAATATCATAATGGAAAAGAGAGAACTAAGGGGAGATATGAGAGGTTTATAAAATCGTGAATGGTGTGGAGAAAGTAAATAAGTGTTTACCTCCTCACATAACACAATAGCCAGAGGGTCACCCAATTAAATTAATAAGAAGCAGGTTTAAAACAAACAAAAGGAAGTACTTCACACAACACACAGCCAACCCGTGGAACTTGGTGAAGATAAAAGTATAAGTGGATTTAAAAAAGAATTAAATAAGTTCATGAAGGATATATCCATCAGTGGCTATTAGCCAAGATAGTCAGGGACACAGCTGCATACTCTGGTATCCTTAAGGCTATGTCTACTCTGAAGTCAGCTGGCACAGTCCAGCTGTAGGTGTCTGACTCAGGCTAAGGGATGGTTTAATTGCAGTGTAAACATTCAGGCTTGGGCTGGAGCCTGGGCTCTAGAACTCTCCCATCTCTCAAGGTCCTGGAACCTGATCTCAAGCCCAAACATAATACACTGTGATTAAACAGCCCTTTAGCCTGAGCCAGCTGGCGCAGCCAACCCATGGGTTTTAAACAATGTAGGGTCAAGAACTGATCGATGCAGGACCCCAGTTGACAAAGATTACCTGTTTACAATTATATTTTGAGCCCTATCAGTTAGCCAGCTTTTAATCCATTTAATGTTTGCCATGTTCAATTTATCTTTAGTTTTTTAATCAAAATATCATGCAATACCAAGTCAAATGTCTTTAGAAGTTTGTTACATCAACATTATTATCTTTATCATCCAAATGTGTATTCATTACTCAATGGAAGTGGCAGAATTATCAATAACTTATGCAGAAAAAGAGCTCACTGGAATCTTAATTTGACAGGATGTATTTTTCATAAATCCATATTGATTGGTAGGCATTATATTAATCAAGTCTTGTTCCAGCTGCCCCATTATGTTGCTCAGGATCTATGTCAGACTGTCAAGCCTGTAATCTATGTCAGGCCTATAATTACCTGGGTCATCCTGTTCATGGTGCAACATTAGATTTCTTCTAGCTTCCTGGAACTTACTGAAAATCACCTTTAACATCCCAGTGAGCTCTTCATTTGGCTCAGTTCATGTTCTTTACTATCAGCTTCCCCCTTTTTCTATTTGTTTCAATTTTTAAAATAAATAATATATAGCTGCCTTCACTTTCCCTTTAAAACAGGCCATTTTTTAAATGAATGCAGCCTTTATCCTTGATTTTTGGCTTTTTTGGGCATCCAATAAAGTGTTCTTGAACTATTCCCAATAATCATTCAGTTTCCTGATTAAATTCTTATTCTGAGCTGATCTGGCTAATAGTTGTTTTCAGTTTTGTGAAACTGGCCTTTTTAAAACACCAAGTATATATTTCATTACTATCTGGACTTTATTTGTCATGATCACTTGTACCTAAGCTACTGTTAACTTTCAGTTGTGTGATCAGGTCCTGTTTAGATGTCAGACAAGGTCTACTACAGAATTCCTGTGTGTTGGATGCAACACATCTTGAGTTAGAAAATGATCTAAAATATTTAGAACATCTAAGGATGTTTTCGTAATGGAAGCATGAGACCACCACCATATGTCACTCAGATTGAAGGTCCCCATGATCTCATAGCTTTTTTTCATACATGTTATAGATAGGTGCATAAAGAGCCAGGCATTCGTTTGCTAGTTTGATTTTGAGCTGTGACAGACACCAGGAAGTTACCCTATCTTGTGCTTTATCTGTTAGGATATTGATCCATAAACATTCAAGATAATTTTCTTCTGAGTTGTCAATGACTCAGAAACAGGTAATGCAATTTGTGACAGAGATACTTCCCCTCTCCTTTTGCCCATTTTGATCCTTCCTAAATAGATTATAACCATCAATTAATGTTCTAATCATGTGACTCATCCCACCAGGTTTCAGTAATACCAACAAGATCTCTAATTTGTGTTCATAGATGAGCAATTTGAATTCATCTTGTTTATTACCCATGTTCCTTGCATTTGTACTAAGGCAGTTTGTGAATTTCTTCTTTTCATACCCTTATTCATCAATTTTTTTTGTTCTGAGTGCTCTTTTCTTTGTGCTGAGCTTTTTTTCCTTTTCTACCCTCCCCTTTTGTTAATTCCGCCTTGATTACTTTAGCCAGCCTGTTCCCAAGGAGATAATCTTCACCCCATTTGTAGGGAACCTCTCCACACAATTCTACTCTCTCCCCCTTTCTATGGGATCAATATTCTATGAAACCAGAGCCTCTACCCTACACCACTTACTTAGCCTGTGGCTTACTTCCAGCATCTTCTGCTTTCTGTCTCCCTTTGCTCGTGGGATAGGAAGGATCTCCGAGACTATCACCTGGATATTCTTCTTCAGCACGCTTCCAAGTTTTCTGAAGTAATCTGTTGTCTATGAGCTATCCCACAAGGCAGTGTCTTTAGTGTTTTGATGTGAACCATCAGCACTGGATCCTTGCCTAACAACTTCACAAGCCTGTCTAATCTTAGAATAATATCTTATGTCTAGGTGCTGGGAAGGCAGCAGCACACTGTCCTGTTGTCCAGCTCCCTTGCAAAATGTTCTTTTGATTCTTCTCAGTATTGAATCCTAAACCAGAATTGTCTGTCTTTGTTGACCAGTTAGAGAACTTTGTGGGAAACTTTGATTTTTTTTTTCTTACAGATGGGACTGAGCTTCCATCCACAGGTGTGGATGTACATGTCTCCATCCCCTTAGACCGGCTGCATCTTGAAGTTTCCATATTGAGGGTCTAGTATCGATTTGAAACTTTTAGCAGTATGGAATTCCTCCTGGTCCTCTTCTCTCATGGCCACAGCCCTCCCATCCTCATCAGTCTCCAGCCATGTAAAATGCCCACATGACCTCTTGGCTCTAATGGTTATGAACTGCCAGGCATCATCTGACTTCCTGTCTCTCCAACTCCTTGGTGCTCAGCTCCTTTCTTCCTTGAACCTGGCATGGGGTGAACCTTTTGAACCTGACTGCCTAGGAACTCCTCAGCATCTGTGATTCTCAGTAGTGTCTGTATGACCTTCTAATGCAAGAATCTTTTTGTCCAGCTTTGTATACAAGAAGTCCCTTTTGGCTTCAAGGGAATGAAAACATGTCTTGGAGGTAGGTCACCACCACTGTTAGTCTCAGGCCATCTTGAAATCTCACGAGCACTATCTCTGGAAGAAAAGACTGTCACAATCCCTTACTCAGTTCCTTCCAAAACTCCTGTTAGCTGCCTCTGTGTGTGGCTCATGAGTTGGCCCAGCAAGTGACTTTTTATTCCAAGAGTCCCTTTTTAGCATATAAAATGCAAGCTACACCTCTTCAGTGTTCTATCTGAACTGCTGAACTAGATATCGTATACTAAGGCCACTCGCTACAGCAGACTTTCCACATTAGAATTCTTCTAACCCATTTACCTAGCAGCCTTGCCGTTCACAGAAACTTGTAATAAAATCAGCTAATCTGCAACACACACTGATTCTTTACAGCTTTTCTTTTCACCTTCCATGGTGCCTAAATTCAATTTCCCCCTTCACAAAGCTTAGTTATGTCCTGGACTATTTTCTGATTGACTTCTCTTTTTATCCAGCTACTCTGTTGTTTGTGTTGGTTAGTGCTAGTGTTATAGTATCATCTGTCGCTCTCATGGTCCCAAAACCACCTTGTTAACATAAAGTGCTATATTATGAAAACTCATAAAATATCTTTTATAAAACAAAAATAGAATTTCAAAAACTTTTATGGCTAATCTGCTTCTAGCACATAAAATCCTGAAGGTCATTTGAGTTGAATATTCTGTGCCAAGAGTGACTCCTAGAGAAATATACTATCACATGTACAAATGCAAATTGACAAGAAAAAACAGATGTGAGAGCTCTGTCAAATCTATGCATTCCTTTTGCACCACATGAAACACAAACAAGAGCAAGCCTCAGTGAAATACATCTTTCTTAGGGGTAAGAAGCCAAGCAGTGAATTATCTGGCATGTCACAAAAACAAAACCTTGAGTGGATATATAAAGTTAAAGACCTGTGGTACGGTAAGTATAGTGATCAGGTGGAAGAGATTATACACGTTTTAATACAGAGCTGTTTGGTATCAACAGCATTAGGCTTCTCTCTTGTAGTCGGCTGAGTGATGTGAGTGGTCAGTTATGATAGAGTGTTAAAGTTCTCTACCTGTGGCAAAAAGCAATCTTCCTCATTTCAGGAGGAAAATTCCCTCAGTGATATGCAGGAATAACAGTTAGAATTTTATGTACATATGTTTTTTTTAACTGTGCTGGTAAAATACAGACCTATTTTCAAATGAAGAATAAATTATGGTGACTTTTAAGTAGGGCTGCTGATTAATCGTGATTAACTCAAAAAAATTAATCACAATTAATGGCAGTTTTAATCGTATTGTTAAACAATGGAATACCAATTGAAATGGATTACTTTGCATGTTTTTACTTTTTCATATATATTCTCTGTAATTGGATTCAAAGTGTATATTTTTATTACAAATATTTGCACTGTAAAAAATAAGAAATAGTATTTTTCAATTCCTCATACAAGTACTGTCGTGCAATCTGTCATGAAAGTGCAACTTACAGTGTAGATATTTTTTTTTGAATGCAGTTATGTAACAGTCTACAACTTCAGAGCCTATAAGTCCACTCAATCCTACTTCTTGCTCAACCAATTGTCAAGATGAAGTTTGTTTACATTTACAGGAGATAATGCGGACCCTCTTCTTATTTACAGTGTCACCAGAAAGTGAGAACAGGCATTTGCATGTCATTTTTGTAGCTGGCATTGCAAGGTATTCACGTGCCAGATATGCTAAACATTTGTATGCCCCTCCATGCTTTGGTCACCATGTCAGAGGACATGCTTCCATGTTGATGACGCTCTTTAAAAAAAGTGTTAATTGTATTTCTAACTGAACTCCTTGAGGGAGAATTGTATGTCCCTTGCTCTGTTTTACCTGCATTCTTCCATATATTTAATGTTGTTGCAGTCTCAGATGATGACCCAGCACATTGTTCATTTTAAGAACGCTTTCATTGTAGATTTGACAAAAGGCAAAGACGGTATCAATGTGAGATTTCTAAAGATGGCTACCAACACTTGACCCAAAGTTTGAGAATCTAAAGTGCGTTCCAAAATCTGAGGGATGGGGTGTGGAGCATGCTTTCAGAAGTGCTAAGAGCAACACACCAAAGCAGAAACTACAGAACCCAAACCACCAAAAAAAAAATCAACCTTCTGCTAGTGGCATTTGTCTCAGATGATGAAAATGAACATGTGTTGGTCCTTACTACTCTGGATTGTTATCAAGCAGAACCCGTCATCAGCATAGACGCATGTCCATTGGAATGGTTTATATGAAGGGACGTATAAATCTTTAGCGTGTTTGGCATGTAAATATCTTGCAATGCTGGCTAAAACAGTGCCATTAGAACAGCTGCTCTCACTTCCAGGTGACATTGTAAACAAGAAGCTGACAGCATTATCTCCTACAAATGTAAACAAACTTGGTGGTTTGAGCGAATGGCTGAACAAGAAGTAGGACTGATTGGATTTGTAGGCTCTGAAGCTTTACATTGTTTTATATTTTTGAATGCAGTTTTTTGTACATAATTCTACATTTGTAAATTCAACTTCATGATAAAGATATTGCACTACACTACTTTTAATTAGGTGAATTGAAAATACTTCTTCTTTTGGGAGTTTTTACAGTGCAAATACTTGTAATCAAAAATAAAATGAGCCCTGTATACTTTGTATTCTGTGTTGTAACTGAAATCAGTATATTTGAAAATGTAGAAAACATCTAAAAATATTTAAATAAATGATATTCTATTGTTTGAGTGCGATTAATCATAATTTTTTAAATCACTTAACAGCCCTACTTTTAAGATTTCTTGGATCTAAGTGCCATGCCTACTCTGAGCTACTCAGAAAATTTCATTGTAATTGATTTTGTGTTTTTTAACAGGCTGATAATTAGACAAAGGCAGTTATAGTTGAAATGTAAGTATGGCTTCAAATGGATGAAGATGCTGCGTTCACTCTAAGAATATATATGTATTGTAGAATCCAGCATTTAAAGCATAAAAATACTTTAAACATCTTTTTCAGTGGAAGCAATAAAAACCCTAGTACATAATCATGTACGTTGTAGGCTCTTCCATTCTGCTTCTCTTTCAGAACAAAAATCACATGCAGTAGCTTGTATTGCCTCTGATTTGCCTAGGGCCCTACCAAATTCACAGTCCATTTTGGTCAAGTTCACTGTCGTAGGATTTAAAAAAATCATAAATTTCATGATTTCGGATATTTAAATCTGAAATCACATGGTGTTGTAGGGGTCATGATCCAAAAAGGAGTTGTGGGATCGTAAAGTTATTGTAGGGTGAGTTACGGTACCGCTACCCTTACTTTTGCACAGCTGCTGGCAGCGGCACTTCCTTAAGGGCTTGGCAGCTGGAAAGCAATGGTTGCTGGCTGGAAGCCACCACTTTCCTACTGCCCAGCTCTGAAGGCAGCAGCATAGAGGTAAGCGTGGCATGGTATGGTATTGTGACTCTTGCTTCTGCGCTGCTGCTAGTGGGGCTCTGTCAGTGGCCGCTGTTGTCTGTTCACCCAGCTCTGAAGACAGCAGAGAAGTAAGGGTGGCAATACCACAAACCCCCTTAAAATAACCTTGCAAACCACTTCCCCGCAACTCGCTTTTTGGTCAGGACCCTCAATTTGACAAATTTGAGATTCATTTGATCTCCCCAATGAAATCAGTATTGTATAGGGAAAAGCACGCAAAAGACCAGTTTTCATGGCCTGAGACGAGTTTTCCATGACCATGAATTTGGACGGCCCTACTCTTGCACAGTAGTCATAACGTGCTTCGAAGTACATGCTTTTATGGCAATGAAACAATCTTTTGCCTTGTTTCAAGGCCTTATGCTAACACCGGTCTATGGAATTTGTTGGTTATATAGCTCTAATTACTGAAACTTTCTGTCTGATAATACTAAACTAACAGAATTTTCATGTTTCAGAGTGGTAGCTGTGTTAGTCTGTATCCGCAGAAAGAATGAGGAGTTCTTTTGGCATTTTAGAAATTGCGCAAATGACTTACTGTTACAATTTAATTTCTTTAGCAAATGGCTGTGGGAGGTTGATTGTTGGTTTGGGGAGGTTGGTATGGGGGGAACATTGTATCGAGAATGGGAAGAGGTTGTAAGACTCATACTACCTGCCGGATTGACGGGTAGTGCTTGATGTATAGGGGTTCGATTGATTATGTCTTATCTAGATGCAATAAATCGATCCCCGAACGCGCTCCCTGTCGACTCCACAACTCCATCTCAGGAAGAGGAGTAAGTAGAGTCAGCAGGGCAGCGGTCACGGTCAACTCACTGCAGTGGGAACGGTCAGGTAAGTCGACCTAAGATACTGCGACTTCAGCTATGCTATTGGCATAACTGAAGTTGCATATCTTAGGTTGACAACCCCTTCCCCGGCCTCGTGTAGCCCCGCCCTTAGTTTTCTAATAGATCTACATCTATTGCCTATTCTGGGGACAACCTTTTCTTAATGAATGTGTTATGTATATTTTGTAATGAATGTAGAGTTTTAGAAAGTCCAGCTTCATAAATTTGATGAACAGATGTTTTGGTAGGTGTTTTGAGGTTCAAGTGTTTCACTTGCCCTGATATTTATGTAAGTAAATTTAAAAGTTTCTTGAAATGCATTATATAGCAAAGTTTTATATGTCAGGTTGCAAACATGCAAAACCAGATGGATTTTCTAATTGTGTGTATTTACTTGAAATATACTACTTTTAGTTAAGAGCTGTATTTTCTCAGTAATGAAGTACTTCTGAAGAATAAGGTTTCATTTAAAATGCTTTAGATGCCTTCATCTTACTCTGTTTTTTTTGTTCATGTTAATAGGATATTCAAGGAAAATAGCAAACTTTTATAAGTCACTTTTCTTGCTATTCATTGAGTCTGATTCTTCTAAGTAATATGAACATAAACAGTGTATATTTCAATGCTAGCACATAGAAATGCAGTTAACATTCTGAAGTATAATGGGGTAAGAGCACCACCTATGGGGTTTACTAGAAACTAAACCAATTAACTTTTAGTAAGTGAACAATGTATTGAATAATGAATAAAAAGATATTTATTTTGATATTTGCTTTTTTCGCCATATAGTTAGTCAAATCTTGTGTACCATAAGTATGACACCTCTAGATAACTCCTCTATTTAATTATAATGTTTTTTAAAAAATTAGTGCTTTAGTAAGCAATGTTTTCTTAAACTCAAAATGAACTTCTCTTACATGAATACATTTTATTCTGGTAAAGAGAAAATAAGCACATTTGCCAACATTTTAATGGCTTTTAAAATTTCATAGCTTTTGAAAGAAATGGATCTACATTGACTATGTCATCCACAATACTAAAGTTGGGGAAGGGGTGGAGATTATCACAACTATACATGTGCATGTTAGATTTAGTCAAACATTTTCGAACAAAAAGATATTGGTTTATTTATGTATTTATTTTTTTAAATGGCTTGCTTCTGGGGAAAAAAAACAGTGAAACTAATTAGATGTCTTAAGTTTTTTATTCAGATTATAAATCGAATCTTTTATGTGGTGCATTATTATATGACTCTGGAAGATCTCTCTGGACCACATAGCTCACATTTTTGTTAATTGTTTCATTTGTTGTATTTTTTGTGTTGCCAATTTTGAATGGTCATAGCTAAATGAATTTGAAAATGTTGTCTTTGATCAACTTTGAAACAGTTTCAATCTATAAATCCACAAAACAGTTTTGAAAAAAATCAGTCCATTATGAAATGATTCCCAAAATTTCATATTTCTTGTAAAAGTTTGACTACCTCTAGTGTGTGGAAATAGATGGGGTGAAATTATAGTAATATAGTAAAATCATCAAAAATTGAGACTATAGTAATATAGGAATATAGAATATTTCATATTCAATATTCTATAGCAATATTGAATATTTAATTCTCAATATTCAATATTGAATATAGAGAATATAGTAAAATAATCAAAAATTGAGAACTTTTAACAGTAATAAATTCTCCATGTGCCTTCTGCGTTTTGAACCAGATCTGCAACCAGGAGAAGAGTGAAATGTTGAAAATGAAAGCTGAGCTTCTGGAGTGCTTAAATGGCTTTGTCTAGGGCTTAAAGAAAAAACAGTGTAGCAAGATTTGCAGTAACATTTCAAAAGTTAGCGAAATAGGTATAGAGAAAAACACGACTGAATTATGGGGTATAATTATATATAGTGGCTACCTGGATCATAATAAAGCTGAAATGTTTTATGTAGTCACTGCAGTCCAGAGGTGAAAAGAGTCCCAGAAGTAAATGCAATTAAATGGGAAGGTTTTGACAAGTGAGCAATGGATCCTCCAAATGGTTCTTGGAGGGGCTAAAGACCCCCACAAATGATTCTTGGAGTGGGAGGCTGGTCTCCATTCTCTGGAGCATCAGAGAATGAGAGATGACCACTACTGGAGATGGGACATTAGGCAGTGTGGGCCAGGACTCTAAGGTGGCACTTAGCATTCTCTTTCTCAGGTGCTTGTCTGGTTAGTTCTTGCTCACATGCTCAGGTCTAACTGATTGCCATATGTGGATTTGGGAAGGAATCTTGTCCCAGGTGAGGCTGGCAGCATGTGTGTGTTCATCTTCTTCTGCAGTGTGTGGGTCAGATCACTCACCAGGATTATCAGATTCAATCATTTCTCTGCCATCACAGGGGCCTCAAGTGTTGGGGCACTTCAGTCTCTCCTATTCTTTTGTCTATGGTACTTATGGGCTATAATATTTTGGCCTGATTTCATTTGTTGGGTTTTGTGTGTGGGTGAAGTGTGATACTGATCTGTGACATACAGGCTGTCAATCTAGATGATCTGGTGAACCCTTCTGACCTTAAACTCTGACTCTAATATTGAGCACAATCAGTACTTTGCTTTCAAAGCACTTGCTATCGTGAGGAAAATTCACCTCTGTTCAGACCACTTAAATCCAACTTACTCCTCAAAATATGGTTTCAGTGGTGGATAGGCTTTGTGCTGGCTCTCCACACAAAGGTGAATTTCACGTATTTATTATTTTTTTCATTATTGCATGCTTTCCTAATGAACCTATTAGCATAGTGTCTGAGTATCATAGTTTAATTTTACTGAAAGAATGTATCATGTCCCAAATTACTGTATTCTTCACTTTAGCCAGTATTGCTTTCTTAAAGGTGAGCATGCCCCATGCAAATCAGGAAACAGATTTTCAGGGCTGTTCCAGTTCTCATTATTGAAGAGAAACTCTGAGCAAAGGAGAGAGGAGTCCTTTAAAATGGTTGAGGTAGACTCTTTCCAATCTGTTACTGTGAATTAAAGAAAATGGCCTGCTGCAGAAAATGGTATATTCTGCGCCAAAGTCTCTTATGGGGGTAATCCAAGTAACACCTTTACCAGCTAGATAGTGAGATCCCCATTTTACAGTTGGGGAAACTCAGGTGTATGTTGCTTGTAGCAAGACCAAGGGCATGAAGGAAGTGTGCTACAGCTGGGATTAATAATTGAGCATGGATTGGAAATCAGAAATGCTTAATGCCAGGAAACCCTTCTTTCTTGGTAAATATTCTGATTTATGCCCATACTGGCTGTTGTTATCCAGGCTTAATGTCATTACTTTCTACTGATACAATTATTTTAATCTGTGAAAGTAGAATTTTTTATTTTATTTTCTGGTAAACCTTGATTCTTTTTGTTTTGCTAGTTTTTGAAATATGTAGTTAGTCAAATTGCTTTCAATATCTTTCAGCTTGCGGAGATAGTTCGGAACAAATTAGAGCACCAAGCGGGGTAATCACGAGTCCGGGCTGGCCTTTTGAATATCCTGCCAGAATCAACTGTAGCTGGTATATCCATGCAAATCCAGGGGAAATCATCACTATAAGGTAATTTTGCTATTGTACCACTCTGGTGTATTGAATAGTCATTAATTGTATATCGCTAATTATGGATTACTTATTTCTCAGCCTTCTCTATTCAAAATTCAGTACTTGTAGTGTTAACTCAAGATCAGTCTTTATATTTTCCTACAGCTATTTCACTTGGTTTTGTAGCATTTGTTACCTGAGCCCTGTTCTGCATTCTTGATGTACTCAAAGGCCCAGATTTTCAAGAGTGCAGTACCCAACAGCTATCACTGAAAGCAATGGGGGCATGTAGCAGAGCGGCGACTCACCCCGCGGTGCCTCCTGCTGGTCGTCCAAGGAATTAGCTCACTCCAGCCTCTGGAGCGCCCTCTGCAGGCCGTAGTCCCGCTTGCCACTGGCCCTGTGTCCCTCCCTGGACCCCGGTGCCCTCTTCCCTGGGGTGCTGCACCTCTGCAGTAACCCCACAGTATAGCTCTGGGTCCCCCCTCCCTGCGGAACCCCCACCCACTATCCTCACCTTGCCTCAGTCTAGGCAACTGCCAGTCACCGCTTGCCCCCGTTCACTGGGGCAGACTGCAATATAATTGGCAAGGAGGGTTTGGCCTGCTGCCTCTGCCTCTACAGCCATGGGCTGCCCCCTGCAATTCCAGTACCCCTTTGTAGGGCCATCTCCTAGGCCCTGCAGCCTGAGGGTTTCCAGGCCAGAGCTTCCCCAGCTCCTCTTCCCTTGCCCCAGTCCTGCACCACTCTAGGTACCCTGCTCAAGCTCCCGGCAGCCAGGCCAGTCTGCCTCTGTAGACAGAGGAGACTCTCTGCTCCAAACTCTGAGCCCTTTTTTATCAATGCCATCTGGGCCCTAATTGACCCAGCCACAGCTGCGGCTGCTATACCTAATCAGACTGGGCCCTCTGAAGCAGCCACAGCCCTAGCAACAGCTCTCTGCAGGGCTGTTTTAATCCCTTTTTACCTGGAGTGGGGCAACTGCCCCACTGCGGGGCAACTGCATGCTGAGTTGTTGTTTTTTAAATTGGTCACTTAATTTAGATACATGAATGGGATCTGAGTGCTTCTGAAGATATGGCTCAAGGTCTGGCTCTGGGCACTTCAGAAAATTGGATGGAAAATTCTCATAGAAAGTAGTAGGAGTTTTGGGTATACAAGTAAGTTATTCAGGATTTATGTAAGTAGAGCCCTGCAAATCCGCGGATATCCACTTCATATCCGTGGATATGCGGATATCTGCGGATTGTTTTTGCAAATTGTGGATCAGATGGAGGTACAAATTTTGTATCTGGGCACGGCTCTATATGTAAGTGCTCAAAAGAAGGAATAGACAGAATGCTAATTTTATAAGTGTCAAATACCATTGAATGCAGACATTGTAAGTTATAATGTGAAAACTTGATTATTTAATGTAGTCATTGGTGTTGAAGAGAGAGAGTTGCCGCAACTTTTCCGTTAAGAATTTATTTTGGCTTAGTCTTTTTAAACCAAAAGTTCGTAATAGTTGTCATGCTTTCATACTTATTCAGTTTGCTTTTAATTTCTCTGTAGCGCTAAAATCCATCTGTTTTGTCTAGGTTTTTTCAAAGATAGATGGGAAATTCCAAAATGCTCCAGTGTTGATAGATTTCATCTTATAGAAATCTTAAAATCACAGGCCAGAGTTAAAATTTTTGCAGAAGTTTACTTTTATTTTTTGATATCTATTTCATATACCTTCTAAGTCTATAGGGGAAATAATGTCCTGTCTTCTATACCATATGTTTAGATACTTATCAGTTCACACTCTCCCAACCCCTCCATAATTTCCAGGGAAATGAAATTTTTGTTAAGAAGAAGTTACGAGTTAGAACTGGGACTTTCAGTGCTGATTATGAAACTGCTTTTGCTACAGATTTTTTTTTGTTCCCAGTGCAGACTTGCTGACCCAGGAAAAAAGGAGGGTTCTATCAAAATAAACACTTGGCTAAGAATGTAGTCTTTTATTTCTGCCCAGATCTTTTTTTACAGTGGCATGTCATGAGTTGCAGGATACAGTGGATGCAGATGTTCAGCCACAAAAAATGTTTCCTAAAATCTTTATTCTAAGTTAGGTTTATAAGATTTGTTATACATCAGTGCTAGTTTTCTTCTATCAATGTACTGTGTTTTATTAGCGGTGCCGTTTCCGATCTAGTGCTTTGTCCTATGCACTGGCCTACTTTTGCCCAGGCACAAAGATACGTGTGGGTCGGAGCCAAACCACTCTGTGGTAATGGAGTCTCAAGAATCAATTATATTTTTAGTGTTGTCAGGATTTAGCACAGTTCAGTCAGCTAGTGTGGACAGGTTCAAATCATGTTTAAAATAATAATTCTCACAGTTTGGCTCCACCTACAATGGGAAGCCCAACCACAGGAAGTTGCTTTAGCTGAAACAATGTTGAGACTTGGTTTAAATAAAATCTCTTAATATGATTTCAAAATCATTAGAGATTGGGCCTATAAAAAGTATTCTTGCAACCAGAAGAGCTAAAACCTTCTTCAAAATTAAAGCTAAAATTCTGTCAAACACAGAAGTTGCGAAGTGTCATGGGCAATAGTCTAACTGCTTGTAATTGGTAGGAATTACAAGCATGTGGATTTCTAGGATCCTGGTAATGGAAAGACCATATGTATTACATCATTACAAAGTGTATAGCAAACTTCTGTCTGCAAAAAGACAATAGGATCTTACTGACCATTTTCTTAGTTTTTTCAACTGCAGACCAGTAAAAAGTCCTTCCACTCATTTCCATTTTAAACAGCAATACCTTATCAAATAACTTGTGAAATAGCCACTTCATTAGCAAAGTTTGACTCTGTGTCTCTTGCAGTTTTCAGGATTTTGATGTTCAGGGATCACGGCGATGCAGTTCGGATTGGTTAACAATAGGAACCTACAAGAATGTGGAAGGTTATAGAGCATGTGGCTCCTCCATTCCATCACCATACATCTCTTCACAAGACCATGTTTGGATCAGGTTTCATTCGGATGACACTATTTCTAGGAAAGGCTTCAGATTGGCCTACTTTGCTGGTATGTTTCAGATAAGTGCCATTGATATGCTTTCTTTTTATTAGGGCTGTCGATCAATCACAGTTAACTCATGCAATTAACTAAAAAAAAAAAAAAAATAATCGTGATTAATCGCACTGTTAAACAATAGAGTACCAAATGAAATTTATTAAATATTTTTGGATGTTTTTCTCCTTTTTAAAATATATTGATTTCAATTAAAACACAGATTACAAAGTGTCCACTTCCTGTTATCATATATCTGGGTACTGCTTCCCTCCCTGCTGTCCCCTGCACGAGTACCTTGGATGTGCCGGGCTCAACCCACCTATGGCTGCAGCAGTCACGCTAACTGCCAGTGCCGAGACTTCAGGCTTTCAGTTGTCTCCCCGCACATGGCACCATGTGGCACCACAATGGAAGCGGTGGCAACACATGCTAGCCTGCCTGATCCCCCACAGGCTCCTCTCACTCTCCTGACACCGTCAGCCTTTTAGCTAGCTGGCAGTGACAAGAGTGCTCAGGACACCGGTGCAGAGCAATCCCTCCTCACAACAAATTCCTCTCACTTGTCCCTCCTTTCACAGAGGCACTGTGGAACCGCAATTCACACACTCAAGGGACTTCCTGGGGTCACCTATCTTGCAGTCACCCCTACTTAACATCTACTTCTCTCTGGACCCTCAGGCAAGGTCTACACATTTTTCCTCTGGGCTGCAGGGAGAATTTTCACCTTATCAGATGTCCCATCCACAGTCGAGAGGTCATAGAAAAGCTGTTTTGTCCTGCTCTGAGGGTCCTGCCCATGGTGTGTGAACCCCTGGATGACATCACCCATGCCCTTCCCACCACAGTGGCTATATTGGGCTCCAGAGACTCCTTATACTTAGGACCACACATTATACCAATGCAGCCAGGCACCAGACTTGCTCGGTTCTACCAGCTGTCAGCCCTGCCACTGACTCCAGACACCAGGCAGCCCTGTCACAACTGCAAGAGCAAGCACAGCCTGCCTCTAACGTGTGAGAACCAGTTGTTCTCCAAGAGATGTCCCTGTGGGTGCTCCACTCCAGGTGTTGGTGCATCCCTGTGCCTTCGATCGGAGATTTTTGCAGCAGTACTCGTACTGGCCCCACATGTGTAGAGTTCCCTCCAATCTCTGCTCAGGAGTCCCTTTTCTCCAGGACTCCCCATCATGATAGTATTAGATGTTTAGGCTGAAGGAGAGGAACAGAGATGTTGACCCATGGTGCCTCAGCAGGTCATTAGGGGAGCTGGAAATACAAACTACATCTTCTTAGTCATAGTCCTGTGCCCAAACCATTGGAGAATACAGCTTCTGTATTGCTTTCTTTTAAATACCCCATGTCTATTGTTCTGTTTAAAGCTGTGTTCATCAAGCTAAGTTCCTGAGGATGTGCTGTACAGAGTCCATCCATCATGCAACTTTGAAACAGTACCTGGGAGTTTTGTAAATATGGATCCAACTAACCTAGCTTATAACATGGTTTGGCAAAAACTTTTTTAAAAAACCTATTCATGTTTAAATAAACATGGTTTTAATGTTTTTGTCCCAACCTTATTGCAGAATCAGATTATAAAGTCTTCAAACCATGCTTTACAGCTGAGTGTAGGTGGAGTCTTAATAAATTAATCCTTGATAAGAAGTGCTATTGCAACTACAAAATGGCTCTGGAAGACAATAGCAGTCAATACAGTGTGTGGCTCTAAAGATAGGTCTTAATACTGAATACACTACTGAATACCTTGATGCTGGTTTTAGTGTCTCCCCAGGCTATCCAAATCTAGGCATACCTGTCAGGTATCAGCCCACCCCCCAGCTTCTTGGCAATATATTTTTGTTTTCTGTTCTGCCTGCTGCTGGGCTCTGCTCTCCTATCTGTTTCAAGGTAGGCAGGAGAAAAGTAGGAGCAGCCAAAGAGAGTGGTGGTCGTCTTGGTCTGTGGGGGAGCTGATGAGGGGTATAATTGCTTCGAGCGCTGCCTCCTTCCTTTGAGTTCCTGGTTGCAGAGCAGGAGATGGGAAGAATGCTGTATGCTCTGAAGGGGAGCAGAGCCTGCTGCTTTAGTGAAAAAGAGCCTGTTCCCTAATTTACTGGGGCATGACAATCTTGTGGTTTGGGTGGGAAGGGGAAATTACTTTTATCTAACCCTTATTATCATTTTTGGTATCTTTGTGCAGATAGGGGGACCAGATTTTTTACTGCTGTAAATGGTCATGGCTCTGACTTCAGTGGTGCAGCCTTGATTTACAGACGCTGATAATCAGGCTCAAGCTGTCGTATTAGCAGAATTTGCTGTTTAAAATACTGTATTGTATTTGGATGTATTTGGGGTTGCAATGATTTACGGAGACCTAAATAGTTATAAGGTACTCTGTAACCACATGGTATTTATAATTAACATCCAATAATGACCAGGAAGTACTGGAGTCTTATAAAAGTTACCTATATTTACAAATTGTTCAATGTGTGTTTTCAGGAAAATCTGATGAACCAAGATGTGATTGTAACCAGTTTCATTGTGCTAATGGAAAATGCATTCCAGAAACTTGGAAATGTAATAACATGGATGAATGTGGAGACAACTCTGATGAAGAAATCTGTGCAATAGCTAATCCTCCAACAGCTTCTTCCTTTCAGCCTTGTGATTACAACCAGTTTCAATGTCTTTCTCGCTTCACCAAAGTTTACACCTGCCTTCCAGAATCTTTAAAATGTGATGGAAACATTGATTGTCTTGACTTAGGAGATGAAGTAGACTGTGATGTGCCAACATGTGGGCAGTGGTTAAAATATTTTTATGGTACTTTCAATTCTCCCAATTACCCAGACTTTTATCCTCCTGGAAGCAACTGCACCTGGCTGATAGATACTGGTGACCATCGCAAAGTAATTTTGCGCTTCACTGACTTTAAACTTGATGGTGCTGGTTATGGAGATTATGTCAAAATATATGATGGATTAGAGGAAAATCCACGCAAGCTTTTGCGTGTGTTAACTGCATTTGACTCTCATGCACCCCTTACAGTTGTTTCTTCTTCGGGGCAGATAAGAGTGCATTTTTGTGCTGACAAAGTAAATGCTGCAAGAGGATTTAATGCTACATATCAAGTAGATGGCTTCTGTTTGCCATGGGAAATTCCCTGTGGCGGAAACTGGGGTTGCTACACAGAGCAACAGCGCTGTGATGGCTATTGGCATTGCCCAAATGGAAGGGATGAAACCAACTGCAGCATGTGCCAAAAAGAAGAATTTCCCTGCTCTCGAAATGGCGTTTGCTATCCTCGTTCAGATCGCTGCAACTATCAGAATCATTGCCCTAATGGCTCAGATGAGAAGAATTGCTTCTTTTGCCAACCTGGAAATTTTCACTGTAAAAATAATCGCTGTGTTTTTGAGAGCTGGGTATGTGATTCTCAAGATGATTGTGGTGATGGTAGTGATGAAGAGAATTGCCCGGTCATTGTACCCACCAGAGTAATAACAGCAGCTGTCATTGGGAGCCTTATCTGTGGTTTGCTCCTTGTCATTGCACTGGGATGTACTTGTAAGCTGTATTCATTGAGGATGTTTGAACGAAGGTAAGTACACATGTTCCCAAAGCTAAGATAAAGTATTTATATAATTTACACAGTAAACAATTTAACATAAGCATATATCAATAAGAATGGTCTTATTAGTATTGTGTAACTTCTAAAGGTATTCTTCCCTCTCTGTATTTTTAAATTCTTTTTGGCAGTGATGGTGGGGATGATAGGGGAGAATAATTTTGATCACTTGCCTGTGGGCAGCTAAAATGTCATATTTAGTTGTCCAACAGGAAAAAAAATGAAAAGGTGCTGATTTTTAGGCTGTGGTCTCATTCTGAAGTAAATTAAATATTGTTGCCATGATTGACTGGCAGCATTTCTGTGCGTTCTGCTTGTTCTGTTTTGGACTGTCATATGCCAAAGGGGATTCTCATTCTTCTTTTTCTTAGTGTGTCTACCTCTCACTGACTTGTGTGTTAAATTTTGTCCTTATCTTAATATGAATTAAAATGCTGCTTTTGTCACCAGTCTTATACTGAAAGTAGGTGGAATTGTGTAATCAAACTGAATTAAAAATTCTACTACCATAAATCAGTTATCAGTTTTGATCTGGTCTAACCCCTGTCTAAGAATATATGCTATCTGTTTATGTATTATATAACTTTTTATTCTTCTCGAAAGATCATTTGAAACACAGTTGTCAAGGGTCGAGGCTGAGTTGTTAAGAAGAGAAGCTCCTCCATCTTATGGACAGTTAATTGCTCAAGGCTTAATTCCACCAGTTGAAGATTTTCCTGTTTGTTCACCAAACCAGGTAAAATGTTTCTATTTTTATCCCTGAATAGGCCATCCAATTAAAATTTTTGTAAACTTTGCTTTCTAACTACCATGTTATGGGTTTTGAGATGTATCACTTTCTTCAGCCACATCAGTATTTTTGTACTACAATTACTTTTAAATATTGGACAACTTTCCACCCTAAGAGATAGTGACCGCATACAGCTGAATCACTTTGCAAACAATGTAAACAAAATTTTTAAAGGAATGCCAATATCTAACAATAGTAAAAAGTATGTTACGTGAAAAGTTACAACTGGTAGGTGCAGTGGTGGATGTTGTGTATATATTGCATACAAAGATCATTAAGGTTGCAAAGTCAATCACTCAGAAGTTGGGAAAAGTCAGAATTAGGTTTCTTCAAGTGCTTGCTCATGTCGATTCCAAGTACTGCGTGCTGCATGCAGAGTTATCGAAAGGTTTTTTCCCTAATGGTAACTGTCAAGTTGGCTGTGAAGTTCACAGAAGGCACGCCTTCATGGCAGTGTATACAGGCATGTTGTGTCTTGTGTGAGGGTTCCATTCTGCAGTTACCGCGTAAAGCGGAAACCACGTATAGCCAGAACCCATTGACTTCAATGGGAGGCGAAATTGCGCCCCCTGCAGGACGGTTTTTTTTAAAAAAAATTCTCCTTTTTTTGTTTTTGTGGACCGCATAAAGCGGAAATCGCATATGTTAAATATACCTAAGACGCGACATGCCTGTATATAGGTCCCTGCTGACCTGCCACCTCTTTAGTTCCTTATTACCACCAGTGACAGTTGTTGGAGCAGCTATTGCTACAGCAAGCGATCCTCTAGTGGACTCTTTCTAGTGCTTCTGTAAATAGTTTAAAAACTTTGTATTAGTTAGTTAGAGGTAGTTCTTTATTAGATAAGTTTTCAGTTGGGCGTGGTTCTCCCCCAAGCCCCAACTCTGTATCCCTTCCATGGGACTGTGGCATGCTGCAGTCTCAAGGGTTCAAGCCATGCAGGTCCTGTCGGAAGCCTGTGCCAAAGGGAGGACCCACGTGACTCCTGTTTAAAGTTTTTGTGGGAAGCCAATCAGACTGAGAAGTGGAGGATCTGTATAGCCTTCTGCCAAAGAACTAAAACGGAGAGGGACTTTAAGCTAAAGTTGCTCCACATGAAGTTAGCCCTTCATCCGTAGATAGCACAAGTGACATCTGACGCTAAGTCAGCACTTCAAGTTTAAAGAACTACTTTTGATGGACTCCCATTCAGAGTTTGGCTTTCTCAAGGATGGCAGCAAGGTCATCACGAGGGCCACCTTACAGGCCTCCTTAGATTCGGTAGACTTGGCAACCTACACTGTGGCAACAGCTATAGCCACGAGAAGCTCATGGCTTCAGGTTTCAGGACTCCTGCATGAGGTCCAGCTGACCATTCAGGTCTATCCTTTCAACTGCATAGGGCTATTTTTGGAGCAAACCGACACTAAGCTCCACAGCCTAAAGGATTCAAGGGCAATTCTGAAATCCCTGGGGCTTCATACACCAGCTCCTCCTCTCCCCAGAAAGCATTTTAAACTGCAGCCTGCTCCTTGATTCTACCGAGCTCCTCCTAAGCAGAACTATAGCAGTAAGCGGGGTAGAAGTAACAGACGGAGACCCTCTCAGTCCTCCTCTAACCAGGGCCAGGGCTCAGCAAAGCAGCCCCCAGCCTCCAAGCCAAACTTTTGAAGTTGTGTCCGGGGGTGACACACCAGTTCAGATCTTGGATCCTTCCTCTCCCTTTTTGAATCGTCTATCCCATTTCTACTATGCCTGGGCACAAACTACCTCAGGTCACTTGGTCTTAGGCATGTAGAATTGGGATATTCTCTCCAATTCTGTTCCCTCCTGTCTTCCCACCCTCCTTCCCCATCCCTTGGCCTCATACTGAATGTAGCAAAGTTGACCCTAACCCCGACTCAGAGAACAGAGTTCATCAGAGCTCTCCTGGATTCCAGTCAGGTCAGGGTATTCCTCCAAGAAATTCACTTTCTCACCATGGGCACCATCATAGAGGAACTCATGTGATATCCCACCACTACAGCACTAAATTGCCTGAAGCTGCTTGGCCATATGGCCACTTGTACATACGTAGTACAGGTTTAAGATTAGCAGCCGTGTTAGTCTGTATCCGTAAATAAGATGAGGAAGACTTTGTAGCACCTTAGAGACTAACCAGCTTATTTCAGCATAAGCTTTCGTGGGCTATAGCCCACTTCATCGGATGTACAGAATGGAAACAGCCTCTTAAAAAGATTGTACATTAGCATACCAATTCTTTTCTTTTTTTCTTTCTGTGTGTATAAATGCATCTTGCTTCTGTTCCAGTCTGTGCATCCGATGAAGTGGGCTATAGCCCACAAAAGCTTATGCTGAAATAAACTGGTTAGTCGCTAAGGTGTTACAAAGTCTTCCTCATCTTATACACATAGTACAGCATGCCAAGCTGCAGCTCCTTCCCCTTCAGGCTTAGCTAGCCTCAATGTACAGGCTGAATTTCCTAGACAAATTGCTTACATTCAGTCCCGCAGTTATTGAGTCCCTCAGTTGGTGGCTTGACCCACAAGCAGTGTGTGCAGAAGTGCGTTTTTCTGGGCCTCAATCCTCGCTGTCTCTAGGAATGGACATGTCAATATTGGGTGGGGGGCACACTTAGGCAGACTCAGGGTCTCTGAGAACTTTTCTTTGCACATCAACTTCAGGGAGCCAAGAGCGATCCATCCTGCTTCACGACGTTCCAGGCCCATCTTGAGGGCACATGTGTATCAGTATTGACTGAGAACACATCAGCGATGTTTTATATAAACAGACAGCATGGTGCACGATCCTCTCCCCTGTGCTGGGAAGCCCTTAAGCTCTGGGACTTTTACATCGCTCCTTCAATACATCTTGAACATCGTGCCTTTCAGATCCCCAAAACAAATTGGCCGATCATTTTCAGCAGGTCATTCACAATCATGAGTAGTCCCACCACCCAGATATTGTGATCAACCTCTTGCAACGGTGGGGATTTCCCCAAATAGATTTGTTTTCAATGAAGTACAAGAGGAAGTATCACCAGTTTTGAACCTTCCTGAATCACAGCCTGGGCTCACTCGCAAATGCTTTTCTCCTCCCTTGGAAGGATAACCTACTACATACTTTCCTGCCCTTTCCACTTGTACACAAAGTAATGCTGAAGATCAAAAGGGAGAGAGCATCAATTATCTTAATATCACCAGCGTGGCCTCACCAACACTGATTTACCACACTTCTAGACCTGTCAGTGGACACACCAGTTACCCTGCCCCGGGCCCATATTTGATCACCAAGGACCACAGCTGCCTCCAGTATCCCAGGCTGCAGTCTCTCCATTTCATGGCATGGAAGCTCTGTGGCTGAACCCCTTAGAGCTCACATGTTCAGACGCTGTTAGGAGTCCTCTTTAGCCGCAGGAAGCCATCCACTAGATCCACCTCTCCAGCAAAGTGGGAAAAAATCGCCATTTGAGCATTACAAAAGCACACTCCACCCTTACTTGTATCAGTTTCCTTTATCCTGGGCTACTTGCTGCATCTAAAACAGAAAGGTTGTCAGTATCTTCAATAACTGCCAGTGCACTTTTATCTCAGCTTTCCATCCCAGTTCACCTGGGTGCTTAGTTTTTTGCAAACCCCATGGTGGGCTGCTTCCTCAAGGGATTAGACAGGCTGTCTCGTCAAGTACAACAGCCAACTCCCCAATGGGATCTCACCTGTGCTCTCTAGACTGATGGGACCTCCTTTTGAGCCCTTGGCAACGTGCTCCCTCCTCTATTTCTCCTGGAAAGGAGAAGAAGAAAAAGAGACTTACCTCTCGTCACTGTTGTTCTTATAGATGTGTTGCTCATATCTATTCCAAAATCCACCCACCTTCCCTCCTGGAATATTTGACAAGAAGGAACTGAAGAGGCAACAGGTCAGCAGGAACATATATGTAAGCTGCCATGAAGGCATGACTCCAGGGAGCTCCACAGCCCACTCGGAAGGTTTTTCCTCTAGCAATACCTGTCAACAACTATGCACATGGCATGCACACACCTACTTGGAATGGACTTGAGCAACACATCTCGAAGAATTCCAGTTATGAGAGGTAAGTAACTTTTGTGTGTGTGTGCAAACCATAATTTTGGATCCGTTGTGCATACACATGTTGATATAGTCTAGAGCTAAAACGAAAACTCTTCATTCATGTAAAATGACTATAATATATTCCTAAATTCCCAAAGCTGACTATCTTTAAAGAAAAACTTAGTCTTCCCTCAAACTTCCCTTTAACTGCACATCTTGAAATCTCTTGACACTTCACTGAGTGGCTACTCTCACGGAGCCTTTTGGGAAAACTTGGTGAACTGCAAAGTACATTATATTTTCAGGAAAATGCCATTAGATACCAATCCAACCAATGTAAAGATCATTTATAAGCCGTGATGCTAATAAATACTTGTAGTAGTCAATGTTCCATGTTTTGTATTAAGTTAACAGGGGGGACTTGTTGCTCTTCTTAACACAGAGCTATCCATACATCAGACTTTTTTAATGTTAACTCCTTTTAGAGCTGTTTGGTGATCTGAGATTCCACGTTTCAGACATGACTGAGATATTTTTGCATAGAAATTGGGTGGCTATTACTTTCCTAATAGCGTATATTATACCAGAACGGAACAACTGGCTTCATTGATGGAAGCAGGTGGAGAGACACAGCCGCCAACAACAAATAACTTCATAGCATTTTGTTGGAAATGCTATACTCCATATTTATCCTACAAAGATAGCTCTTCCCTCTGTACGGAAATGTTTCATGTTCAACAGTGACTTTGGTCTGGATGGGATTCTGAGCTGCACATATGTAATAGATGATAGAATCTGCCTCCATATGAGGCCTGTTTAAAAAACGTTTTGTATTTACAGCTGTGGCTCATACAACTTGACACTTCCTTTTCCTGTTTTAAGCATAGGCAGTTTGTCTTAGGACTCAGGAATGCAGGCTGTTTAAGCTGAACATTATAAATCTCAGCTGGACACAACCAAGTTCTTTCAGTGTTTGGCAACATTCAGAATAAAGAAAATAACAGGACATATAGAAGTTGGTAAAAGATTATTTCCCCTCTGTAACAGAGAAAAGAAGGAAAATTCTTCACAGAACAGTTGTTTTTCTTCAGACAACTAGGATGATGGAATCACCGTGTTGGGAATTGAATAAAATAAATCAAAATGACTTGTTCCTTGATCAAAATTGCTTCCAAATCAAAGGAAGTGGTTCTGTACTACTTGTACAATATATCCTTGTGACCCTCCTGTGATTTGGGTATGCCTCTGTACTTCCTTTATAGAAGTAAATTTGAACAGTAATACAGATTTATAGACATCTTTCATAGAGAGTCAGTAGTCCTTTGGCTGTTTCTGAATCTCATAGAATCTAAGGAGATATCATTTTAGTGAAGAGGACTGTAGTGCAGTTTTGAGAGGAGATAAGACGGAATGATAGAAGTATTAAATATTGACTGGTACAATACAGATAAATGAGGCTCTTCTGTTTACCTCTTTTCCTAATACGAGATCAGAATGTATATGTAAATTTTCTTAATATACCACAAGGTAGTACATTAAAACATTTATAATAACTTTTGGAAGTAAAGTACAGTAGAAACTAATAAATGGAAATTTACGAATTACCGAATGTAGAATAAGGAATATAGTTATACCACATCACAAAACATATTCCCATCTTAATGGTTGTTTATGATGGTTTATAAAAGAAGTGAATGTACAAAAATTATTTATAGTGAATTGACACTAAACTCCCAACATTCTTTGACTATGATCTTGCAAGATCATGTATGCTTCAGTTTAAATGCATAGTAAGTAGTCATAGAGGATGAGTAGTCATATGTGTAAACTCATGTGTAAGTGCTTAAGTAGTAAGGCTTAAATCATATTTGAAAAGTGAGTGCAACCATCAAATTTTGTTTTAACAAATAGGTAGATCAGCAAAGGTCTACAAAAGATACTTTACCTTAATGCATATTTTGTTCTATACTTTATTTATTCTATTTGTTTAATTAGGAAGTATTAACAGATTTACAAATCGTTGCCATGTAAATATCACAAATAAAGCAATCATTACAACAGTGAGCTTTTTTTAAAAAAAACACACACATTATATAGTGTGAAATCATTCCGTGTAACAGGAGGTTGTTGCCATAATACAGAGGGAGCATCATTACCACCCATGACTTTCAATTTGTGGGGATTTTATTAAATTGAGTGAAATCTCTGACACTTAATGGGCCAGGCATGTCTATCAAATGTTGTTAAAAAAAAATTGGACAGGTGTGCTCTGTTTGTTTGTTTGTTTGTTTCTTGGAAGATATATATATACTTTGAATATTGAATAAAAGGTAACCAAATAGCTCAATATTTAGTTTTTTCTCTATTTTGTTTGGTATGTAATTGTGGTTATGGAAAATAAACCTACCAATCTCCCATATTTTTTTCAAACCATTTCTCTATGGTTGGACTGGTGTCATTCTCCTCCTCTCCCCCTTTCCCCCTCCAATACGAGGCTACCAGCAGAACCGCTAGTAGCAGATGAGGTTAATTCTTGATTTTCTTTTGTGTGACCACTTGTGTTAGGGAGCCACAGTAGGATTACCGAAGGATCATATGGTAATAAATATTGAATAACTTTTGATTTGTCGTTAAGGCTTGCATCCCAAGACACACTGACTGGACACGTTCAACGTATATGCATAAAAAAACTTTTCACCCCAATTTCTCCATCATTTATCCTCATTTAGAGTGTGTGTGTGTGTGCGCATGTGTATTTATATATTTATTTAGCCATGAAAGCAGTATCTTAAAGAATTTTTCTGTTACTGTGCTATAAACTAAGATTGCTGGTCCTCTTTTTCAGCTCAAACCCTATTCCTTTGGGGTAAATTGTCTATCCAGGTCCCTTTCCCAGTATGCCAAATATGAATATTTTTTGTTAAGAAAGTTATCTGCCAAGATTGATATCAGTTTTTTTTTTATGTTTCCTGATTGACCAGATGCTATCACCTCTGTTAAGGTTAGATTTCTGGTATAAAACTTTTTTAAGGCATTATATTTAACTTTTTCTAACGTGAACCATTGGAGAGAATGCCAGTTAAACTTGGTTTTGATTTCTAAATAAATTAGAAAAGTTTCTTTATTGAATAGCTGGCCAGTTGTATGTATTCTCTGGCATCTCAGCCTTTAAAACTCTGCTTTATGATTTGGGTTAAAATCTAGATTATTTGCAGTGGCTGTCATTGGGGAGGGAGAACAATAAATCTTGTCTTTAATTCTATCCCAGCCTTTGCTGAAAGATACATCTGATTTTTTTAAAATCATGGTAGCCTAGCAAGGTTTACATTCCTGCAATCTTTTAGTAAAGACCTAGTGTTTGCTGGATTACAGCAAACTCCTAATCCACTGCTGTTCTGAACTAGCTGGCTTGATACTGTAGAATATTTGGAATATAATAGGTCTATACAAAGTGTCTACAATCATTCTTGTTTTTTTCTTATTCTAACATAATCCTCCTCATTCCTGCTAGAATTTTATGTTACAGGATGATTTTGAAACAAGAAAGAGATCCTTGGTAAAATGTTTGTTTTGACCATGGCTATTCTTCCCAATCAGGAAATTTTGTACTCTCCCTGGCACTCCAGATCATTTTTGATATGCTGAGGTAGTAGTTTGACATTTACATCATAGAGCTCCTCTAGATAGTTTGAAATTTAGAATCCTAGATATCTTACAGAGTTTGTTGTCCGTTTGTACCCAAATGCTTTCTGGACAAATAATTTTTCAAAGTCTGGCAAATTTATAGCTAGCATTTCAGGTTTGGCATAATTTACTTTTAAATCCAGACTTCTCCAAAGTCCTGGACTACTTTAGATACTAATTTTGGGGAAATATTTTTGGTAAAATACATAATCTGTCTATAAAACTATTTTCTGATGTATTCCTTCAAGTTTTATTCCTGTGATAGATTTATTATTGTTCTTTATCATCTGCAAAAAGCTCCATGGCTGGTGCAAAAAATAAAGGAGACATGGACATCCCTGTGTAGCCCCTCTGCATAATTTAACCCCCATTAAGTTGCATACTTGCTATTGGTCTGGTGTAAAGAGCAGTTATCCTTTCAAGGAATTGGGAGGCAAAGTCTATAAGGGACAGGACTTGAAACAAAGTTCCACTCTGTTCTCTCAAAGGCTTTCTCTAGATCTGTGATAACAAAAGAAATGGATCTCTCTTTGTTCTGGTGTTATGGATGTTTCAGAGTATTTTCCAACAATTGTCTTTAATTCTGTTTGGGGTTTATGTAAACTGAGAACACGAACTGCAGTCAGTTAGCTAGTATTTTTATTCAAGCCTCTGTCATAATTCAACAGTTATGAGTCTTTAGGAACTGCGTAATGTCAGTTTTTTTCCAACTTTAGGGACAACAACCACAGTAGCTTTTTTCACTCTGAAAGTACCTCTTCCAACAGAATAGTGAGAGTTGAAGGATACCCCTCAAGGAACCACAAATACCTCCTTTAATACCTTGTAAAATTTTAGCCTACACTTTATATTAAAAGTGTGCAAGCATTTATGCAAAATTTGAGGCTAATTTCGTTCCTTTGCCAACAACTGGGAAGCTCTTGTTTAGGAACAGATACAACATTACAAAATAGATGCTTGCTGTCTAAGGAGATGGAGAGAATATTATCTGAACTGTTTATAAATTACCCATGAATTAATACAGGGTTTTTTAAAGTTCTTTTCATTTGCCAGAGCTAGTCATAAAGGACCATTTCTTCCTCCAGTTACAAAAATAGATGTACTTCTAATTTTCATTGATATAAGTAGTTGTTCTGAAGAAGTTTTTGTTGAGATTAATAGAAACCTTAACTTTTGTGTATAGGCTTCATTATCACTTAAGCTTAGAAATTTGGTGTTTAACTCTCCTCTCTCGTCCTTCTTCAACACAAAACATTTGCCCAATCTTGTCACTTCTTTTCAACAGCACCTCTAAAATCTGTTTTATCTTTAACCTTCCAAATGAGTCATTCTTGATATACCTTGGTTATCTTGCACCTCAACAACTTCAGCCTGCCTGCGTTTCACTGTGCAGCTCCTCCTTCACTTTCCCCTATTGCTCTTCTAACCAAATTACATCCCTTTTCATGTCCATTCACCTCATACAGGTCCTTGAATTTTGGAAATCCACATCCCATCTACTTTACTGTTAAAATTTCCTCCCCCTCCCCAACCAAGCCTTCATGTTAGTCGTCCCATTGTAGTCTTTTTCACACCTTGCGGGATGTATGCATCTTCCATACCAATCTTGTACTCAGAATAGTCTCTCACTACTTGTACTCTCCATCTACATTCCTCTAAAATTTGCACTTAGTGATGCCTTTAATTGATCTTCCAAATGTCCCAACAGCATTCCAAGATTATGTCTACAACCTGTGTTTTGCCTGGACTATAGTTGATTTTAATATAGGTTCTTGTCACTACAGCAATGAGTGTGGATCTGAGCACCTAGATTTAGATCTCTCTTTTCTCTTCCCTTCCCTTCATACTCTCTCCTGGTTCTTGTCATGCAGACAGAGAGCAAAAGACCAGAAGTCTGAAGTGCAGACAATGCGATGTTTATTGGGGTTTAGTTCCAAGCATATATATTCTGAAGTCCTCCTTACCTGCTGGGCTTATCTCTGTATGCCAATAAATTGAAGCCCTTTGTACCAGTCAGGCGTCTCTTTATACTCTGATAGTTTTCCCCTTCCCTTCCTCCAACTATAGTTCTATATGCCAATAGAACCCCTCTTCTTCTGAAAACTAGCTCCACACACCAGTGAAGCTTCCTCTTCCCAGTGTTCTGTTTCCAGCTCTGAAGCCAGAGAGCATTTATCCTGTGTCTCCCTTCCCAATTCTGATGCTGCAGAGCCTTGCCTATGTCCCTGTTCCTCATTCTCCTATTCCCAGTCCCCATTTCTCCATTACCATTCCCAATTACCTCATGTTAGCAGTCCCAGATATACCTGCAATGCATGCCCCTAGTCACGTCGCTTATAACTTATGGTCATGTTCCATTCTGAAAGGTGGTGAGTTAGGGGTCTTCATCCCACCCCTTTTGTACCCCATAGGCGGGGTAAGAAGTGAGATTGTGCTCTGGTCAGGGGCAGGCCTTTCTCTGATCTTTTAGTGTTACCTCTTCCTCCTCTCCTCTCCTCCATCCTCCCTTTCCCCTCCCAGCTGTTGCCTGACCTTGCTTTGAGATAAGGCGTTGAGGCAGTCATCAAGTGTGTGCTCATATATTACATTCCCACCATGCCCAGTAACACTTTAACTGCCTTATCCCTTCTCTTCCAATTGAACAAAAAGCCCCATCTGGTCGTAGGAAATGCAACCCAGTGTCTTTGTTCATTGTTCTTCACACACATTAGTATAAGAGATAAAAGTATCAAAAAGTCAAACCCAAAATTCTATCTCAGGCTAACAAACATCTCTGAGCCTGAGAAGAAGCCAGTAATATGTTGGCACTGGCCCCCGTTTAGATTCTCCCCCCCCCCATACCTCCTACCCACCGGCAGCCTTACTGATCAGCACCTGCCTTCCCTCCCTGCACCTCCACATTAGTTGTGTCATGGCATGCAGAGGGACGAATGAGGTCATGGCAGGCTCAGGGGAGGGGGCGGGAAGGAGTGGAGTGGGGACAGAGCTGGGGTTGAGCAGTGAGCACCCCCAGGTACATTGGAAAGTTGGTACCTGTACAAGGAGCTGCATATTAACTTCTGAAGAGCCGCATGTGGCTCCAAAACCACTGGTTAGTGAACCCCTGCTGTATGCTAACATTTAGGTTGTGCGCTCCTTTGGGCAGGAGCTGTATCTTTCTCCTGTTCTGGCACACTGTCAGCTCGCAGTGACTAATTTGTGTCTCTTTTTCTCTCCCCCCCCCCCCCCCCCCCCCTCCAGGCTTCAGTTTTGGAAAACCTGAGACTAGCGGTACGATCTCAGCTTGGATTTACCTCAATCAGACTTCCGATTGCCGGCAGGTCAAGTAACATTTGGAATCGAATTTTTAATTTTGCAAGGTCCCGTCATTCTGGATCACTGGCAGTGGTCTCAGCAGATGGAGATGATGTTGTTGCCAGTCAGAGTACTAGTAGAGATGCTGACAGAAATAATACTCACAGAAGTCTATTTTCAGTTGAATCTGATGACACAGACACAGAAAATGAAAGAAGAGACACAGCAGGAGCAGTTGGTGGGGTTGCTGCCACTTTGCCTCAAAAAATTCCACCTGCAACAGCAATAGAAGCAACAGTGGGTGCATGTGGAAGTTCCTCAGCTCAGAATACCAGTGGTGGTAATACAGATAATGGAAGAGAAATGACAAGTGTAGAACCCCCAAGTGCAAGTCCAGCACGCCACCAGCTCACTAGTGCACTAAGTCGTATGACTCAAGGATTACGTTGGGTACGCTTTACTTTAGGGAGATCAAGCTCAGTAAATCAGAACCAAAGTCCTTTGAGACAGCTTGATAATGGTGTCAGTGGAAGAGATGAAGATGACGATGTTGAAATGTTAATTCCAGTTTCTGATGTAGCATCAGACTTTGATATGAATGACTGTTCAAGACCCCTGCTTGATCTCTCCTCAGATCAAGGACAAGGGCTTAGGCAGCCTTTCAGTGCAATGCATCATGGAGTAACATCATGTAAACGAGATGGCCCATGTGAGTGCTGTGGTATTGTACACACTGCCCAGATACCCGACACTTGCTTAGAAGCAGGACTGAAAAATGAAACTAGTGATGATGAGGCATTGTTACTTTGTTAGGTACGGATTGAATAGGGAAGATTGTATACAAGTTGGAGCAATATCAGTCATTGTTTTGTACTTCATAGCTGAGAAAACTAGATTCTAGTTTTAAAAAGTCCAGGGCAGAATCATGTGATTAACATGTTTATGCTTGTGTGGTTGAATATATTTTTCTTATACTGGGTAACTCCGGACTACTAAATTGAATGTTTTAATGACTCAGAATAAATGTATCCAGTATAAATGAGTTACTCTTTAAGTAACCAGTGTTCATCCAGTTAGTTTCAAGTTAGTTTATCCTGGTACTGTAGTTCACAATAGAAACATGGCTACTCAAGACTTATTGACTGCCTGTTTGTTTACCCCATATTAACAGGTTAATTTGTACAGAATTTTTCCTTTGGAAATTGAATCCATTGTAGTATTGCCAACATACTTGTAACTTAATATACTAAACTCTGGTAAGGATTGTTAATGTAAAATGTGTGTTTTTCCTTTTGAGGTTTATATAACATTTTGTCTAAATATTATTGAATTACATCGTGTGAACTTTTTCAAAGGGAGAGACTTTCAGCATAACACTTTTTTTCTTTCAAAAGTTCATAATGCAGTGATGTATAAAATGTAGGTATAATTAAACTGATGTCAAAAGCCCTTTTATAGTCTTTATAATGTTGGAATCCAACATTTTAATAAATTGCAATCCAATATGGTACAACTAAGTAGGATATAAAATTCAAGGTCATTCATCATCTCAGTTTGAGGACAAAAAATCAAATAGCTGAAGATGTTACAATATGCATTCTTAAAAATGTCTGATATAGGTACAAATACTAAACAGGATACGTTCCAACTGGTAATAGATCTTTCCCTAGTAATATAGGTATAAAGCTTATTTGGATTCCAAGGGATTTGCACTAAAATCATGTTGAGGTCTCTAATGAACTTAGTGCACAAGCACTATCACTTTAAGTACTATTCTTTAATATTGCAATTGCTATATATTTCCATAGCTCTTTTCCTGGGGAGTTGCATTTTGTTACAATTGAATTTACTTTACTAAATCCCTATTTATTCATTGTATTTAAATATAATTGATTTGCTTGGTTTCAGGCTGGTGGTTCAAAAAAAAAAAATCCCCTTCAGTATATCCATTTAATTTTTTTTGTAATATTACAAGTTGGAGCAAACAGATCAGTGAAAAAATTGTTTTATTTCCAATTTTGTGATAAGCAGGTTAATGTGTGGCAACTAGCATGATAGCAGGAATCTACATCTTTTTTAAAACAAAAAAAAAATTGTCAACTACTGTCTTATTTATTCTTTGCCAGTCTGTTTTGAGTAGGCTTAATAATTCAGTATGAAAAATGTATTTGTGTGTGACTATGCTATTTATTAAATTTTAAATACTTTGCTGAATGTCATTTTAAAGCATGTTTAAAGTCTTGTGCATTTCTGTTATGTTATGCTGTCAGAACTGACTAAAATGTTTTAATATGTATCAAAATTAAAATGAATTTTTGTTATGTTTTGAGGTACTTTTTAAAGATAAACCCAAAGATCTACTTGTTTTTATTTTTTTTATTATTTTTTTAAAACCCTCATCCATGGAGTACAAACCCAATCTAAAAATTGAATAGATTGCAAAGTAGACATCTTGCTCACTTCATTCACAGTCAGCAATCTGAGAAAATGAAGCACAATTTTACAGCCCATACATTGACTTTATTTTCAAGAGGTAACAGGTGTATATCCAGCTCAGTATGATCCTGCAGATTTGAGCTTTGGGTAACCTATGGTGTTGGGAACTGAAGAATGACAAATTTCAGAGTCCTCAAGTGCAAGCATTAAATGCAGTTGTGCCAGAGGTATTGGGGTACAAATCATTACCTCCAGATTTTGCAGCTTCAAATATTTCTTCAAATATGACATCCTGTTCATCTACCAGCTCTGAAGACTGCACAATTTTTATAAGAGGTTTCTATTTTCTGTGCATGAGTTTCTAAATGTAGAACGAGTTCTACATGTAGATGTAATTTGTTCCTTTCACATACCACATTTTCTCTTTCATCATCTATCATGCAGTCCTAAATATAAAGTTGGTTGCTTGAGCCTCTCTGTAGCATAACTATTTCACTTATCTAGTTTCCAGTTACAAATCCACCATGTGCATGAATGCAAGTGAATATTTTGACCCATCTCTGCTCCAAAATTAATTCCTGTAGAGCACACTGAAAATAAAACAACTTCCTTGGAGTTGTAATTACTCTTGTGTTTTCCTTACTACCATGCTAACAAAATCGGAACTCCTAGGCAAAGTTTATACTTGTTCAAGCTGCTAATCTTAGTGCTAATTCTGGGAAATTCATATTGATTATTTTCATCAATGAGTTAAATCCTCATTGCAACTGGGACTTAATCCACAGGCTCCTTGAGTGATTGCACAAGTCCATTTCCATTCATGTCACTTCAGGTGTGTGCACACCCACTTCACCAGTGAGAGATTTTTCCCTTAGTGGTACCCATTAGGGTGACACATGCCCCCTTAGCTGCCTCATGCTGCTGTGCTATAGTGAAAAGGGTGGAGCGATCCCCCACCTCCCTCAGTCCCTTCTTACTGACTGTGGTATTTTAGCATGCTTCTGCAATTCTCCCTGCCCCTTCAGGAAAATTTCTTGTATATAGTTGGTACTCATTTTTGTAGTGTGTTCTGGTTTTCATAGTATAGTCAATAGATCCGTGTGTTCCAGCTCGTGATGCCCAGTACTGGGGAAATGCCTCAGTCTCTGGGCTTTAAGCATTGCTTGCACCAGCTGCAGGAAATCCATGCTGGTTAAGTGACAACCATTCTCATGTTTAAAGTGCCTCAGTGCAGTTACAGCTGGGACAGAGCTTTTAAGCTCTGAACCAAGAAAGATAGATGAGGCTTCATAATCTTCTCATGGAGGCTGCCCTGCATCCAACTTCAGAGCCTTCCTGTTTGGCATCAATACCAAGCATGTTGACTTGAGCAAGGGGTGCTCCTCCAGACATTACTGAATCCTGGATCCTCTCTCCTTCCCCAGTGCCAAGAAAGAAACATTGTCAGGTTGTATTGAAGAGGACTCATCTGCCAAAAGGTTGAGGTCCCCAGCACCATCAACCAGTAAGCAGACAGGGAAGTGTGTGTCTTTGGAGGGGAGGCACTACCTGGTGCCAATAGCACCTCAGGCAGAATCATGGGCTTTTGATCCAAGTGTTTCTCCTCTTAGTCGAGAATGTGCTGTATAGGAGCTATTTGTTGTAACTGAAAGAACATGGTCTTTCTTAGCTCCTAGGTGAACGCTGATGGAACTATGTCCACTTTTCATCCTTTGATTGATGATCACTCTCTTTTTCCCCAGTCCCATGTCATTCAGGTCCTGGGCCAGTTATATCCCCTTGGGACTTAAACCTGGCCTTAACAAAGCTAATTGGCTAATATGAACCACTGGCTACCTCAGGCGTGGGCAAAGTACAGCCCGCAGGCCACATCCAGCCACCAGTTCCTCCTAACTGGTCCCTGAGCTCCTGGCTGGGGAGGCTAGTTCTTCCCCTGCTGTTCCCCTCCTCTGCAGGTTACTAATCATTTTTTCTGCTCAGTCAGTAGTTTCTGATTCAATAATTAAGTAGTGTTAACAATCTTTTTTCTAGTGTGTCCTTTCTAGATCTCAGCATTACCCATTTGCACATTCTGTACAATCTTGTTACTTGTACTGGGTTATTCCTGGGTCAACTACTTTTATCTCTAGTGCTTAGGCCTATATGGGTATACTGAAATATTACAGCCCTCAGCCTATATGCCTTGAATTATACCCTTACTTTGCTTATATAGCTAACACTTTGAGTATAATCAATGTATTAATCACAGAAATAAATCCTCTATAAATGATTAAGTGAAATAATTGTCTACAAGTCTATTCCCCTCCCCCCCATTGATGGGCTGAATATTATGGAAAAATAACCCCATCTCACACATTATATGTTAATACATAGCAAACACTATAATTTAATATGAACGTGACTTAAAACTTACATGTATTATGTAAGTATCCTACGCTTATTAGGGACTGGTTGTTTCTTTGTACCAAAGCTTGGGTGGTTGACATATTGTTTCTATGGGCTGTTAACATACAAAGCATATAAAGATTCTGGTACTTGAGGTGAGTTTATTCTATGCATTTCTTCATAAATACTACTCTCTACAGTGGCTATGGATGCTGCCAGTCAGTTAATTGTGGTTAGAACGGGAATGGAAATAGGGTGGACTGAACGTGGCTAGTTCATAGGCATTTCTTGACTTATCCGCAGTGAGGATACTGTGGACAACAATCCACTTCCAACCAATTTCTATCCGTACAAGGGTGGTCAATACTCCATCTGTTCCATCAAATAACTTATTCAGAGTTTATTCTGTTTGATCTGTGGTATTACTAATTTCAATTAAATATGAATTTTTCCTTTCTGTTTAAACTGTAAATCTAATGGTGGTGTATCTGCATGAAGGATTGGGGTACTTTTCTGTGTAGATCTTGAGAATCTGAATTGGTAATAAGTCTTGTTTTCAAATCATGTATGGGAGAGATGGTCATATGTTCAATAATCGTATATACTTGGGGCTTAAAATAAAAGTTTGGAGTTGTGACCATATACCTAACTTGAGTATAATAAAAATCTTTGTGATTAGTTACTACACAATATTGTGCCTCTCCATTGTAGGTCACCAGCACTATGGTAGATATCAATTTTAGTTGCACTTGATGTAATACCGATGTTGTGTTGGCTTTCACTAGGTTCTGTTGATACCCTTCCACCTGGACATATAGTGGGTTGTTACTTCAAATACAGTACACCTACAGACCCAGTGATATCCTGCCTGAGAACAATAGGCAACTTGATTGACTTTCCATGTTTGGGTGTCTTGATACACCACCAGCGAAGGTACTTCCAGTCATTCCTTGTAAATGTCTTCTAGGTGACTTATGGAGTGGACAGTAGCAGTTTGATCAAATACATGATTATCTGGGTCAAACATGGGTAATGGCAGCGCAAATGAAACTTATAAAGATTTTGAGATGCCACATGTTTTTTACATAAATAACATTTCATGATTAGGTGGTAGTGTCACAGATCCTAGGTTTCTAATTGCACCAAACACTTTTGACACTGAGTCTGATATTTGGATCTCGCTCCTGCATGTCTTTAAATTCAGTTTGGACAGAATAGATTTAAAATATGTCTATCCTCAAACAACTGTGAAACCTTTTCTAATTCTAAGAATTGTGTTGCTAGTAGCATTTACCAAAAATTCTTCATATGCCAAACAATTTCCTTTTCCATATATTGATTTCTTCGTACATGTCCTATTAACTTAGCTGATTTGGACATGTACGAAGCATGAATGTACATAATGAAGATAGCATGACAGAAGAAGGTGGTAGGAAAGAGACCCACTGAGTAAAGCAGTGGAAGCAATGAGTTGATAGCATCAAAGAAGATGGTAAGTAGGTGGACCTGAGCGCTGCTTTGGGGCAGATTAAATTGGCAGATGCTTGACCCAACTCCAGATGATGGGATAAGGGGAAGGAGTAGTGATGATGGTGCCACCTAGGAATCTATGTTATGGACCAGAATTCTTTTGTGTCTAAGTACTGTAAAAACACAGGGAAGAAGATGGTTCCTGCCCCTGAAGAGCTTATAGTCTAAATATAAACCAAGAGGTAACAGGTGGATTCAGACAGATGGAGTATAAGGAAACAGACCACATTGGTGATCATGAGAGGCAATGATCTCAGTCAAGGTTTTATTGTTGTAGGCCTCACAGCAAAGTAGAGTTTTTGAGGAGGAATTTGTTTTGTGGATGTTGTAGAGAACTTCTTGCAAGTGTGAGGAGCTGCATGGGAGAAAACACAAAGAAGCTTGCTTGAGAATTGAACAAATGGGCTATGGAGGCTGATGGGCTGGTTGGAGGCAGGGGTCAACTTTTCAGTACTGTGACTGAGAGAATAGAAGGAATGGGGATAGGGACTTGCAAGTGAACATGCATAGCTTATGTTTGAAATGATAGAAGAGGGAGTCAGTGAAGGGATGCAAAGAGAGGGGGTTGTAGTAAGACAAGGCCCTGAAACACGAATCCTGGTATCAGAGGCCCAGCATAAGGTTTAAGCTAAAGTAATGGTCAAGACTTCGCTAACATAAAGCAAAGTTAAGCTGTGAGCTGGAGGCAGGCCCTGTTCACAGAAGCTGGCAAGGAAAGGGCTGATGTTGCAAAACTACACAAACCTAGGAGGTACCAGAACACTTCTACATTCCATACAGATAACAAGAAACAGGTGACCCATCCTAAAGATGGGGCAAAAGGGTAATGGATAGAGTTGTTTTGCTTGAACCAACATGTACAAGGTGAGATGCGGAACCTTACTACGTAGAGGGAATGCACCTCAATATGTCAGGAATGATGTGTAACTTGTTTGTATCTGTGTGTAAGAATGCAGCCTGGGGTGGTGTCTTTGTCAGGCCTAGTGGGCAGTGGAGAGTCCCGCCACTGACTGAGCCAGTCCATTGTCAGGGAGCACAAATTTGTAGTATGTCTTGTAGAGTCTATGGGGAAAATATAACTATGCTTCGTTTGACAATAAACCTGGCTCGGGTGCCTTTGTACCGTACTAGTCTGTGGTCTTTAGGGGTTCTCTCGGGGTCTGCTTTGTCAGCGATCTGCACAGAGCGGGGGCAGCATACAGAGGGAACACGCACGCAGACAACTGATGATATCAAACGAGCAGAGCACCACACCGATAGCTACTGACAACAGGAGTGACATGGTCAAAGTGATGGGCTAGGAAAAATATCTGTGCTGCAGCATTCTGAATGGCTATCAGTGGAACAAGACTGCATTTGTCAAGGCCAACGAGAAAGATGTTGCAGTAACTAATGTGAAATAATGCAAACCTGGACAAAGAGGTCTGGCGAAGAGAGGTAGAGATCCAAGAGTCAGTAGGATAGATATGATGATTGAATTTCTCTTTGTGGATGAGATTACCCAAAGGTAGTACAGAGGAAGAAAAGAAAGGGACCACAGAATCCCATGAAGTTCCCACAGTAGGTTGGATGGGAGGGATGAGGCAGATCCTCCAAACTACATGTTGAATGAGTGATTAGAAAGAGAGAAGAAGAATCAGAAGTGGACAGTCACAGAAACCAAAGAAGGACAAGGTTTCAGGAAGGATGGTCAACTGTATCATTGGCAGCAGACAAGTCAGAGGTTGAGGATTCTGGGATTTGAATAAGAAATAATTGGAGACTTTGAGATTGGTTTCTGTTGAGTGCAAAGGGCAAAAGATGGATTAGAAAATGTCCTGGGTGGAACTGGAGGAGACGAATAGCAATTGTAAACAGGTCATTTGGTAATTGCTTAGAGATTTAAGGGAAAAGGACAAGTGGAGTCAAGGATTGGGAGAAACTAAAACATGTTTGAACTGTGAGGAGAGAGTTTTTAAGGAGCACAAAAGATTGAGAAGAGTTAGGGGATGAGGTGGACGCAAGGGAAAAGGTGTGGGGGAGGGGTCTCTGAGGCAGATGGAGGAATAAAAGAAGGAGGAGGAGCAGACAAATGTCTATTTGAGACTAGGGAGAAGTAGGGGAGAGTCATAGGAAGAGAAGGGACAGTGAGCCATAGGGAGAAGGAAGATCATGTTGTATGTTTTCTTGGAAGAAATCTGCAAGATCCTGTGCCGAGACAGAAACAGAGGTAGAAGGAGGAATAAGAACTATATATCTAATTTGACATCCACGTGAAGAGTCAAACCACTGTATTCTGAATGAACTGATGGCTGGGAAGCTGTGATTTAGAGAAGCTGTAAAGAAGGAAATGACTAAAAATTAGATGAGAAGGTGAATACTCAAATAGGATTCTTCAAACGAGTTGTCATTCTGAGATGGTCAGTGTTCAGGCAATAGTAGGCATTTATTCTGAAAACCAAAACAATTCAAGATACTGAGATTCCTCATGTATGGATAAATATAAGCTGAGCATAGGAGGCCAGGTGGAGGTGTGAAAGGAGTCTCGTTCAGTGGGCTCTTATTAGCAATTAATAATGTCTGTGTAGGCAAAATTTAGAAGAAAAATAGTTGATGATTGACATTAAGACCCAAACACTAAGGACAAGACTCTCCAGGGAAAGGATATAAATGTGGATGTGTCTGCTCTAGATTCAGTGCAGGAATGCAGCTCCCCTGCAGGACAGCTCACAGGGAGCTTCTGTAACTGTCCAAGGCATAGAATGAAAGAGGCATGTTCTGTGCCCAACAGCAACAGAGGTACAGATGTAATCCTCATTAAAAATGCTAGGGCACAAATTATTCTTACACAGTCTCTCAGGTCACTGAATTATGGTATAAGAGTGTACTGCAAGCAAACATTGCTCAAGAACAAATTCTTTTACGCAGTACGGGGTCAGGTACGGATTATGTAATAAAGACCATTTTTAAATTGAAGGAAGGGAATTTTGGAAAAATCTTTGGGGAAGGATTTTCAAAGGACATAGGGGAACAAGTCCCACTGGAAGGCAAAGGCACTTAATAAAAATCCCACCTTAGGAGAAAGACATTAGGAACAGGAGACGATGATGAATTCTCTTCCCGTAGGGTCTAGTTGGAGGTACTTGTATCCTGTGGGGGTAATTCAGGCCAATCCAACAAGGTGCTGCTGCACTATGACCATATCAAACATTTACCAAGTTTACGTAAATGTTGCTGATAGAAGATTTTCTTGTTTGTATCTCTGAACTAAACAAATGGACAGAGCTTCAATATCTGCCAGCAATATATTTATCTCCAAGGGTAAAACGTTCAAAAGTATGTAGTTAACTTAGGCACTTAGACGTGTACCTCTCTGCAAGCCAGTGGGATTTAGATTCTTCATCCTGCAGGCACCATGCTACAGTCATCTATGTTTGAGGAAGTAGAGATCAGATCAAATCCCTTTCCAACTAGCAGACAGATTGTCTGGGCCTGGTGGAACTGGCCATGAAGGACTTACCACATCTGCAGTGCTCCTGCTCTTTGTCAGGTTCAGCTTATCATTATGTGGAGCTGGATGTAAACGTGGGTTGTTGGTGCATTATTCTATTTGTCAATCACCTCTGCACTTCTTATTGATAATTGAAAAATAATTCTCAGTGGTTTAAGTTCTTAGCTAGTTACCTTGACACCATAGGAAGCATATTAGCAGGAGAAGGTAATTGTGTTGTGTTAAAATTATCCAAGTGTTCTAATGTGTGCTTTGTGAACTGCTATTTTACAAGGTCTTCATTGCTTCCACACAGGCCAAACTCCCTTAATTTTTCTTGTTGGACAGATACTTACAAAAAACACAGCCATTTTTCAGTCTTTAATTTCATTCTCCTCCTTCCTTTAGGATCTGATTCTGTGAGGTGTTAACTATACTCCACCTCCAGCATGAAGCTGTAACTTTCTCCTTTCCTCCCTAGTTTTATGCCTTCCTAACTAGCCTTTTCCATTTTGAATCCAGGAGAATGGAACTCCTTCCATTTCAGTTAAGTCCATCCATTGGAAGCAGCGATTCCAAAAGGGGAGAAGAGGATGAGTCCTGACTATCCCGCTCCCAGTAAAGGTCTCCCAGACATGGCAAGTACCTTGCGGGAAGAATGGCATGGGGGCAGCTTGGTACCACTTTGCCACTACCTGATCTTATTGTGGGACAAGAAGGATGGGTGTGGGAGGCAGGGAAGCAGACCTCCTTCAGGCAAGATTGGGAGAGGGGCTCTCCACCATCCAGACAGCCCTGTGAGGGCTTTCCTCTGTCAAACAGAAAAAGACTTTGAATATATACTCCACCATTGAAGCAGTAGCCCTTACATGGGGGTGAATGGGTTTTCCCAGATCATAGAGATTGGCGAGTTTGAAGGCCTTCCCCCACATCCTCCAGCAAATGGGATCTGTGGGAATGCTAGTCCCTGGTGACCCTATAGGGAATGGGTTCAGTGAGGAGGTCCTTTCTTAAAGAGGAGCATCCAGAGCAAGTTAGGGTTGGAAGGGAGCCCTGTGCGGTGGTGAGGTGACCCTAATTGTTATGTTGCTTGGGGCCCAGGTTTGCCTTAATCCAGATGACGCCTGCGGTGTGGGTGGGAGTGAAGCCTGCACTTGTGCTGTCCCTGATCTGAGTAAAGACAGACTCCAGAGATATCACCCTAGCACTGAACACTCACTTTTTAATGAGATCAGCTAACATTCAGACAGCAAAATAAGTGGCCAGGTTTGCAGAATAGCTCAGTATGTTGTACACTGCTCACTTCTGAAGATCTGGCTATTGTCCATCTATGATGCTTATCAAGGCTCAGCACTCTTGGAAATATGGCCTATATAGTTGCCTAAACAGGAGCGGAGCTGTTCTGAAAAAGTGGCCCACAGTCACTATTTAAATATTTTAAAAGAAATTGGTGAAACCCCTGCTTTCTCTGACTGGTTCAGAGTAGTCGTCAGCAGATGTTACATGCTAAACCGGGGGCAGTGGGAGGAGTTAGTGGTGCAGGAGGAGAGTCCTCTAACAGAGATATAAATACCAGTATGTCACTTACATTTGGGAGCCACGTGTAAGTAACTTGACGTGCTGAGAGAAGCGGACTGGTGAGGGAGAGTGGGCAGCAAAGCTCCTTTCAGGAGGAACTGCTGGGATCAGTTTTAGAGGAGGAACCAGGAATTTTTCTGCTCCATTCCTAAGGAATGCATGTAGAGCGTTTTTGTTCTCCCTGTCTGTATTCCTGGGGCTGATTTTCCTACAGGAGAGAAGTCTGAGTCTGATGCCTCATAGTGCCACTGCTTCTCCTGCTATTCTCAGAATTCAGGCATTTGCAAGGAGCCTGCAGCAAAAGCCATGGCTCCCCCACAGCAGAGGATTTTGATCAAAGGGGGGAGAGTGGTGAATGATGACTACTCGCAGCTGGCTGATGTGTATGTGGAGGATGGAGTAGTCCAGGCAGTGGGACCACACCTGCAGCCTGGAGCGTCTGAAGGGCTTCTAGTTATAGATGCTTGCAACAGACTGGTGCTGCCTGGGGGGATTGATACCCACACACACATGCAGTTCCCCTTCATGGGCACCCAGTCCAAAGATGACTTCTACCAGGGAACAAAGGTAAATCAATCTGTCTGTCTTGTCTTTACCAGGAGGAAAATTGATTACCACCTACTCAACTCTCTTGCTCTAGGAGAGAAGTCATCTCCTGAGCACCTTCTCTCCCTTTTTAGAGGGTTAGCACAGGAAGGAGGAAGCTTTTCTCTTGGATGTTTTACTATCTCTGTCTCTCTCTACCAAGGAAGGTCCAGTTTGGATCCAGTTTATATCTGCCAGTGATGTCCTCATTTTCCTTAATTCTGTACTTGGGTTCTGTTTGCTGCACCTTTGCAAGCCAGATAAATTACATGAGCAGCTCTAGTGTAGTGAGTATTTGTACACATTAGAATTTATTGAAGTTAGCGAATCAATTTAATTCTTTATGTAAATTGCTGATATCGTGCCCTGGAGACTGAAATTCTGTGTCCCCAGAGCAGCTACAGCACTGCAGCTGCTTAGCATTCCTCACTCTGTCCTGCCAGTAAATTTGGCCCATCACCAGCCTCCACTCGAGACAAACTGATGTCCCAAAACTGAGTCTGCATCCCAAGTTTAACTACCAATCCCCTGAGCAATCCAGTCCTCTAAAGGCAGAATTTCTCTTTGTAGGAAAGCGAAAGCAATTGTGTATCCTCCTAAGGAGGACTTGGTTAAATTCATATTTCATGTATTTTACACTGTAAAATATATCCAATAATTGAAATTAAGTTAAATTTAACTTTAGTCCTGTTATGTAGTGATGTCATGTAATAACCATACAATTATGATTTAAGGCATTTTAGTATCTGTGTTCACAGGTTAGATTTACCTGATTTTTAAACATAGATCGGATTTTCATTTCTTGCCCATCCCATGTTTTCACCACAGAGTAGAGTTAAAGTTCTTTGGGTGTCTTAACTATACATTTCCGTACTTTAACCTTTTTGGATTTCTTTTATGTTTAACTCTGGATTTCAGAGTTTGTAATGTTTGTTTTTTGGGATAATTACAACAGTCTTGTAATGAGTGTTATCATTAAGTTACCAATATACATCGGAGTTAATATTAAGAGTACAACATATTGCATAGGGATTCTTACGCTGCATTTTTCATCATTAGAGTACTTTTTCTTAACATGCACCAGGACCATTGCCAGTTGTTAAAATAGATAGATCTTAAATTTACTGCATAGCATTCAGTAAAGAATGATTTTTGTATCACAGCAAAGCGATTTTCTAGCATAGTAAATTAACTTGTTAGTCAAACATGTCATGTTTTCTGTTTTAAGGTAGATTTATAACATAGTTTTAAGACACTAAAATATTTGATCTATATATTCATGAATATTTATTAAGGTTGACAACTGAAAGAGCATTTTAAACTTAATCATGGGTGTTTTGCAAAATCCAAGCTCTATGATGGGAAGCTGGTAGAATAATTAGCAGTGAATCTATTATATGAATTTCATACCTTTACATTTGTAAACTGTCTGAGCTTCTACACTTTTCTCCAAAATGTCATTATATAAATAATTTCCAAAAATAATTCTTGGTTTGTAAATTGCTCAATAAGCAGCTTTTTGTGTGAACTGGGTATTAGACATTGAAAATTCAAGATGTTAGTTTTCCTGGGACATATGAATCTGATGGCATGTTTCTGTTTCCTGACTAGACAAACAAAACTCTTCAAATCAGGTTTATGCTCTAAATATTCATGTTAATATATACAACATTTGCTAGCTGTGAATATTCTCCAAAACGTATGGCTAGCTGTTACCACAAACTTTCCTGTCCATAAACTTATTCACCACAAAGGGTGAAATTCTAGGTGTGAATAAAAAAGTTCAGGATTGTGGTTCAGGCTTCATCTGTGGGAAATGTAGATGATGCTGGCTAGCAGAAGGAAACACTTTGAAAAGCTAGCAAAGACTATGACCTTGTTCCAGTTAAGGGCAACTCTTTTATTTATCAATGAGTCGCCCAAATGTTGGTCCCTGGTAGATTCAGCCAACTTATGGATAACAACTAGAACCAAAAACACCTTTACCAATCTATGGATGGCTAAGGGATTATGCCTTTTCCTATCAAATGAGGATCAGGTTATGGGTATTCTCTTTTCCCTCTCCTGAGTAGAGAGCTATAGGTGAGGTTGCCCTTGAAGTTCAATGGTTATGTTATGTAGCTGTTCACTTGCTAATGAATCATGCCATAGGTTTCTAGGTTTTGAGTCCAGAAGGGACCATGAGATCATCTAGTCTGAGCTGAACAGCAGTGGCCATAGAACTTCATCCCATTAGCCCTTTATTGAGCCCAATAAACCTGCATTCATCTCCCTTTCAAAAAATCTTTAAGACTTCAAGGGATGGAGAATCCACCACTTGTCTTGCAAGTTTGTTTCAGTGGTTAAACACCCCCACCATTAAAATAAATAAAATTTGTGCCTTATTTCTTATATGAATTTGTCCAGGTTTAAATTCCAGTTCAGTGGATCATCTTATGCTTTCTCCATTAAATTGAAGAGCCCTTTAGAACCCGGTACTTTCTTCCTGTGTTTATGCACTGTAATCAAATCCTATCTTTATCCCTTTGATAAACTAAATAGATTGATCCCCTTAAGTCTCTCACTGTCAGGCATTCTGTCCAGCCTCAGAGTCATTTTTTTTTGCTTTTCACTGCACCCCCTCCAATTTTTCAACATCCTTTTCAAAAGCGTGAACACCAGAATTCTATGCAGCATTCTAGTATCAATCTCTGCCCTATGCAGAGGTAAAATCACCTCTCTCCTCCTACACACTGTTCCCCTCTTTATACTATATCCTAACATTGCATTAGCCCTTTTTGACACAACATGGCAATAAGAGCTCCTGGTTCCATTTTTTTGTCCAATATGTCCCTTAAATCCTTTCCAGAATAAATGCTTTCCAGGAGAGAGTCCCCCATTCTGCAATCATGGCCTGCATTCTTTGTTCCTAGGTGCGACTTTTTTCTGAATGAGCCCAACTTACCAAGAGAGCCAGATCGTTCTATATAACTGTCCTGTCCTCATCATTATTCATCACTCTCCAAATCTTATCAGCCCTGATTTTATATTTACCTCAGATCATTGCCAAAAATATTGAATAGAATTGGGCCTAAAGTCAATCCCGGAAGAACCATTAGAAATATCCGCATTTGATGATGATTTCTTGTAGACAATTACTTTTTTAGATCTGTCACTTAGTTCTTAATCCATTTAGCATGCCATTTATTGATATTGGATAGTGATAATATCAAGAATACCCCACACAAACGCTCCACCGATGACACATGAATGTTCAGTCCCACATCCAAGTCATATAGTCACATAGTGGTGAGATACTGACAGCATGTCAACAGATGAAGTGCACAGACTCATGCAACCAATAGGGCTTAAACATATTTGAGGCTATAAAGGCCAGACAAGCAGACAGCTGAGAGAGAGATCAGGAGCTCTGAGAGGACCTGGAAGCAGCTGGGAAGCACATTAAAATTCTTGTTAGTTTCTTATGCTCATACGCAGTTGATCGGATAAAAAGAACTATTGGTCCTTGTGCCTCAGCACAATCTGATTACCAACTGGATCAAGAAAAACTCCTCCCTATGGCAGAATATGCAGTTTTCCAGCTGCATAACAGATTTCATTTGGTTTTACTCAGGGGTGAAAGTAACTTAAAGGACTTACAGGTATGCCGGAGTCCTGAACAGGGGCGGGGCCTCAACTGGAATTGGTCCTGTGCAGGGCCCAGGGCTCCGCCTGTGGTAGTGGCGGCTGAGAGCCCTGGGCCCTTTAAATCACTGCCCAAGCCCTGCTGCTGCAGCCCCCAGGCTAATGGTGGCGGCCCAGGGCTCTGGCAGTGATTTAAAGGGCCAGGGGCTCCCAGCTGCCATTAGCAGAGCAGAGCCCCAGGCCCTTTAAATCACCAAAAGAGCCCCGGGGTAGCGGCAGCAACTGGGGGCCTTTGGGGCTCCATCAGTTATTTAAAGGACCGGGGTCTCCGCTGCGGTAGCGGGTAGTGATTTAAAGGACCTGGGGCAGGAGCAGCGGTGGAAGCCCCAGGCCCTTTAAATCACCACTGGAGACCAACTGCCAAAGCCCCAGGGTAGCAGCAGCGAGGCTCCAGTGGTGATTTAAAAGGCCAGGGGCTATTGCAGTGGAGTCCTGGGCCCTTTAAAGCTCCACTAGAGCTCCGAGTCCTTGTAAGTCCCTAGGTAAATTGGAAAGGTTAATCTATGTTACCTCACATTTCTAGGAAGTTTGCTTTGGGCCTGAACTTTCCTCTGTTATTCACGTGAGCAAGTGTTGAAAGAATGGGCCCTGTATGTAGCTACTTCATGTCTATAACTGATTCAGGAAGTTGTATTTATTCAGATTATAATCAGTAGTAAAAGATGTTGTCTCTGGAATAAACCAAACAAATGATTTATTTTGTAAATATAAATATTTCACATAAAAATGAAAAATAGAACTTGGCTCTAAATGTCTAGTTAAATGTTCTACAATAGGGAAAAGAAATTATTTCAGTAGACCAAACCTGTGTTCCTAAAAAAAAAATGAAAACTCTCCAGACGCATAAAATCTAGCAACTTCTCTGGACATAGACATATAAAAGGTGCTACACAGTTCACTCTGATTGTGAGACTATAAATACATATACAGCAAGAGGTTCTAAATTAAGAACAGAGTGCAAGTGTTTTGTGATGTCCCTAGAACCACTGAGTTGTGCATCTTTTAACCCATGCAGGCTTGGTTGAAGTTCTGATGAATCACAAGGATTTAACATACATTGTATGCAGTATAATTGTAGTGATGTCGGTCCCAGGATATTACCTCACCCACCTTGTCTCTCTAAGATTTTAACATGATTTTTGTTTATTAAAATTGTATATAACATCCTATATTTTCTGGGTCAGATCCTTGGCTGTGATTGGGGTAAGCACAACACAACTTGGGAGGGAGAACGCAAAAGTGGCTTTGAGACAGCTTTGCTCTCTCCACAGTCCTGGCACAGCCGTGTACCGTGGCAGCTCCTTAGCATAAATTAGAACAGAGCAAAGGCTGCTTTAATTTGTGCCAGCTCTTAGGAGCCTGAGAGTGGTGATAGCAGCTAGGGTGGGATGCTGTGGCCATACCCCTTGTTGCGCCATGACCCCTCTACTGACCACAGGAAGATACTCTAGTGTAACAGGTACTGGGCCACTGAAAGATTCACTTTCACTGGGATGACCTTCCAGTAGTCTGCAATGTAGGCTTTAGGGCTGTTTTGTGTCATTGGTGTGGCACAGCTAGGCTTCGTCACCTAAATCTTCTATTGTGCATTTCTGTTTGCTACACCCACCCATGCATCCCCACACACCATGTTTTAGGGTTTTTTAAACTTGGATTGATTTCAAAACCAATATGGAAAGTGTTGTTAGGTACTAGTGGCACAATCACATACTACCGGACAAAATACTCTCTTCTCTGAGTAGCCTCTAAACCTAATTGTAAGTGTTTACTGGATCAGGACATAAGACTGACACATCAGCAGTAACCTGGCAATCCATCCAACTGGCTTTACATTATTTGCATATCCCATTTCTATTTGTTCTGGTGCTGTAAAATTTCCTACCGCAATATGTTGCATTTCCTAAGGCTAATCTAACAGCTGTGAAATATACAGTAATGCTCTGAAAGCCACATAATAACAATCATTAATAATATGCTAGGTACTGTAAAAATACAGAACAAAAAGATTGTTTCTGCCCCATGCAACTTGCATGGGAGTTTTTTCACTAGTGGCCAGTGGTACTTTTGTTATATAGTGAGAGATACTATGACTTTGCTTCTGTTTTGAGGATTCATGACTTTTCTTTTAGTAAAAAGTGTAAAAGATACTGAATTGCAAGAATAAGATAATATGCTTAGATATTCTAGGTTTTGAAGCCTAAGGCAGAGTCCTGCAGAAATACCAGTGTGGTTATGGAATTGCAGGCCATGTTTAAAGCAGGTGCAGAAGCAGGCAGAGTGGAGAATGTACATGCAACAATTTTGACATTTCTTGAATGACTCACATTGCAAACGTGATTCTTTTGAACTGGTTTTTAATAGAATACTGTATATCATTTTACATCTCTTATTTTGCACATATTTTATAAGAGGTTCTCAACAGCACTTAAATATTAATTTTCCCAGCCTTCCAGCAAGCTAGAGAAGTATTATTGTCCTTATTTTATAGATAGGAAAACTGGGGCACAGAGAGAAAGTGACTTACCAGTTATCCCCACACACTTGGGCCTTGTCTTCACTATGAGCTAACGTCGACTTCCTAGAGTTCGAATTAAGAAAGTCGATTGTATACATTCGATTGTGTCTCCCCAGTAAGCGGGCTAATTCAGCGGATTGCATTCATGGTTCCGCGGCTAGCATCAACTCTAAGTGGTGCACTGTGGATAGGTACCCCACAGTGCCCACAGTCCCAACAACCCATAGGAATTCTGGGTAAAGCTAGCATTGCATGATGGGTGCAAAAACAGTCTTGCAGGTTTTTCGTTTGCGCTTCTCGTCACTCACCCCTCCCTCTAGGCAAGGTGCAGCAGACAGCCATTTTGCGCCTTTTGGGCCTGCAGACACGATACTTCTTTCGGCAGACAGAGTGGTGGTCAGCCAGCCACCGCTCCTGCTAGAACTCTGCTCTCAAGTCACCTGCTTTCCTATTGTACTCCAGGCACTTGTGAAAAGTAAGTCAAGTCACCTGCTATTCTTCCATGCTCCTGGCACTCCTGAAAAGTACGTGAAGTCTGGTGGCTGAGTGGCTTCTCTTCTCTTCTCTTCTCTTCTCATCTCATCTCTTGTCTTTCTCCTGTCTTCTTTATTCGAACGCTTCCACTCCCAGCTATGCCTTTTTCCATGGATTGCCCGGAGGAGTCTGCCTCGAAGGTCCTCCTGTTGTTTGACCGGAATATCTATTCCTGTGGCATCAGCATAACTCACCCTGTGGCTGTTATCCTGCTATAATCCAGGCACTCATAAAAAGTACATCCAGGATACTGTCCTGGGAGGGTTGGGAGGTTACTGGCTCCAGGATGATAGGTGTCTCCACTTGCCTGTTCTGTAGACTCCTCGCCGTTATCGTCGTCCTCCACCTCATCTTCCTCATCCAGCAAATCCTCTGCCATGCTGACAATCACCCCTTCAGTGGAGTCCACAGACATGGGTTGGGTAGTTGTGGCGCACCTCCCTAGAATGGCATGCAGCTCAGTGTAGAAATGGCATGTCTTGGGCTGTGACCTGGAGTGTCCGTTGGCTTCTTTGGTCTTCTGATAGCCTTGCCTCAACTCCTTAATTTTGACACGGCACTGTTGCACGTCCCTGTTATGGCCTCTCTCCGTCAGGCCCTTGGAGACTTTGGTATATGTATTGGCATTTCTTTTTTTGGATCGCAGTTCTGCCAGCACAGATTTGTCTCCCCACATGGTGATCAAATCCAGCACCTCCCTTGCGGTCCATGCTGGGGCCCTTTATCGATTCTGGGACTGCATGGCCTCCTTTGCTGGTGGGCTCTGCATGGTGAGCTATGCAGGAGATCTCATCATGCTGGCCAAAGAGAGAGTGAGATTCAAAAGTTCCCGGGACTCTTCCTGTTTAACTGCCCAGTGCATCCGCGTTCAGAGCGCTGTCCAGAATGCTCACACTGGAGCACTCTGGGATAGCTCCTGGAGGCCGGTAGTGTCAAATTGCGTCCTCACTAACGCTAGATCGACCCGGAAACATTGATTTCAACACTACTCTTCTTATCAGGCAGGAGTTTGGAAATTGATTTAAAGACCCTTTTAGGTTGACCTAAATGGCATTGTAGTGAGGACGGCAAAGTAGAAGGATCGATTTAACATGGATAAATTTGACTTTACCGCGTAGTGTAGACCAGGCCAAAGTATGTGGCAGACATGGAAATAGAACCAAGTTTCTTGACCTGAACCACTGCTAAACTCCAGGATCAAATTCAACAAGAATAAATGATCGTACAAAAACATTTAAATATTGCGGTAAATTGTTCAGCCTTATATAAGGCTAAATTACACTTGTTCATTTTAAAATCCCAGCTGGGTTTAGTTAAGTCACTTTCCAATTGCATGCAAGCTGGACCACTGAAAATTATTTAAAACCAAAAAAATTCCAGATATTGAAGAAGGATCCAGTGCACACTTCATTGGAGTTGGAAAATATAAACCGTAGATCAGAATGGAAACTGCATGATTTGCCTTTGTTTTTTTCTGAAAGAAAATTGCACATTGTGACTTTTCACTCCTCTGAGCTTTTCCTACATGTTAAATTTCAAGTATGAGCTGGGAAGTGGATTTTTATGAGACTGACACGACATCAAAACCTAATTGTTGTGATTTGCTCCCATTCATATACTGTGGTTTGATGTTCCAAAGGCACAGAGGGACTGAAATGATGTGAAATTAGTGCAGTGAAATCCTTGGACAATTCAGTTACAAGGATCTAAGCCGTGGTCTACACTGGGGTGAGGGAAGGGAGGATTGACCTAACATACTCAACTTCAGCTACGCAAATAGCATCTTCATGGCACTGAGTTGATTGTTGCCACTCCCCTGTTGATTCCACCTGTGCCTCTTGCCATGGTGGAGTTCTGGAGTTGACAGGAGAGCGCTCAGGGATCGATCATCGTGTCTGGATGAGACACGATAAATCTATCCCCGGAAGATGGATCTCTATCCACCAGGTAGTATAGACCTGGCCTCAGTCTACTTTACTTCTGAATGAGAGGATTCACACATGGGTTAATACACTTTAATGTGTGTGCATTGACTTCACACCTCCAGTTTACATTTTAAAAAAACTGATTCAGTTTTTCAGAAATTATACAATTATTTAAATTTTTCAAAATAATCTTCCTTTTAAGGGCTCATTCCTGTACATAGCATCCATTTTCTGCTAGACTGACTTTTCAGCTGGTTTGCTCAAAAGTTCTGTAGCTGATGGATTCTCAACCTGGGATCATAAACTTGAAGGGGCCGCAAAAAGGTCAGGGGAGGTCATGACTAAAGCTGAGTGAAATTTTTCAAATAGTTCATTTGGTGGAAAACATGGCTTCAGTGAACCCAAAATATTTGTGAATTTGACATGAATTTGTTGCATGTTTTTGGCCCAAAAATAATTGTGTGGTAGAGTGGTTAAAGTGGTGCCACTCTAACATTTTTCGCCTGGGGTAACCAAAAGGCTATAGAATAATTTTCTTTCTCTTTGGCCCAAAGTATTTTATTCAAAGTGCAATAGCTTCAACAGGAGAGCTTGACCAACACACCCGAGAACAGTAGTTCTCAAACTTACGATTTGAGCGACCCCTTTTATGCATTCCACCTTTGATTGCGATCCTTGTATGTCTGCCGAAATGCTGCTGAGTTGAATGTTTCCTCTTTCGGCGGCATTTCAGCGGACATACCCATGCGCATGAGTATGTCCACTGAAATGCTGCCGAAAGCGGAAACAATCACTTCAGCAGTATTTCGGCACTGTCAAAAGTGGAAACGTTCAATTTGGCAGCATTTGAGCAGCTGCGGGGGCTCGCGAGCCCCCTGGAACCAGGACATGACCCCCCGAGCAGTCATGACTCCCAGTTTGAGAACCGCTGCAATATGCTTTTTGACTGGTGGTTAGGGCATCCACCTAGGAGTGGGAAGACTTGTGTTTAAGTCCCTGCTCCAGAGAAGGTATTTGAATTCATGTTTCTCACATCACAGGTGAGTTCCCTAAGCACTGCTAAAGGTCATACAGGGATTCTTTTGGAATCTAACCCTTTTTCTTTGCTGTTATTTTAAAAAAATGCTCACAAATTAAACAAAACATTTCAGGTCAAACAAACTGTTTTTCTTTGTTTACCCAAAATGAATTTTTTCCGATATTTTTGAGACTGAAAATTTCAAAACGTGGTTTTGGTCCTGGTCAACCCAAATTTATTTTAGATTTTTTGGAACTGTCAGAAAACTGAAAAATCTGTTACTTACACAGCTCTATTCATGATCATCTTGCCTTTCTTTATATTTAGATGTATGACAGAGGTTTATAAAATCACAAATGGTGTGGTAAAAGTAAACAGTGAAGTGTTGTTTTCCCTTTCACACAATACAAAAACCAGGGTTCACCTGATGAAAATAATAGGCAGCAGGTTTAATACAAACAAGGGGAAGTACTGTTTTACCCAGTGCACAACTAACCCATGGAACGCGGTGCTGTGGGATGATGTGATGGCCAAAGGTATAACTGGGCTCAAAAAAGAACTGAATATGTTCATGAATGATACGTCCATCAATAGCTGTTAGCCAATGTTGAGCTCTGACCTTGTTTCCTGCTTTTTGCTTGTTTCAAAACCTGCTGTAAGTAAAAGATATTATAAGGGTATAATATTAACAGGTATCCACTGCTTGCCAGTTTGGAACATGCATAAGGTGAATGTAAGCTTAAGGGTTAGTAAGCTTAGTAAGGGTTACTAAGCTTAAGGGCCTGCCATATTAGTATGAGGCTTTGTAAGAGTAGTTACGCTAAGGGCTGAACCTGGTGCAGGAGGGGGTGCAAGCTTTGGGAAGCAGTTTGGGTGCTGGAGGGGGCTCAGGGCTGAGGGAGTGGGTTGGGGTGTGGGAGAGGTAGGAGGGTGCAGTCTCCAGGAGGGGGCTCAGAGTTAGGGCAGGGGATGGGGATGAGGGAGTGGGTGTGGGCTCTGGGAGGGTGTTTGGATGCATAAGGGGACTGAGGGCTAGGGAGGGAGGCTGGGGTGCTGGAGAGAGTGAGGAGTGCTGGAGAGGGTGCGGGGTGCGGGCTCTGGCCTGGCTGCACTTACCTTGGGCGGCTCCCAGTCGGCAGTGCAGCAGGGCTAGGGCAGGCTCCCTGTCTGCCTTCATCCCGTGCCGCTCCCAGAAGTGGCCGGCATGCGGGGGCAGAGGTCTCCACGCCCTACCCGCACCCCAAGCGCCAACTCTGGAGCTGGAAACTGCAGTCAATAAGAGCTGCGGGACTGGAGCCTGCTGTAGTCCTGCTGTGCCACCACCCAAGGTAAATAGGGCCGGGGACTCTGCATGATGCTCTCTTTGTGCGCCACTCCCAAAGTGACCAGCATGTCCCTGCAGTTCCTGGCAGTGGGGCAGAGGGCTCTGCATGGTGCCTCTCCCTGCCTGTATTGCCCCTGCAACTCCCATTGGCTGCAGTTCATGGCCAATGGGAACTGCAGAGTTGGCACTTGGGGCACAAGCAGCAGAGACCCCTGCTCCCCCCAGAGACCCTTAGTAATCAGACAGATCACATTTACACATAGGAATTAATAACTGTGCTGTAGGTTCCATAGAGAAAGACACATGGAATCCTTTGTAAGAGAAACATCTGTGTAGCCCAATTTGAGGAAGAACCTATGTTAATAGATAAAATATAAGTGTGATAATCAATAAACAGTACAGCAGTGTGAACTATACCATGTCTTAATTTGCCAGGGCTATACCTAGATGGTCAGGGATGGAACCCTATGCTTGGGGTGACCCTAAACCTCTATCAGAAGCTGGGAGTGGAAGACACGTGGATCACTCCATATGTGCCCTGTTCTGTACACTCATCCTGAAGCTCTCGTACAGGCCACTGTTGGAGACAGGATACTTGGCAAGATGAACTTTTTTATTTTTGCTTCTGTTGTAACATGGGATCATGACATGGAAAATATGGAAAACTGCTGCCCTAAGGCATCATTAAGCACATACTTTCACAAGAAGGATCACAGGGCAACATTTATATCAGAATCATTGGGAAATGTAGTGTAAATTATTAGCTAGGGGATTGAATTTTGCCCTTGTAGTTTAATAAATAAAAGCACTGCATATCTATAGTTGCAGATGTCAAGGAAAACAAGATTGGCAGACAGAGTAAGGAGGCGGAAATACCTCTTTTGTAAAAGTGCTTACCAACAAGGTTTTGTGTTTTGAGAGATGGGCTGTTTTTGTTTCAAAATAAAATCTCGCATAAAGTGAATGCAAATGTGTGTGAAAAGTTGCACTGACATTGACAAAGGTGATTATAAAAAATCCAAACCGATTCAAAAGTCTCCTGACTGCTCTGTTCAGAACATTGCTTGGAAATCCACAAAGAGAAACAAAAAAACTGTGTGGCAAAAATTTATCCAATTCTGGCATCCAGATAGTGGTAGAAAGGGTATTAAATTGTTTTGGAAAACAAAGAAGGGACTGTGAGGTTGAAAGAAGAAATAGCTCTGGTGTAAATTCCGCTGGCTTCAGCAAACAGGTTTAGGAAAGGAGAAAATGCAGAAACAGGCTGAGTGAGATGGAACTAGGAAAAGAGTATTGCAGTGTTAATGTGAACCCCAGTTTGTTTTGATCTGACCCTTAACAGCTATGCAAAGGGATACTATTCAGAGGAGGCTGATCAAACTAAATAATAAGAGCATTGACAGGCTGGAGCAGATTGGTGCTTTATTTAGTCCAATATCCTATTTCTTACAATGACCTATTACAAAATGTCTCAAAGAAAACTTCAAGAAACCCCACAGTGGACAATTAATGAATAATGTTCCCTAGAAGGCAAATTCCTTCCTAACTCTATGCAGATAGTGGTTGATTTATGTCTGAAATATGAGTGTCTGTGTCCCCACCAAAAAAAGATTTTTTTCCATGTAAAAGTGATATTTCCATGGAACTATCTAATCCTTTCTGGAATACAGCCATGCTTTTGCAGTTACTATCTTGTGGCAATGAGTTCCAGAGATTAAATGTGGACTGTTTAAAAATGTGTTTCCTATATAATCTTAAATTAGTTGTCAGTGAATGTTTCCTTATTTGTGCACTGTGTATGAGAGAGGATAAATAAGAACACCCGATTTGTTTTCCCCGAACCTCATGTCCCCTCTTAGTCTTTCCCTATCTAAAATAAATGGTCCCAGTCTTTTCTATCATTTTATGTACAGGAACCTTTCCTAATTACTTTTGTTGCCTCTTTCTGAATCCCTTCCATTTCTGCTACCTTTTTGAGATAGGGTGACCACAGTCGAACCTAGTATTCCAGGTGGGGCTGTTCCACTGATTTAAACAAAAAAACATTATAATTGCTGTTTTGAAAAGAGGTTTCCATTCAATTGCCCACACTGAGATGGAAGTCTTTTACTGAGTGGTTACAGTTAAGGAAGAACCCAGCAATGTGTCTGCATTACTCTACATTCCTCAACAATGAACTTCATTTGCCATTCTGAAGCCCATCACCTACCTTTTGTTAGGTCTTTCTGAGGTCCCTCCCAGTCCTCCCTAGTCATGACTTACCTAGCTAACTTTGCATCATCTGAGAGTTTTTTCACTTCCCTGGGTTATCCCCTTTTTCAATTGATAAATACATTTTAAAAATACTTTTAAAGTAATGTTGGTGTCCCACAGGGCTCAGATTTTTAAACTGATGCTGTTCTGTATTGGAAGTACCATAATTCAAAGGCATCCTTTCTGCCTCCCTTGTTGTTCTGCTGACATTTGGATTTATTTTGCCAACTTATCAGACTCTGGAAAAGCATATCCACTTCAATTTATGTGCCCATGGTGGTTCTGGCACTCTTCCCCCTGTTTCGTGTACCAGCTAGTTAGAGATGTTCAATGATGCAGGAATGCGGTAGACTCTTAAACCTTTAGTGCAGTTTGTGGCCTGTGTAACTGTCTAATTTGTTCAGTCTTATTTTCCTGAGTTCCTTCTGAATGCCTGGCTGGGACCTCAGTCCTCAGCCTTGCTTCATTACTTGGGCCTTCACATCTTTGACACACCTAAGTAGAAAATTAACATCCCACTTGATGGAAATCAAATAGGTCTCTGCACCATCAAACTCTATACTCAGATTTCACACAAGATGAGTCTTACATTGCATATAGATTTTCAATGCATGGATAAAGGTGAGCATGAAGAGGAAAAATGATTATAGTAACGTGTAGTAACATCATGGAGAAGCAGGAGTGAAAGGAACCTTTCTTCACTGATGGTTAAATAATTGCAACTTCTGTGATTTCAGGCTGCTCTAGCAGGAGGCACCACAATGATCATCGATTTTGCAATACCTCAGAAGGGCTGTTCCCTTGTTGAAGCTTACGACACATGGAGGAGCTGGGCAGATCCTAAAGTCTGCTGTGATTATGCATTGCATGTGGCAGTTACATGGTGGAGCAGCAAGGTAGAAACAATAGTGTGTTAATGCTATATTGATTTCTTTGTTAAGTTGAATTCTTCATGACTAGATTTCAGATCTAAAGTGTAACTTGCTAACATAAATAAAATGTATAAATACTTACCTGTGTTTGCAAAGGCCTGCAGTAGTATTGCCTTGGTCCGTGATTTTGTTAGCTCTCACAAACTGAATGCAATTGGGGCTGTCAATTTCTTGACTTAAGGATCTCAGGAAAAATCCCATTCATTTGTGGGTATATTGGACCTGACCAAGAGAAGTGCTAAGGCGTGATGATCACCTAAAATTTCCACTGATTTCAGTGGGACTTCCAGGAATTTTGCATTTCGCAGAATGAGACCCATTCTTTGGGATCATATAGAATGTGAGGTGCTATATTAATAGTTGCATGATACTAATATGAAATATCAGAATATGGTTCCTTCTATTCTTAATTTTTAGTTCCCCAAATTGCACAGTAAGACCTTAGTCCTGTAACATTCCAGGCACGGGATTCTGTGCACTGAGCACTTAATGAACTGGTCACAACTTTGTAGCTGTATAAAATAAATTAGCCAGTAAAGCTTAATGCATGAGCCTCAGAAGCTCAGCCTTAGGACAGTAGAAATACAGTGAAAATACCATTAACACTGGCTAAGTGTAAATTAGTGAAATGCCCTTGTTCTATATTTATAATTCCATTCATTTTGTTCTGTAGGCTTGGGCTTCATAAATGCATTTAATTTATCCAAAAAAATGGAAGTCCTTACATTTTTCAGACAGAAAGAGAAAGCTGGGCAAACCAGGTGAAGATATGTACATATGTCATACCCTTTTGATATGCCACCAGCTCCTCATGCTCTGGCAGCTACTGCATCCAATTCTAATTTAATATAACAGGAAACTTAAATTCTTTAAAAACCCTTTACCATATCCTAGAGTTCAGACAAAATAGACCTATCAGTTTGTCATCACCACCACCACCCCGTCCCACCATACGTATATGAATATGTAGCAAGTGTGCTAAATCTTTGACATCTCTGATTCCAGAGCGAATGTTCTAATATTTTTATCCAGTTCAGAAATCTTTCTTGGGTATAATGGATCTCATAGATTCCCTGGAGCAGACCCACCCAGATGTTAGAGATCATAGTTAATGATCATTTAATAATAATCCTCAGGGGATCGCAAGGCACCATGCGAACTAAAAATCAGAAGTATAGTATTATCTTCATTTTATTGAGCAGTTAACTCTCCAACCCTGCAACTGGCTACATGTGGGCAAATTCCTGCAACTATGCAGAACCTCCTCATTCCACCCATGCAAAGTCAGTTGCAGGCTCTGGGTCTAAATGACTTATCCAAGGTCCTAGGAAGTCTGTGTCAGTTCTGATAATAGAACCCAGGTCTCTGATTGTTCAGCACTGCTCCTTATCTATGACATTGCCTTACATCACTATATAGAAACAGTTTTAGTGGGTGACCAAGACCAAGCAAAGTGATACTGTGATGTGTCTCCTACTAATGAGGCAGACTGCAATTTGTCAGTCATATTCAGGCCCAAATATGAGTATGCCCTAGGCCCTGGAATAATGGAGAGGAGGGCAAGAGGAGCTTCCCAGATGGGGCACGTACGTGGATATTGGAGAGAGAGGCTCCATACTACTTTAACTTGCTGGCAAGAATACTGTGGGAAACATGAAATTCCTTCTGGCTCCAGGATATACAGTTAGCGGTCAGGACCATTGAGTCTACCAAGCCCAGAGATCCTATGACCTGGGAACCATTCAAGAGACAAAGGAGGCTTCCATGTAGATAATGATTACATTTTCTTTTGCGAACTGGAACAAAATATCCCAAATGGCTGAATATTACGTAGCCCCCGGGACACGGCCCTAAACAGCAGAAACCTTTTCCTTATCAGTCATTCCTGCTTTGTCCTTACTCTTTGAGTATACCAGAGGTTAATTCCCAGCGCAGACACAACAGATTTAGCATCTGGTCTGAAAGCTCTAAACTTCTGGATCAAAACTTGCCCAGACCCACTCGACTCTCTAACCTTTTGAGAGAGAGAAATTGAATACTAATCAGCACATGGTATGGTGCCCTTTCCACAAATTCCAGACTCTTTGCACCAATTTCTTCGGTAAAAATGTTTAGTCTTTTGAAAATCCTTTGTGTCTTGGACATCTTTATGTGTGTATATGTAGTCTGAGAAACACTTTGCTATAAAAGGAGCTATATAAATTGCCCTGAAACATTTTACTTTCCATGCTTGCTTGGACTGAGTAAATTTTTTCTTGATGGGCAAGTAAAATATCATTGGGTTGTTCACTATCCTCATGGCAGTTTAGCAAGGCTGATAGAAGTGGAAAAGATAACAATTATATTTTCACAGCTGCATTGTGGGAATTAACATGCTACAGATGGGTGTAATCCGCCCTTCTTGCAGTGCGTGGGCATCTCCAGTGGTTCTAGTCCCCAAACCAGATGGGGAGATACGCTTTTGCATGGACTACCGTAAGCTAAATGTGGTAACTTGCCTAGACAACTATCCAATGCCTCGCACGGATGAGCTGTTGGAGAAACTGGGACGGGCCCAGTTCATCTTCACCTTAGACTTAACCAAGGCGTACTGGCAAGTACCGTTAGAGAAATCTGCAAAAAAAAAAGTCAGCCTTCATTACGCATGTAGGGCTGTATGAGTTTAATGTGCTCCCTTTCGGGCTGCGAAATGCACTCGCTACCTTCCAAAGACTTGTAGATAGTCTCCTAGTAGAATTGGGAAAATCTGCAGTTGCCTACCTTAATGATGTGGCCATATTTTCTAACTCCTGGGCGGAGCACCTAAAACATCTCCGAAAGGTCTTCAAGCGCATGCAAGAGGCAGAACTAACTGTTAAGGCTAAAAAGTGTCAAACAGGCCTCAGCAAAGTGACTTACCTTGCACACCAGATGGGTCAAGGAACTATCAATCCTCTACAGGCCAAGGTGGATGCTATCCAAAAGTGGCCTGTCCCCAAGTCCAAAAAACAGGTCCAATCCTTCTTGGGCTTGGCACGATATTATAGGCGATTTGTACCACACTACAGCCAAATTGCCGCCCCACTGACAGACCTAACTCAAAAAAACCAGCCAAGTGCAGTCCAGTGGACTGAGCAGTGTCAAGAGGCCTTTAACCAGCTTAAAGCAACACTCATGTCTGACTCTGTGTTCAGGGCCCCAAACTTTAACCAACCATTCCTACTAACCACAAATGCCTCCAAGCATGGTGTGGAAGCAGTTTTAATGCAAAAAGGACCCAATCAACAATTGCACCCTGTCGTGTTTCTCAGCAAAAAGCTGTCGGAGAGGGAGAGCCACTGGTCAATTCCCCCCCAAAATGTTACGCCATTGTGTACGCTCTAAAAAGCTATGCCCATAAGTTTGGGGACGACGGTTGCACCTACAAACCGACCATGCTGCGCTAAAGTGGCTTCATGGCTTCACCAACGAAAACAAAAAACTTTTTCGGTAAAGTTTAGCTTTCCAAGATTTTAATTCAGACATACAACACATTCCAAAAACTTCTAATAAAGTGGCTGACGCGCTCTCCCGTAAAAGTTTCCCAAAATCAATAAGTTAAAACTGTCCTTGAAATAAGGGACCTATTGTTAGTTTCATTGTAACCAGTAGTATGTTTAAAGGTGCATGTGTTTAATTCTGTTCTTTCCTAAAGCTCCAGGAAAAAATCACACCCAGTGACGTTCCGACACTGTTTGCGATTTGGGGTGTGTGTCATAACTATAAAGTAGCTTAGAATTACTGTTTACCTGTAAGGGGTTAAGCTAATGGTAACCTGAGAGGTGGACAACTGACCAATGAGAAATTCCTCAGGAGACAAAGGATTTTGAGTTTGTTTCTCTCTGGGTCTCTCTCTGTTCAACTCGGCTATGGGATGAACACAGCTATGTCTTTCACTGTAACTATAAACTTTCTATGAAGTAACGTAGTCAAATAGTAAGTTTAATCACTTGGAGGGTTCTCAGTGGTGAGTGTTGGCTTCGTGCTTCTTGATATTGTAAGATTCAGCAGAAATATCAACAGTGGGAGAAAGTTGCCTTGAGGGAGAGGTTTGGTTTCTGAATCCTTTTGTTGATTATGGTAGGTGCTGTTCTATTGATGGTTATAAGGGATTTTATTCCTTTCTTTTTTTTTCTTTTATTAAAATCTTTCTTTTAAAAATCTGACTGCTTGTTTTCCGTTGTGTAGATCCTGGTTTGGATCGGGCATGTCTCGCAGGATCAGGCGAGGCTTTTTTCTCAAGCTTCCCAGGAAGGGAATAAGTTTGGGAGTTTTGTGGAAAGAGAAAGAGGGGCTTCAAGTGGCCCATGTCCAATAGTTTTAAAAGATATTCTCACTTAATGGTGGCAGCATACCAGGACCAGACACAGGAGAAGTCTGGGGGGAAAAGTTTTAACCTAAGTTGGTAAAATAAGCTTGGGGGGTTATTTCTTTTTTCATGTGGGTCCCCACATCTGTACCCTAAAGTTCAGAGTGGGGAGGCAATCCTGACAGTGGACATTGTTTTTCTTTCAGGTCAAGGAAGAAATGAGAATTCTTGCTGAAGCCAAAGGGGTCAACTCTTTCAAGATGTTTATGGCCTATAAACATCTGTATATGGTCAGAGATAGTGAACTATATGCAGCTTTTTCCCACTGTAAACAAATTGGAGCGATTGCTCTGGTCCATGCAGAGAATGGGGATTTGATTGAAGAGGTAGGTGTTGGATGCAATGATTTAAAATTTGGAAGTGAAAGGTACTAACACTCCCACACTACCAGGCGGCCTTGCTGTCTTTACTGTTATGTAGGGAAGTGCTGTTATCCCCACTTTACTTATGGGGAACTGAGGTTAAGTGATTTGCCAGAAGTCTCTGTGGTGGAGCAGGGAATTAAATCCAGGTGTGCTGAATGCTATGCTAGTGTCCTAACCACTAGGCCCATTTGATTTTGGGTAGGTGCTTGAGGATGCCAAGTAGCCTACTTAGTGCAAAGTAAATCATCAAATTCTTATTAGTGTCTGACCCAGACTCCTTTGAAATCAACCAGAATCTTTCTGTTGACTTCGGTGAGCTTTAAACCAGGCCCTTATTGTTTGTGAATTTCTTTTAGGCATGTCAAATAAACAACTGTGCATGAACATGAAGGCTAATGTTGTGTGTATTTGTTGTCTAGATAGCTTAGCTCCCTTAAGTAGTTAGTGGGTTGTGCTTATATGCATAAAGTGAAAAGCGCTGAGTAGGGTCGGGAGTATGTGGTGAGGTGGGAAATGATCCTTCTATAATGAGCGTATTACTGCACAGCTGCCAAGAAGAGTGAGCACAGAGGAGCAGGAGTGAGGTCAGTGGGAGGAACACTTGTCTAAGTGCCTCAGTGGTATGATGAGGATAGGACTTAGTCTCCCGAGTCCCTCAATAAGGAATGCATTTGTCACTAAACTACAAACCATTGGGTGTTTACGTTCCTGTAACACAATGACCATTCTCATACTTTGTGCCCATGTAGCACCTCTTCATCCCTAGACCCCAAAGTACTTTACCCACGTGGTTAAGTATCTTTTTATAATGTAGGTCAGCATCTGCTACTGATGGGTCCACTCGGGCACCTAGATGTTCAGAGTGGGCTTTTCAAAAGCACCGAAGCATCTTTGAAAGCCAATGGCACTTGTGCTCCTAAGTCACTTAGGCATTTTTGAAATCGCACTCCTAACTATCAGAGTCTGACCTTTGACTGCAATGGGACCAGAAGTAGGCCAGGGAGGAGTGCTCTTGAAAATCCCATCCTAAGTGAATTGCCCAGTGTCACACAGCAAGTCGGTTGCAGCTTCTGGATTAGAACCCAGATCAGCTGACAGCTCAGTTGGCCAAACCACTGCTGCACTTATATAATTGACACTGCTAATTAACGCCACGCTAACATATATGTATTTGTGTGTGGTCTGTAGGGTGCAAAGAAGATGTTAGCACTGGGAATAACTGGCCCTGAGGGACATGAACTGAGTCGTCCTGAAGAGGTGGAAGCAGAAGCCACACTGAGAGCGATCACCATAGCGAACTCAGTGAACTGCCCTCTTTATGTAGTTCATGTAATGAGCAAATCTGCAGCAAAGGTGATAGCTAATGCACGAAGAGAAGGTAACTGTCCTACTGCACATCCATGCTTGGTCCAGGGCATGAGATTAATGGTCATGCTTGTTGAAAGATGGTAGCAGGAAGGCGTCTTAGCTGGCTCCTCAATTGGGGTTCCGATCAGGGGGCTGAGGGTGGGGATGATAGTTGGGAGGTAGGTGAGGCATTTTAAGCTGCTGCTTGAGGGGAGAGAAAGACAGTAGCTCTGAGCAGTATATAGAGGTTGAGTGTACTTGTCCTCTGTGTGTTACACATACACGGTTGGTCACTGCTATGTCATGGCACAGAGATATAAAAATACTGTGAATTTAAATCAGCTGCTGCTTTAATAAAAATAAAATAGTTTGTTTAATTGCAAGAGGAAAATCTTTCTTTAATTTTCACTATCTACTTGGTATATCAGGAATTCCGATAGCAGGAGCATTTGAGGGCAGGCTGGACAAGAACTCCATGCTGCCCTCATGTACAAAAGTGTTAGTCTGGCCCTTGCACTGATGTTTTGAATTATTAGTGCGCTTGGTTTTTTATCAAGTCATGGGATGTCACATACAGGCTGGCTAATGCTGGTATTTGAAAAAGTGCTCAGTAATTTTGGGTGCCCAACTTGACACAATTATATTGTTACATGTAAGATTAAAGTAATGTTTCCCACATCCTGTTTCAAAGTATAGCCATATTGGAGAGAGCCAATATATTATAGTATTCTAATAAGATTCAGTCTTATTGATTCAAATATGTAAAGGGATATTTTACCTGTACCTTATTTAGCAGCAAAGATTAGCAATACTGTGCTAAATTAGATTTGCCCACTAGGTGACACTCTTGATAGTAATGTGAAATCCAACGTGCTGTATGCCTTTGCAAATTCATTTCAATGAAGTGGTGTCAGAATCAAATATATAAGAAACTGCAAAATCAGTCAAAATATCCAGGTGAAAGCAGAAATTTTGACAAGCAAATGTAAAGGCCGGATGATGGGAAAATTCTCTAGTGCACTATGCTGTGTCAATACAGAATTCTGTAATGCTGACAAAACCTGTAATACTTAGTCTCCTTCATGTTCTATGTATATCCTGGAATCCATGTAGGATTACTGGTGACTAGACACAAAGAACAAACTGATATCACACTCTGCTCCCTGATACCCTGGAGAAATCTGGAATTACTTCATTGAGTTGCTCCAGGTTTACATGACAGAAATGAGGTCTGGCCTACATTTAAAAGTTTTACTGGAAAAACTTTTACTTCATTTGGGCATGTGGGTTTTTTGACTGAAATAGTTTTAGCAGTAAAAGCCCCAGTGTGGGTACTGGTATAAAGGAGACTTATATAGTTTATTCCGCTTCCCCTATTGAATAGCTATACCAATATACAGTAAGCACTTTGTTTCTGGTATAACTGTGTCCATGTTTTGTGGGGGTGGGGAAAGTACCACAATAGTTAAAGCACGAAACTTTCTAGTATAGATAGGGCCTGAGAGTAGATTTTGACCCATTAAAAATCCAGCACCCTGAATTTTTAAAAGATTGGATATGTTGTGTTTGGATCAAATTGGCCAAATTATAAACAGAATGTCACTGTAGAGTAAGTAGGTTGCTGGACTAAACATACAGAACACAGCCCTTGAAGACTCTTCTAGCTAAGGCTCAGTTGACCGGTCAGATTAGGCTCTGAATTGCAGATTCTCAAAATGGAACTTAGGGTTTGAAGTCACTTACATGTTTTTGAAAATTTTATCCCAATAAGCTCCATGCAAGGATCAAATCTTCAAGTGTGACACTTCAGTTAACGCGTCTCAAGATTATACCTCTCCTTGAACCGCAGAGAGGTTGGACGATAAATCTGAAGCAGGCAGTGCACTTAGTGGTAGACCAATTCACGTGGAAGCAGCCAGTACCAGCCCAACTAAATATTTAATGAAGAGACAACTAAGAACCACAACTATTTTCAAACAGGCCAGACTTTAAAGTACAGCAAAAGCCGTCAAAAAGGGCGGAAGGGGCTTGCTTCTGCTTAGTATTTTTATTAAATACAAGAAAATGTGACACATGCAAAGGTATTAGGGATTTGGTTTGTCACTGCACTACCCCAGTATAGTGCCTATAGGTATAAGCAAGTTGAGCCAATAGAGCCTTCCCTCCGAATGTCCTTGCTTGTTGATTTAAGGCAGGCGCTAATATTATTTTACCACCAAATGCAGGGAGTCATGGTCAGAATGAAATGCAAGAAATAGTAAAATCAGCAAAAATGTCCAAATTTAACCTGCCAAAGCTGCAGCATGCTAGACTCAAGGCCATTACTGAAAATGAACCTGCAGGTTTATGTTCATTGCCACTCATGGGAGCACCTCGGGTTATGTTCTGATTGCAGAAACTTCCTCATGAGTGATGATATATGAGCCAGAAAGAACCAGCTTGGCTCATGCATCCCAGAGTGTGCTGGGCTGAGAATTGAAAACATCTGTGCACTTGTAAATGCTGAAACTCAGGTATGGAACTATTGGCAGACAATCACAGAACCCCACAGTGCCATTTTTGCAGGCTTTTTTTCCCCCACAGTATTTGACAGTGAATTTCATTTTGGGAGGAATTCTCTCCTTTGCTGCTGAGAATTCCTCCGGCACAGGTTTTGCGGAAGCACTGCTGCCACAAGGCCCAGTGTAGGAGGCATGGTGAGTGTGGGAGAGGAGTGTTGCAGGTTGAAGGTGTAGGCGTAGCTGCCCCCACAGGCAGCTGAAGACAGGCTGCGGTCACCTCAGCAGACCCTCAGAAATGTCTGTTACGTCGGTGGTCTCTCAGGCCCTATGGCAGCCCGAATTGGGAGAGCACAAATGTGTGACTTTAGGCCACAACTTCCTCCTTCCTCCCAAACCATGACTGTGAATTTTGTGCTGCGTCTCTTAAAAGACAGTGCAGAATTCCATCCTTTAAAGTTTGAAAATAAATGGAAATAATGAAAAGGATCTACTCTTCAGGTCTTGGAAGAGAGTCCTGAGGTTCCCATCTTCTCTTCTTTGTATCTTTCTTCTCCTTTCTTTTGCCTAATTCCATAATACAATTAGATAAATGGGACTGGAAGCTTAAAACTCTGCAAGTCAAAGACCAAGTAATGATTAGCAAAATAACATTCATCAGTATGTGACCAACCAAAAGAAACTGAGCCAATGGGAGAAGATTACTAATATCTGTGTCCTGAGAGATGCTGAAACCACCTGGTAACTGGTGTAACTAGAGAACAAAATAAGAGCAATACTAGAAGCTCTATACCAATAGTTGCAGGCATATTGGGATTGATCAAAGCTGAAAAATGGTTATACAGCGTTTTTGTATACCTAATCTTCAGAAGCAATTGAGAAATGGTACAACACCTGCTGAGAATGTAACTTAAAAAAAATGCCAATCACCAAAGAAAGGCACTGCTTGCATGTTTGAAAACTTCAGCTCCAGTTGCACTGGTGGTGTTAGATTATCTTGAAATTCAATTAATGATTTTTTTTTTGATCATCTCACAAGCGTTCATAAATGAATGAATTACAAACTGGTAACGCAGAGACTGTGCAAATAAAACTGTCACACAGTCATTAGAATCTGGCTTATTGAGATTTAGCGAGGCTATGCCTTATCCTTTTCAGAAGGTGTGAGTGGACATGTAATTTCCACTGAGAGAGCCACAAACAGAAGTTGCCCTTTACAGGAGACCTTAAATTAGGGTAGCACTTGTTCCAATGCAACATCCTTCCCTCATATCGCACAATGCTGTGGGCACTGGATAATAACTCACACCCTTGAGGTGGGAACTTTCCCAACAATCTTGTGGCCCAGAGAACAATGATGGACATTGAGCCATGCAATTGTAAGTGTGGATTCTGTAACCTGTTTGTAGTACTGTATCAATTTACTCTGTAGCATAACTTCACCAATATGGGTCCAAGTTCTTTGACAGCCATCACTACATGAATCTATTTCTCTATCATGCTTGTATGATAGTACATATAGTTGTATAGTATCCATGTTTATGATTAGAGCTGGGCTTTCCTGTCCCACATTTTTTCTCCCATTCTGCATCATGGAGGGAGGAGAGGTGGGAAGAGAGAAAAGAAAGCCATAGACTGGTGGTTAGGACACTCATGTGGGACATGGGAATCTGGAGTTTAAGTTCCCTGTTCTGAATCTGAGCCCCCACCCTGCACATCCCAGGTCTGTGCCCAAACCCCTGGACTATAAAGTGTCTCTCTGTGGCACTGAACAGGACCAGAAAAACCCTTCTCCACAAGAGTTTTGATTTTGACACATTGTGATTTTTTTTGTAATGAAAAATGATTACATCCAAAACATCCTGACCAGCTTTCCTTAGGGCAGGCAGTAGCTGAGCACCTCACAACCTTTACTGTATTTCTCCTCCCACTCCCTCTCTGAGACAGGACTGTGCCATTATCCTCATTTTGCAGATGGGAATCGAGGCACAGAGCACTTTTCCTGAGATGTCACAGGAAAGCTGTGGCAGAAAAACAGAGAACTGGACTAGAGTTCCCTGAGCCCAAACCTAGTGCTCTAAGCACTGGGCCTTCCTTCCTGGCACTTTCCATGCCAAGTGGGATGTTTAGAAATCATGATAATCCTGCAAGGTGTCATTGCACACAAGCGTACTAATAAACAAATCCCACATCCTTCAGTCTGGCTGTCAGGTGTAGATGTGTTGTGGCATTCCCATGTACAATAAACCATTGAACCAAACAGAAGACCAGTGTTTAGGAGCTTTGTGGGTTCAAACCTTGCAGTCGTGTTTTACTGTGGCTCATATCAAAGCATGCAGATAGCGCCCCACTAGAGAAACTTTTATAGTTCATCAAGTTTCCATGAAGCTTTGTAGATAATCGCATGAAGGTTCATTAATTCCCCAGCAGTGGGATACCCAGTCACCCAGTGAAAAGGGTAAGTATTGTATTGTGCCAGCAACTACTAAATTCAATCTTGGCTCTGATGCTGAAAGCTTCACTGATTTTGGGAGAGTTGCTGAGCCATTTTTGCCTTATTTACCCCATTTGCAAAATAGGGAGAGTAAAACATACTTATCTCCTTCATAAGGGTATGGTGAGGATCAATTAGTTTATGCTTGTAAAGTGCTGTATATAGATACATAACAAGTATTACTGTTTGTTCCTTTAAACAGGCTGTAGGGCAGCTGCAGAGCAGAATAAAATTCTCACCCAACAGGGGACATAGCCAGTCATACCTGGAACCATTATATTTTGGGCAGCCTGATTTCAATTAACCAGCTGTAATGTTACTGACTCCAGATATATTGCATCTTTGATTTCAATATTCTGTTATAGAGGTTCACCAGAACTAGGGCCTGATCAGTGCATGTGCAGTGATAATGCCAGTGGAAGTCATCTAAAATTATCTGAGGTCATCTATGATAATGCTTGTTATAATTTTATTTTTCCATTGACTGTGTGGTGAAGTAGCCACTATGTAATTAAGGTGATGCTAGCAGCTTTTAGTAATCATTTTATTTTCAAACTACAACACTACCACCTTCCCAAGAAAGAAACATTTCCGCCTGAAATTTCATGAGATACATCTGAGTAGAATTTTTCTGAGAGACTTTTTTATTTTTATGTATTTTTATTTTTAAAGACTTTTTAAAGTTACAGTGATTAAAAATGTCTGTGTGGTTGACCAGAAGTTTTCTTAGCATTTTTAGCTCAACAGCTCTCCAAAATGACTCCAAATTAGTTTCGTTCTCTTGACTCCCTGTTACACAAGTGTAGTTCAGACAGTTAAAAACGTAAACTTGGAAGGTCTTTCTCTCTATGTATATCTATAGCACCATATAATTGACACATTTTATAATGCCAAGAAGAACAATCATTCCAAATATATTTATCACACTATGAGGAAACTTCCAGACCTCTGTTATAATTTAATGTAACCTGGGACTATGTTCCTTTTGAAATGTCTTCTACACACTAAGCAAACAATATAAAAATCAATACTAGTATATTTGACAGAAATATAATTGAAAACATATCAGCGGATGATCAATAACATTCACAGCGGAGACACTGTATTACAGTTTACATGTTGTAGTCTACTGTACATTAGTGTCTAGTTTAAGATGACAGAACCTATACATGTTTTTTCAAACTTAAATCCACCCTCTTCAGGAAGAGCAGGGAAGAGAAACTACAAGACCAGCATCTTACAGTATTTGTTGCCTTAAATGCTTTTTAATGAATATATGAACTCCTCATGTTTTTCAGGGAAGGTAGTATATGGGGAACCCATTGCTGCTAGTCTTGGTACAGATGGCACTCACTACTGGCATAAAGAATGGTATCATGCCGCAGGACATGTCATGGGACCTCCACTGAGGCCAGACCCTTCAACACCTGATTTCCTCATGAACTTACTGGCCAAGTAAGCAGACTAAAAGACAGTGACAAGCTCTGCTGTGTTGTCTGGGACCCATTAGATGATTTATTGATGGGTCACAGCTTCAGTTTTTGCTAGCAAAGGAGTAATGGGTGTGGTAAGAGAGAACTGCATTGCAGAGGAGGACTGGATGTCTCTGCTTGGGAGAAGTTACTCTTCACGGGGGCAAGGAACTGAACTCAGATTGCAGGGCTAGCTGCTCTTTTCAGGAGAGATGGTTGGCCATGCCCAGCTTTCCCACAAGTGCTCATGTCTATAGGAGCATGATGGCATGTTTCACGTCATGGCATATCTTGTTTCTTTATAGTGATGACCTAACTGTGACAGGGACTGACAACTGCACCTTTGACATCTGCCAGAAAGCTCTAGGGAAGGATGATTTCACCAAGATCCCTAATGGGGTGAATGGTGTAGAGGACAGGATGTCTGTCATATGGGAAAAAGGAGTGGTGAGTATTTTTTCTCATGATTACGCTGATGTTGGAGCAGAAAAAAACACCTATATCCCCAACAAAAGCTAAACAAGCTTTCCAGATCCCTTAGAGCAGCTATTATGGCACCTGTTTAGATGAAGCTGCAAGGACCCAAATGCAATTTTTGGTAACATTTTCAATTCCCATTGACTCCAGAATCTAGTGCCCTCAAAGGATTGGCTCAGGATCAGGCCCTTTGGAGTATAAATGAAAACAAAAGCTGAAAGCTAGCAGTCACATTTCTCAAACGTTTGTGATAAAAGCTAGAAATCTAAATAAGTGACCTGGCTTTCAGAGGTGTTGATTAGCTACCACCCGCTGGGTGTGTGTTTGGTGCACTGGAATGTAGAACACTCTGACCAGTTCAATACTTTTAAGGCTCTAGAGAAAACTGGTTTAACTGAATTTTGAATTGTACTCCTTTTACCTGCTGAATTTGAATTTCTTGCCTGCAATGTACCTTCAAAATATATTAATGTATCACTTAAATGCCCACCCCACTCTCTATTAATTGTGATCTATTTTGTAAACCTGTATTTGGGATGCAAAGCAAATATGCACGTTGTATGCTCTGGGTGGTATTCTGCCCTGGTTTATACTCTGTGAAGCATCAGGGGAATTCACAAGGGTGTAAATCAGGACAGAATTTGCCTCCAGATTTGCCATGTAAGTGAGTCATTAAACACACATATCATTTGCTGTTTTTGAAACTGTAGCAACTTGGTCAAAGTAACTTTTCAGGAAAGATCACCAAATGGGATTTAGTCATGAAATCTCTCTTTTCCTACTTGTAGAATGGTATGGCGATTTTTTTTTATAGCTAAAACTTTTCTTCTTCCAGAGCAATTAAGCTGTCACAATTTTTCTTTTCATTTCTCTCCTCACCATAAATCTTTATCCTATACCAGGAGTGGGCAAACTTTTTAGCCCAAGGGCCACATCTAGGTATAGGAACTGTATGCCCAAGAATGCTCATAAAATTGGGATTGAGGTGTAGGAGGGGGTGAGGGCTCTGGATGGGTGGTGCAGGTTCCATGGTGGGGCTAGAATGAGGAGGCTCTGCACTGGGGCAGAGGAGGTGGTGGTACTGGAGGTGGGTGGGTGAGGGCTCTAGCTTGGGATGCAGGCTCTGGGGTGGGGCTGGAAATGAGAGGTTTGGGGTGTAGGAGGGTGCTCTGGGCTGGGTCTGAGGGATTCAGAGGTTGGGAGGGGGATCAGGGCTGGGACGGGGGTTGGGGCATGGAGAGTGGTGGTTCAAGGATGCAGACTCTGGATGGTGGCATGTCCCCCCTTTGGCTCCTGTATGGAGGCACGGCCAGGCGGCTCTGCTGCATGCTGCCCCATCCACAGGTGCCACCTCCGCAGCTCCCATTGGCTGCAGTTCCCAACCAATGGGATCTGTGGGGGTGGCACCTGGGGCCAGAGCAGCGTGCGGAGCAGAACTAGCGGAGGGGCATGGAACTGCTTCTGGGACCTGCTAGGAGCAGCCCCTGACCCTACTCCCTGGTTGGAGTGGGGGAAGCTCCAGACCCTGCTTCCCAGTGGGAGCTCAAGGGCCAGATTAAAATGGCTGGTGAGCCAGATCCAGCCCACGGGCCGTAGTTTCCTCATCCTTCTTCTATACCATTTAATCCAGAATGTTTACTGAGTAATACCAGTAGAAAAGAGATTTGCGGACCACCTTTCTGTGTTGCACAGTTCAGTATTGCCTTGTCTCCTTGTTACCCATTCACAGACCATCTTAATGTCCACCTTGTTATAGTGATTCTTCTCTTGCATCCTAATGCTTACCAGAACTATCTAGAGCATGTAGCATCTATTGGTGAAATCTAGGATTATAGAGCCTAATCTAAAGCCACCAGATGTGAATGGATTCTTTCCATTGATTTCAGTGGGCTTTGGGATCATATCCATAGGCAGCTACTCTTTGAAGTACCACTTTTGGAAAATTAAACTAAAATTCTTGTATTAACCTCAGCTTATATATATATATTACAATGTGTGTGTCAGTGTCATTTAAACTCATCAATACAGCACAGACGGTGATTGAAAAGATTGGTGTGATGTTAACTGAGACCTCTGCACCACTCAGCCATGTGTTTTTGATTATAGGAATTTATTTCCTTCCTTCCAGATCAAATTAGTGTTTTTGCTTCCATGCACTGTTTTGCAGCACAGTGGTAAAATGGATGAAAACAGATTTGTAGCTGTTACCAGCACAAATGCAGCGAGAATCTTTAACCTTTACCCAAGGAAGGGAAGAATTGCTGTGGGTTCTGATGCTGACATCGTTATTTGGGACCCAAAAGTTACAAGGTATGGTCTGAGTAATCAAATCCTGTCCACCCGGCCTTTTATGTGGGGGGGAAAAAATATGAAAGCATTTTATATGGCAATAAGTCCCCAGGGTGGGGTGAGGGCAGGTCTTATTTTAACAGCACCGCACATCAATTATTTACAGGTGATTTGGCACTTACAGTAGTGTGTCTAAACAGACGTCTTTGATGTCTAGACAGACTGTAAATGTTTTTCTGGACTGCTGACTTTATAGAAAAATAGCAAACTTTGTACATTATACTAAATATCCCTGTGTATGAAGAGTAAAACTAATGGAGTGCTAAACTCTGTTATACAGTTCAGTCACAAGGTAGCGCTGGGTGTCAAATGCCATATTTAAGCTAACCTTAGCCATACCTGGGAGAGCATTAAAAGACCTTATAGTGAACACATCTGGAGTGTATCTCTGAGAAGGAAGCTTTGTAATCCATGCATATCTGATACAGAAGCCTATCCCGCTAGTAGCAGCCAGGCAACTAACTCTATACACTCTGTACATGACACTAACTACACTGAGACCTCTGGAACTATGGTCCATGCTAGCAAAGTTCAGCCTCCTACCAGTGCAAGAAGATGGGAACAGGAAACAAGCATCCCTGGCTTCCCTGTGAAGGTCTGAAGCACAATCCTAGTCCCTGAACTCAAGGAAAGCGCGAGGGCTGCTCTGGGCTAGTGCCCAGTTTAAGAGCGTGGAGCCCAGGTCTCATTCTGCCCGACCCAACCAGTTGAATTAGTGTCACCCACCGGTGAGTGTATGTTATAAGTTCTTTGCCACAACAAGTTTCAGCTCCAGCTACAAAGGTGTAGTTTTGCTGTGGGTATCTTTTCAGTCAGCAAGACTCTGCTTCCTTATTTGGACAGGTTAATTTTAAGTTCAGAAAATGCATTTTTTGTTTGGGATCTGCTCCTGCTCCTGTTGCACGGGATGGGAGTTTTGCCTTTGACTGTAAAAGGAGCCGGATTGAGCTCATCCAGTGGTTTGTGAGAAGAGTACATTACTAAAGGTATGTCTACAGTAGCACTTTTGTCAGTCAGGAATGTGAAATAAACATCCTCCTGATGACAAGTTTCACCGACAGACACGTCGATGTGGACAGTGCTATGTTAGCGAGAGACGCTTTACCACCAACATGGCTACTACTGCTCATTGATGGGTGGTTTAATTATTCCAATGGGAGAGCTCTCTCCCTTTGGTGCAGAGCGGCTACACGGGAGGTCTTCAAGTGGAGCAGCCTCAGCAGTGCAACTGTGCTGCTTTAAGGTCTTAGTGTAAACATTGCCTAAGGATATAAGTGATGCTAATTCTCACTAGTAGCGTCTTTATATGTTTCTCCAAAAATCCTGAAGAGGGCACACACAGCCTATTGCAAATATGAAGCTAGCTGACGACCTTCAACCATCTAAAATATTAGGCACAGCCAGCCTCACGAGCTTTGTTGCATTTTTGGCAATGATTTGAAATTTCATAATAGCTGTGTTCTTCTGATTTATTAATAAATGTTAGATAGTGGGTGGCCCATTTGAAACAAAATCTTTAGCGTCACTAACATGCCTCAGTCCAGTCTCTCTGGTAGGTTGCAAAGGGGCCGTGGTTTTAAAGCACTGGATGATATCAGCGGAAAGAACTGGTCAAGTGCTGATTCATAACTAAGGAGAAATGGGAATGGAGCCTGGCAGAGGAGGCCCGCAGGGGAGACTCTGACATCTCTCTGAAAGATTCCCAATGGCAATGTGAGGCCGTTAAAAAAACCTATAAAATCAGCTGCATTAGCCCTTCTGTGTCATTGCACAATAACAGCAAGTTGGGTGTTTTTGGTGCATGCTGAGTATTTTGCTTTGCTTTGCTTTTCTTCCTCAGGTTATAAAAATCGAGTGGATTCAGAGTGACAGCTCAGCGAGCCAGTAGCTATTGCATTTGACACAGGTTCCATTTCCAACACTCCACCAGTCTGGCCAAGACTTTCATTTTAAGGGTCCATTTCACATGGAAATATTTGGCCTATTTCTGCAGGATTCACTAGTTATTTTTGCAAAAGAAGTGTGGTGCATAAATTCTCAGTTGTGCATGGATTTAAAAAACCCCGTTTCCTAGTTGTAATGCTTTCCGCATAGGAGCGAGCAGTCTGAGCAGAGACATCTCAAATGTACAAGCTAATTAAAAAATACTAGAAAAGATGCAATAAAAATTACTTGGAAGCTCAAGGCAGCAGCAGTAGTAATTTATTTTCTACCAATTTAGGATTATTTATTTACATATTCATTAAAGAGCACTTGGATAGGAAAAGAACTATAATGCCACATAGCATAAATACTATGACATCTTCTTACAGACCCTAACACACACAGCACCTGGATACATCTTGTATTTAAATGTTGAGTGAAGAGTCTGAGGGTAAACGTGTGTGGGTAGCAGATGTGCAGAGTTCTACTCATTGACCTTTATTATTCTTAATTCAGGCTTTGCCCATGAACGTGCAATACGTGTTGATTGAAACTTCCCCCTCACCCCGATTGCTCTCATTGGCTGTTGTGTTGGGTGTGTGCATTTTGACAACCCAAACCCCAGTGAAGCAAATGCAATTAAGTGCAATTAACATTCCAAAGGGGAGGGACAGGGGGCAGTGCACAGCAATGTGCATTTACCAACACACACTGTCAGCTGTTGTTTCGCTGACACCTTTTAATGCCCAAGAGACATCGACAAGTAGTGATTTGGCCCTGCAAAGGCAATGGGAGCAGAGCTTCTTGTAGGGTCAGGCTTTAGCAGGCTTAATCTAAAGATCACTGAAATCAATTGGAGCATTTATGTAGGCTCGGGATCCGGCCCTAAGTGCCTATGCATTTATCTAATGTTGGTGGACAAATCTGCACTCATTTTAAAAGAAAAATCTGCAGCCTGTATGTGTCACATTTTTTGTCAGTCTTCAGCCTCAGCTGCACATGGGGGAAAGCCACACAAGGTAACGACTCTTTGCCAGGAGACTGCTTGTTGTTTTTCACAAGAAAGAGAAACACAGCATGTTAGCAGAGCAACTTGTGCTGTCATGGTGTTCTTAACCCTGTTGAAGCATGAGCATACTTCATACATTAAATACCAGCAATTAGATCCATGGTGAAAGGTGTCATTAAAAATCTAGGAAGCATATAATTGTGTAAGTGACAAAGAGTCCTGTGGCACCATAAAGACTAACTAAAGTATTAGAGCATAAGCTTTCATGGGCTAATACCCACTTCGTCGGATGCATGCAGTGGAAGTATCCAGGGGCAGGTATAAATAGGTAGGCAAGAACCAGGTTAAATATAACAGGGTGGGTCCAATGAGGCTGAACCAGCTGTTATCTCTAATCAGGGAGGGTGGGGTATTCCTCTAGCAGCTGAATTGGAGGTGTGAACAGCAAGAAGAGAAACTGCTCTTGTAATTAGCTAGCCATTCAAAATCTCTATTCAGTCCCAGATTGATTGTGTCAAATTTGCAAATGAATTGCAACTCTGCAGTTTCTCTTTGCAGTCTGGTCTGAAAGTTTTTTTTTGCTGCAAAATGCTGACCTTTCACCAAGCTTTCTCAAAACTACAGTACCCGCACAAGGAAATAAGGATACAGATCAACAGAGCCAGACGTGTACCCAGAAGCCTGCTGCTGCAAGACAAGCCCAAGAAAGAAAACAACAGAACACCACTGGTCATCACCTACAGTCCTCAGTTAAAACCTCTCCAATGCATCATCAGTGATCTACAACCCATCCTATCTTTAACCTGGTTCTTGCCTACCTATTTATATCTGCCCCTGGATACTTCCACTGCATGCATCTGATGAAGTGGGTATTAGCCCACGGAAGCTTATGCTGTAATACTTTAGTTAGTCTTTAAGGTGCCACAAGACTCTTTGTCACTTCTGCAATTCCAGACTAACACGGCTACCCCTCTGATTCTTGACAGCATATAATTGTGTGTGTGTGTGATCTTATTCTTCTCTATATATGCACACTCAAACTCAAAAGTAGCTTTACTGAAATCAGTGTGTCAAGCTTGGAACAAGAACCTATGTAATTAGTACCAAAGTTGGCGTACTTAAATTCATCAATGTACTCTCTTGTTCAGGTCTTGAATGCTTGCAGTCAGATTATACATTCCTTACATTGAGTAATTCCTTAATGCACCAGAAATCCCATTGCTCAAAATGGGACCATTTTCAGCCCCAATAAAGATGGCAGCTTTGGGCACTTAGATTGAAAACTGGCAGCAGCAGTTCAGATGCAAGTGCCATTAGCTGAGCGGTCAATATCATTCAGACTTCCAAAGCAAATACAGGAACTTTCAGAAGCTTCCTGGTAGTGATGATCTCGTCAATGACAACCGCAAACACTTTGATGCGAAATTGTACTGTCATGCTCTCCAGGTCAATCAGTGCTTCCCTGGCTTCTGTTTAATCATGTGTTCAGTCATTTTTTCTACTCTTGCGAGACTTGGGACATTTCAACTGCTGTGTCTTTATTACCAGGGATTCTAAAGGGTTGCACGTAATTGTGGAGGGTTTTTTAAAATCAATCAGTTCATTTATTTTATCAAGGGCTGTTACAGAGAGTGTACTTAGATCATTCTGTACTTTCTGAAGATTAATACTTGTAATACACAACTGTAAAGGAGCTTTGTGGAAGGCAGCCTCCAGAAAATCCATTATGTCACCTAGTAAATTTTATCACTGCCATTGAATTTCTTTCTTTCTTGTGCCATCTCCCATGAATTTCATGTGTCTCTTTTTGTTTAGTGATATGCCTACCTGGTGTGTCTCTGCTATAGTATGCTGCAGTAGCCTCCATGATGAGTGTAAGGATTTTAACCATCTTACTTTTTTGATGAGCTTCCACATCTTTTTGACACCTTTCCAAAGTTTAGTGGCTCAGTGCTAGTGTACGATTGGATACGATCCCTAAAGATAATTCCATTATGGGCACTGTGGCAATTGTACCCATAAAGGTACCGCAGAAAGCTGCTCACAGGGATGCACTCTCTCTATAGTTATTCTTAATGCCTGTGGGTGTGCCGTTCAAACTTTTTGGTGGGATTGATCAATATTGAGAGAATGTTCTTGAGCTTTTCCTTCCATCTCTTCAGTCTTGGAGATGAGTATAACCAAGACTCTAGAAGATGATCTTGACACAAAGCATGTGTGTGTGTTTGTTTTCTACTTAAAGCGTGCTAAACAAAAAGCATCTTTTCTCTTGGGCAAAGCAGTCACTGAGAATAGAGCGCATGTGAGGCATCTAATGGAAAGTCAGCTGCCACTGAGAGGCACTATAACACTTCAAAGCAATAACTTCTCGTAAGTCTTCATGATTTACAGATCAATATGAAAGGGCAACTACACGCTCTTCCAAAAAAAAAAAAAAGGTAGTTCAATCACTAAGATTTTCCTGCATCTGTTTGCCTTATTAATTCTTTAAAATACTTGATGTATGAACACTATTGAAAATGGTAAACTCTCAAGAAAATATTTATTCATAGTCAGTCAGATATATTAAGATTTTTAGTATTGTTCTTATTAAAAATATAAGTTTTGCTTATAATTGCTCTTCTGAAAACTGATGAACATAGGGAATACCATCTTAGCTTTGTCTTTGCAAACTCTCCTTCACAAAACAAGGCCTCTGAAATAATGTTAAGGGCTGTGTAGCAAGGCAGCAACTCACCCCTACGGTGCCTCCTGCTGGTACATCCAGGGAATTAGCTCGCCAGCTCCCAGAGCACCCTCTGCAGGCTGTAGTTCCACTTCCTACTGGCCCCCGTGTCCCTCCCCTGGACCCCGGTGCCCTCTGCCCTAGGGGGATGCACCCCTGCAGTATCCCCACAGTCTCAGGGTCTCCCCTGCCAGGGAACCCCCACCCCCATCCTCATCTTGCCTCAGTCTAGGCAACTGCCAGTCACCACTTACCCTTGCTCACTGGGGCAGACTGCAGTATAATTGCCACTCATCACCGGCAAGGAGGTTAGGCCTGCTGCCTCTGCCTCGGTAGCCCTGGGCTGCCCCCTGCACCCCAGTACCCTTTGTTGGACCTTCCCCTAGGCCATGCAGTCTGGGGGTTTCCAGGCCAGAGCCTCCCCAGCTCCTCTTGTCTGGCCCAGCCCTGCTCCACTCTAGGTACCTTATGCTTCCCAGCAGCCAGGCCTGTCTATCTCTGAGGACAGAAGAGACACTATTGTCTCAGGCCCCTGCCTCTCAGCCTTTTTATAAGGCCTACTAGAGTGTTTGGGGCGTGGCCACCCAGCTGGGCCTATTCTCCCAATCAGCCTGGGAGCTTGCTCCTAGCCACAACCAATTCCTGGGCTGTTTTAAGCCTTTCTGGCTGGGAGCGTGTAGCCACCCTGCTACAAGCTGTATTTTCATATACATAATACCTTTTCGTACAACACGAGTGGCCAAGGCTGAAAGTCTCTGGCTACTTCCAAAAGATGTTCAGTAAGTGAAAAAGTAAATGTAAACAATAAAAAAGCAAAATGCCCAAGTAAAAATAAAATTCAGAGGGGAGATGAAAAATAACTAAAAATCACACTTCCAATCATACACTTAATGGGAGGCCATGTGTCAGGCCTAGGGGAAAAGAGCCAGGAGATTTTGAGTTCTAATCTCAGCTCTACTGCTGACTCTATAGCCAGTTAGGGCTTGTCAGTATGGAAATAGCTATTGCAGAATAAGCTATGCATAAATCATACTATTTATTCCAGAAGATGGTGATTTTTATTCCAGAATAGAACGTCCACCCAGGGAGCTATTACAAAAGAGTTATTCTAGTCAATTTCCTCATTTAGACAATCTTTTCATCTCTTAGGGTTCATCTCTACAGCGAATCTCACAGGCCAGGTGGACAGACTCGGGCTTGGACTATGGCACTAAAAATAGTTGTGTGGGCATAATGTGTCTTGGGCTGGAGTTCGAGCTTTGAAGCCCCCACCGCCATCTTCTCCTTCAGACCCCAAGCTCCAGCCCAAACATTTACACAGCTATTTTTAGTGCCATAGCGTCAGGCCAAGTCTGTAGGTCTGGGCTGTGAGATTTACAACTGCTCACTGGGTAGATGTACCCTTAGTTCAATCTACCCATCTATAAACTGGCAATAATAATGCTCATCTACCTCAAAGTAGTATTGTGACGTTTAATTAACATAAATTGCTTTATATCCTGGGAGGAATGGTACTGCAAAAGTGCAAAGTAATATTATCCTAGCCCCAGGATAGTAAAGTAACATAGCATAGGGACTTAGTGTTGAACTGTAGGTCACCAGTTCAAATCCAGGCCAGTCTAGTAGTGACCAACATTTATTTCCAAGTTCTGACTCTCCAGGGTCTTGTCTTGTCTTAATACTTCTCAATCTCTTACTTACCAGAGCCAAACTTTTCAAAATAGAGGTTGCATGCTCACTTTGGTTGAAAGGACACTTTTTTCCAGGCTGTAATTTTGAACATAGACATATTTGTTAAATTATGAGAAGTCCAAAAATAAGGATCTGATCTGTTTTACACTAATCTCTTTGCAGTGGAAAATTCTGCATTTAAGGCTGCAAAATCTCTTCCATTGAAATCTTTTTATTCTTCTGAAATTCAATTACTTTTCAATGAAATGTTAATGCTATATTCTATTTTTACAGCTGCTTCTATGATCTATAGCGCAAAGCTGCAGTTTAATAATGCTGCTAAATTCTCTTCCCCTCCATTTCTCAGTGCTTTATTGTGGAGTAGAATGTAAGGATAATAGTAATTTGTTCGGATTTCTGTTTGTTTTGAAAACACAGGACTATATCTGCAAAGACACATCACCATGCCAACAATTTCAATATATTTGAAGGAATGATCTGCCATGGGCTCCCAGTTGTGACAATTTCAAGAGGCAAAGTGGTGTACAAAGGTGGAGTTTTCAATGTCACAGCAGGAGATGGAAAATACATTACACGTAAACCATTCCCTGAATATGTCTACAAAAGAATCAAGCAGCGGGATGAGGTTAATTAAAACAATATATTGCTGTAGTATTTGCAATCTTTGTGCAATATGAGGAAAACTAGCTTTTTGGGGTAGGGAGGAGGTGGTCTGGGTTTATGTGGTTATTTCACTTGCCTTTTGATCAAAGTGTGCCCAGATTGGAGAAAGTGAAGCTGTACATTGGAGTTTTATTGCTCTTCCTCTTTTCACACAAAAACACCTAACTCCAGTTCTCAGGTATAACAGTGTACGTTGGAGGTTGGGATCATGTGCCTTTGAAATCTTGGTTCCAATTATTGTACAGGTGGTCACACTGGTCTAATCATGATGAACTCTGAGCACCTGGAATCACCATTGACTTAATGGAAGTTATAGATGTTCAGCACTTCATAGAATGAGATCCTAAACTGTGAAAAAAGATCAGCAATTTTCTAGCTCTTTCATACTTAGATATTTGGGGATCAATCCTGAAAAGTGTTGAAGACTGTAGGATTTGAAGCTCAAATAGGTAAAGAACAAGTTAAGAATAACTTAAACAAGTGAGATGTCTTCAGGTTGGCAGGCCCTGATGAAATACCTTCTAGAATACTTAAGGAACTGGCTGAAGAGATCTCTGAGTCATTAGTGATTATCTTTGAGAATTTATGGAGGACAGGAAAAATCACAGAGGACTGGAAAGGGGCAAATATAGCACCTATCTATAAAAAGTGGAATAAGAACAATCCAAGGAATTATAGGCCAGTCAACTTAACTTCAGTATCTGGAAAGATAATGGAGCAAACAATCAATTTGTAGGCATTAGAAGAAAATAAGAAACAGTCAACGTGTATTTATCAAGAACAAATCCATGTCAAACCAACTTAAAATCCTTCTTTGACAGGGTAACAACCTTGTGGATAAGGGGAAAGCAGTAGATGTGATATATCTCAACTCTAGTAAGGCTTTTGATTCTGTCTCAATGACCTTCTCATAAACAATTTAGGGAAATATAGTCTAGAGAAATTTACTATAATGTGAGCGCACATCTGGTTGGAAAAGTTTACTTAGAGCAGTTATCAGTGGTTTACAATCAAGCAGGAAGGGCATATCAAGCGGGGTCTTGCAGGTATCTGTCCTGCATCGGTCTATTGAATATCTTCACAATTTATTTGGATAATGGCATAGGGAGTACACTCATAAAGTTTGCAGACAATACAAAGCTGGGAGGAGCTTCAAGCACACTGGAGGACCAGATTAAGCAATGGAACAAATTACCGCCTGTTGTTGTGGACTCTGTCATTGGAGGTTTTTAGGAACAGGTTTGACAAATGCTCATGAGGGATGGTCTAGATAATCCTTAGTCCTGCCTCAGTGCAAGGGACTGGACTAGATGACCTATTGAGGTCCCTTGCAGTTCTACATATCTATGATTCTATGATCCAGCAATGCACAGTCCCAGCAGTGGGACTACACATATGCTTAAAATTAAGCATGTGCTTAATGCTTTGCTGTATCAAACTGATGCTCAGCATTTTCCATGATCAAGTTCTCAGTGTCTAAATTACTAAAGGAGGAAACCCGTGAAACACACAAATTGACTATCTTATGCCTGTTCACCATGTACTGGTCATGAGAAATATTTTCGCTGCCTTAGCACTACTGACTTGGGGGGTGTGGGGGATTTCAAAAACACCTAAGTGACTTGTGCTTCTAAAGCACTTAGGTGCTTTTGAAAATCCTGCCCTGAATCAGTAATATTCATAACACTTTCTTAGTCCTGAAACAGATCACCATACATGTGAGCTTTTTGCTGTTTGAAATGTTTCCAAACCCATTTATTGGGCATATTGTTTGCTCCAGTACTTCCCTCTTGGTGGCCTGATGAAACATACGTGCCAAAGGTTAAGTGGGTCTCTTCTTTTTCTTCCAACTGACTTCCTCTCTGTAAATGCATTTCCTGTAGGAATTGGTAGCCTGCCTGCTAATTGACATACATAATACAGATAAGGTTACAAAATGCTTTTTTCTCTCTGCCAACCTCCTAAAAACATATATTCTTTTTGCTGAGAATTAAAAGGAAATTTGTTTGTTTAGCTTCACAAACAAAAAAAGGCTGGATCCTATACAGATCTTATATAGATGGTATAGATTGGTGTAAATTGGGTAATATGGAACTATCCCAATGTACACCAAATGAGGATCTGACCCAAAGTAGTCTTGATTTTTTGCCTGATATTTGCCTTGATATCAGGTCCTTCATTTAAGCATCGCCCCAGGTTCTTCTGTACATTATGTTCCCCTTTCAACGTTTATAAGAATCTTGTTTGGGAACCTCTGCTTTACATGATGCATCTAGATTGTACTTTCTCAAATATTCCTAAAGTAGTCAAGCTTTTTCCAGAGCTCTGCTTAACAATTGTCACATTTGGCCCAATCCTGTGAGGTGCTGAGCATTACCTACAAGGTGCTGGGTGCCCTGAATTACACTGATTTCATTGGAAGCTAGAAACATTCAGCACTTTGCAAGTCAGGGCACTTTATTACTAGTATTCTGTCTTCATTGTTTATCTTTGGCTCTGTGGGTTTCTAATGCAAAATAAATGACATTTAATGCTAATTTACTACCAAAACCATTTCTGGAGCCATATTACACCAGAAAATGCACAGGATGTTCATCTACATGTCTGGGAAAGGTCCATGATTTATTTAATACATAATGAGTGGCTCATTTAGTAGGTCTCCAGAGCAGTGCTGAGCCTGGATATCAGAACACCATTACATCCAGATTCTGGTATTCTGGCTAAAGCAGCAACCCACATGTAGGATTGAGATTAGTTGCGGCACTGGAAAAACAAAAGAACAAAACTGGACTGTAAGTATCTTTTCAGAGGCAAATTTACAAATGAGCTAAGGACAGACTTGGCAGTCACAGGATTTCTGAGCCAGCCTACATTTCCCATCAGAAAGAACTAGTGGGAATTTTCCTTAAACAAAACATGCAGAGAAAATGTCTTCACATATGATTTCAACCAAATTTGATCTCCTTCCAACAAGAGCTAGAAATGCTGGTGGGGTAATGTGCAGATCTGCAGGGTAGGGGACAGCGTGGATCACTGTTATGCACCCTCTTGTCTTGCCTGTAGTCAGAGCAACATTGACTAGTTGCTGAGGGATCCCCCAATGGACTACAGGCTGGGAGCGGTAGGGGAGTGACAGTAAAATGAGATTGGAGAAAGCCAGCTGTTCCTAAAAAGAGCTTCAATAGCATTTAAGGGAGTTAGCCAACCAACCCCAATTAAAGATGGATAGGAGTTGAGTGTCAAACTCTCTTGGGCACTTTAAGTACTGTAGGTTGGGATTTTCAAGGGAGATGATGAAAATCTTTGAGGCATAAAATACACAGCTAGGAAATAACAGGCTTCTATGTCAGTTGTGTGCAATTTGCAAATGCAGAGAGAAACAGATAAGGAAGAACTGAATTGTTCCCTTATAGGTTTGCCAGCCTGTTCCTGTTGAGCGAGCACCATATGAAGAAGTGGGCTCAGTCCAGGCCAGCAGGGGAGGAAAATAGACATAACCCTAAAGCGTGGCTCTTCCAGGTAACTCTTTCCTACTTTCCTTTCTACACCTGTCTGAAAATATGCAGAACAAATATTGCAACCCTTCTTGTATGTGACGGGTTCGTATGGGCTGAACACTCCTGGGGGGTGGGTGCTCTGCATCTTTAATTCTGATGACCATATATGGCAGGTTCTATAGCCCATGCTTGGGAGACCTCTTGCTGATGAAAGCTTCAAACAGAGGGAATCCTCTGGGATAACTGAGCTGGAGCCTGGATGAATTAAGTGCTTGAATGAAACTTGGATCTGAGGAACAATGAAAAGGTTGAGCTAAGGCCATTGCTGAGATAACATGCCCCTTTTTAAGGGAGGTATGTCTGAGGCCATGTCTTCACTTACCACGGATTGACGCTGCTGCGGACAATGCAGCGAGGTCGATTTAGTGGATCTCTGCAGAGCACTCTCTGGTCGACTCCGGTACTCCACCAGAACGAGAGGAGTAAGGTAAGTCAATGGGAGAGTGTCTCCCATTGATGCAGCATGGTAGACACTGCAGTAAGTTGATCTAAGCTAGGTCAATTCCAGCTACGTGAATAATGAAGCTGAAGTAGCATAACTTAGGTTGACGTACCCCAGTAGTGCAGAAAAGGTCTGAGACAATAACAAGAGCAGTAACAAAATCTGAACGCAGAATGGCTCAAAATCCAACACAAAATTTTACACAAAAATTGGAAATAACTTGATGTTTTTTAGTGAAATGAGCTTTTTTAAAAAAAATTTTTTACCAGCCCCCTGATTTCATAGTCAATACACTCGCCAGGGGCTATAATGTTTCTAGCAAGCACACAACCTCTGTGAGAAGGAGACAGATGAGCTCCATGTCAGAGACATTTTAATTGACTCAGAAGGTACAAGACAGAAGAAAGGAGTTAATATTAGCTGACTGACTGTATGATAGTAAGGCAGTGCAGCCCCTGTGACAGAGCAGGAATCTTTTCTATCCCCAGTTCTGCTTCTGACTCACTGTGTGACTTAGTGCAAGTTATTTAACTTGTCTATGTCTGTTTCCCCATATATTCAAATGGCATAAGAAGGCCCTACCTATCTAATGGGTGTGTTTGTGTATAAAATGCTTTGGTGAATGAAGACACTGTGTAATGGCCAAGTATTAATTATGATACACATTTCATACTCTTTAGTAAGCATGCTAAGTAGACACACTTGTACAATGTGCATTAGTAAAGAGAGTTGCATTAACCAAGTTACCACACCTTAGTATCTAAGTTACAATTCTTTTTGTTATTCCCTATTCTAAGCAGAGAAATGCAGGTTTATTTCAGATACCACTTATGGCAACTTGTTGGTAAATGTCAACTTTTTGGTGGTGACTACTACAGTGCTACTTTGCCTCAAGGAAGATGGGCTCCACTAGAAGGTTATTGGTCACATCTTTTTTCTCCTACAGAAAAATGTCATTAAGTGTTTAAGAAGCAGATGGGATTGATTTAGAAAGAATTTTTTTTAAAGTTATAGTTTCACTGTAACAAGGGGGCAAAATGATCGCAAACAAGTAGAATGTGAAGGGTGTATGCACCGTGGCCGGGGGATAATTGAAGATGAGCCAGGCGTGTAGGAGTCATCAGATGAAAGTAAGCAAAGAAAAACTTAGGCTGAACATTGGGGGAGAAATTTACTAGTAATGAGGTCTGCTAATCTGTGGAACCAGTATCCCAAGGGACGGGGAAGAAGCTCCATTACTTGCCTTACGTAAAACGCAGCTATACAAGGCACTAATGAATAAATATACTGCTGGGAAAAAGCTTGCAATGGCAGGATTATGGACTTATCTTTTCTATCTTTAATTTCTATGGTTCTGTGAATGTCTCCAGCAGTGTGAAGCTTCATCCAGAGCATCAGTAGCAACAACAATGAACAGCAGGTTATTTGTTTTCCTGTGTCGTTCGGGAGAGAGCTCTTGTAACAGAGAGCACCAAAGGCTAAAGCTGCCACAGAGCAAGGGAGCTGTAATCATTCTTTCCAGTTCTTAGTGCTCTCCCACTGTTATTACCACTTCGGGAGACAAATGGCAAAGCAGTGAGTCTTTCTTCTGAAAGATTGTTGTCTTCTTCATTTCTCTGTAGATAAAGCCAGAAGAAAACGATCCTGCTTGCCTCATCTAAATGGTGCATTCTGGTTACCATCGTGAGCAAGTCCAGCATCAACTTCTGAAGAGCCAAAATTTACCAGCTGCCAAAATAGGCACTACAGATCTTAATATGCTTTAATGAGTGAATGTTGTCATTCTAGTGATTGCTTTAAAGGAATTTAGTTAATTGAACCAAACATTTATAACAGCAGAGTAACACAAAAAAAGCAAAGCTATGTTAACATGACAGCTACTCTGCAAAATCTTAAACTCTGACTGCTGGGATGGTATTTCTTCACATTTTACTTTTAAAAAAATATCACCTACTCTAGCAAAATAATAAGGCAATACATTTCTTTCTAGGGCTTAAACACAGGTTTTCTTTATTCTCACACCATAAAGCCACCACAGATTAAGTCTAATTCTCTTAATTTACATGGTAGAGAGGAGTTCTGTGGTTATGAATTCACAGATTAAGGCCATCAAGGGACCATTATAATTGTCTGCACAACACAAGCCACAAATTTCACCGAGTAGCTCCTGAATCTAGTTCAATAGCCTGTGGCTGAATTACAGTATGTCTTTTGGAAAGACACCCAAGCTTGCTATCAAGTGCTGTACTTGATTCCTCTTTCCTGGGAGAAGTTAGATGCTGCAAAAGATTATTCTGGTCTAGTATTGCTAAGACTGTGCCAAAAGCTGATGATGGCCTTCCTGGGGCTCTATTCCAACCAGTCTGGTCAGGTGCTTCTTTTATCCCCTCTCCGAGGCTAACCTAGGTGGTGAGAAAACTGGTGGTGGTCCACCAATCTGCTAGCATTACTCAGCTGCACTGCATTGCACCAGCTCTGCACAATCACACACACTACACATAGAGAAGCATGGGTACAGGATGCAATAAGAGTTTAACAGAGCAACTTGTCCCAGAGTATATTAGCAATAACTAGAGCTGATTTTTAAAAAAGCTTCACATTTTAAATTTTTTTTGCAATACTTTCAATTTTGCAGGGGTTGAAATGTAACTATTTTTCAATTTTTTTTATTCAAAATCGTTGAATTTTTTCATGGAGCAAAAACTGGGTTTTTGACAAAGGAAATGCTAACAAAAGTCAGTGTTTCCTGGAGTCTGCTTCTTTTTAAAACATTTTTTTTATAAAAAACCTTCTCATTTGTTAAATTTCAACCCATTTTTTCTTTTTTGGGGGTGGGGGGGACTATATTCCCAGCAGGACTATGTTACTGCTAATATCATAGTTTTACATTATGTGTGTATTCTGTTCTTATGTAAGCAACCAAAAGCAGGGCCTTTGCTACTTTATCAATCCTGTTTTGTGTGGTTTTATTAAAACTCCCTGGAGTAGCACCACCGCGCAGCAGCTGTGGGGTGGATGGGGCATGGGAGTCCTGGGAGTCTGTCACAGGATGGGGAGTGGATAGAGGTTGGGGCAGTCAGGGGACAGGGAGCAGGGGGGGTTGGATGGGTCGGGAGTTCTGGGGGGTCTTCCTGAAGGCGGGGGTGTCGATTAGGGTCGGGGCAGTCAGGGGACATGTAGGAGGTATGGTCCTAGGGGGGCAGTTAGGGTGAGGGTGTCTCAGGAGGGGGCAGTCAGGGCACAAGGAGCAGGGAGGCTTAGGTAGGAGGTAGAGTCCTGGGGGATGAGCGGGGGTGGGGGTGTTGGGGTTTTTTTGGTGGGAGGGAGATTGGATGGGGACAGGGCGAGGGCAGGAATTTTCAGGCTGCGGCTGTTTTTTTTTTTTTTCAGTAATATGGCCCTCTCCGCTTTCCGAGTTGTGCAGGCCTGGTCTAAAGTCTCACACCACATACCTGTGAGGCAGGTAGATCTCATTACACTGATTGTATGGTTCTGGGATCTGTGAACATCCAACACCTCTGCATATCAGGCCATTTTCTTAGCTAATTACATAAAGATGTTAATCTCAAGTTTGAAAGTGTTGGCCTCAGTGACTTGCCCCAAGTGACAGTCAAACAGTGACTCTGTGATAATCAAAACTAGAGCCTGGGAGTCAAGATTGTCAGTCAGCTGGATAGCGTAAGTATGCCCAGAATTTTCAAATGTTCTTTGGGCACAAGAGTTGTCTGAGGGTGGCCCTGCTGAGATCAGAAGGCTGCAAATCATTACAGGAATTGTTAGTGATTTTTCCAAAAACAGATGTTTTCACAGTGTGATACAGACAGTAGCTTTATGAGTTACATAAAAAATGTATGTAAACTGAGCTCTCTAAAACATGAAAGTATATTATCTGTGAAAAATATATAATCTTTATAGGCTCCCTGCACATATCTTTATGGCAGGAGAAATAAGGAACCTACATTTCATATCTTTATAACAAAACTTGCCATTTCTATTTGGATTTCTTCAGCTTTATGCCAGAGTTTGTACTCCTTACAGGTGGAGTCCTTGGCTTGTTGGGCATTAATGTAGGGATGAGATTTCTATTAATTTATATATGTCTTAAATTTAATTAGCTTTTTAACTAATGTGAAGATTTCATGAACACCAAACTGTGCTTTTATTCACAGACTGTAAGTGGGTTTTGCCCTTATGTATGATTTTAGCTACAAGAAAATTTATGATTACTGCAATAGACAGCTAGGTCATCTCATTTGCTGTGCTAAATGGTCATTTTCCCATTGTAGATTCAGACACTCGGGCCCTAATAATAGAATCTTAGAAATTAAGGATGGAAGGGACCACGAGAGGTCATCTAGTCCAGTCCCCTACACTGAGGAATGACCAAGTAAACCTAGACCATCCCTGACAGGTGTTTAACCTGTTCTTAAAAACCTCCAATGACTGGGATGCCACAGCCTCCCTTAGGAGCCTATTCCAGTGTTTAACTAATCTTAGAGCTATTGGGAAAAACTTTTTATCTAATCTAAATTTCCCTTGCTGCAGATTAATCCCATTATTTCTTGTCCTACCTTCCATGGCAATGACGGTTTCCTCTATATTAGACCATAACACATTTATCAGGTTGCCTTTTAGTCACCTTTTTTTCAAAGCTAAACATGCCCATTTTTTTTAACTTTCTTCATTGGACTTAGGTCATTTTTGATGCTCTTCTTTGGACTCTTTTTTTCCAGTTTGTCCACAAGGAGGGATAGCTCAGTGGTTTGAGCATTAGTCTGCTAAATCCAGGGTTAGGGGTATGGGGCAAAAGTCTGTTGGATGATTTCATTGGGGATTGGTCCTGCTTTGAGCAGGGGGTCGCACTAGATGATCTCCTGAGGTCCCTTCCAACCCTGATATTCTATGATTTTCATTAAAGGATACATTACTCCAGCTGAGGCCTCACTGGTGCCAAATAGAGCTGCACAATTACCCCCGGGGTTTATATCCAGCACTCTGGTTAATACATCCCAGAATATTAGACTTTTTCGCAGCTGCATCACATTGTTGACTCACGCTCAATTTGTGATCCACTATAGCTCCCCGATCTTTTTCAGTGGTATTTCCCGCTTTTGTAGTTGTTCATTTGATTTTTTCCTTCCTAAGTGTCATACTTTGTATGTCTTCACTGAATTTAATCTTGATGATTTAAGATCAATTCTTCAGTCATCTTTAATTCTAGTCCTGTCCTCCAAAGTGCTTGCAACCTCTCCCAGCTTGTTGTCATCCACAAATTTTATAAGCCTATTCACCACTCTATTATCCAAGTCGTCATGAAAATATTGACTTGTACTGGAACCAGGACAACCCCCTGTGGAACCCCACTATATACAGCCTTGCCATTTGACAACAAACCATTGAGAACTACTCTGTGAGTGTGGGTTTTCAACCAGTTGGGCTCCCATCTTATAGTAATTTTATCAAGACCCCATTTGCTTATGAGCATGTCATGTAGAGCTATGTCAAAAGCGTTACTTAAAATCCATCTCTACTGCTTCCCTCCTATCCACGAGGCCAGTAACTCTTTCAAAGAAGGAAATTAGGTTGGTTCAGCATGATTTGTTCTTGACAAATCCATGCTGGCTATTCTTTATAATCCTATTATCCTCTAGAGGTTAGAAATTGATAATTTAATAATTTGTTCCCATATCTTTCCAAGAATTGAAGTTAGGCTGACTGGTTTATAATTCCCAAGTCCTCTTTGTTCCCCCTTTTAAAGATCAGGAATATGTTTGCCCTTCTCCAGTCATCTGGGACTTCACCCATCCTCCAGGATTTCAAAGATAACCACTAATAATTCTGAGATTGCTTCAGCTAGTCTCTTAAATACCCAAGAGTGAATGTCATCAGGCCCTGCTGATTTGCCTACATCTACCTTGTTAAAGTATTTTTTAAACTGTCCTTTCCCTATTGTAGCCGATGTCCCTTCCACTTTAATATTAATTGTGTTAAGCATCTGGTCCAATTAGTGAAGACTGAAGCAAAATTGGCATTAGAGGTCAACCTTCCTAGGCAATCCTGATTATCACTACAAAAGTTTTTTTTCTTCTGCTGAATAGCTCACCTGTATTTTCCCTATTGTATGGCAATCTCCACCTTTTCACGTTCTCTGTCCTACTGTATGTTCCACTCTATACATCTGATGAAGTGCGTTCTAGCCCATGAAAGGCTATGCTCAAATAAACTGGTTAGTCTCTAAGGTGCCACAAGTACTCCATGTTCTTTCTGTAGCCTTCGTAGTGTTGTCCTTTCTTAGCTCTCCTTCCCTGCCAAGCAGTGGACTTACACTATAAACAATAGCTTTCAGCAGCCTAAAATGGAAGTGATGTTACATTGTTGGTGAGAAGAAAGATTAGCACACTCTTTCACTATTAACAATGGTTAGCACTTCATCAGGGTGAAAAGAAACAATGATTCTGTGTCCTACCCCTCCTTTCCAGTATTGTCCATGCAGAGGAATCATCAGATGCACTCTTATAGTCACAAGTACTTCTACTAGTTCCCCTATCCAACCAGACTTCAGGTTCATCAGAGATCCACCCACCCTAGATTAAAGCTGTGTGAATAACTGATTGATTGATTCCCTGGCCATACCAAAAAAAATAAAATAAAATTTGTTTTGGGTCAACCCGAAATGAAACTTTTTCAAAATGTTTGGTAAATCAAAACAAATTTACATTTTGTTCAAATAAAATATTTTGTTTTGTCTGACATTTGCAATTTTTCTTTTTTAATAAAACTGAAGTAAATTTTGAAGTAGTTTTGAATTAAAAAAAAGCAAGCGGTTTCATTTTAAAAAGGACAAAATGAAACATTACAATTTTCAGATTTTTTTTATTTTAAGCAGTTTGGTAAATTCTACATGAATCTGCAACATGCCAGTCAATCCAAATCTGCATTATTTTTTGGATGAAGAAAAAGCTTTGATGAAAACTTTCACCAGGCTCTACTCCACAAGCCTAGATTTCATAGGCAGCAGCAGTGAGAGAATTCCAGGCCTCCTGTTCCTAAAGTAGATACCCACAGTGAGTTGAACTAAAGGAGAACCTCCACTGACAATCATAGTATTATGGTGTGTATCTTTTCTGGGCCACTGAGGGGCAGTTCTGATATTACATATCCAGTAGAGCAGGGTGGCCATCCTGAGCCTGAGAAGGAGCCAGAATTTACCAATATACATTGCCAAAGAGCCACAGTAATATGTCAGCAGGCCCACATCAGCTCCCTGCATGGCTCCCAGCACTTCCCGCCTAGCAGCTCTGCCAATCAGTGCCTCCCACACCTCCCAATCAGCTGTTTCATGGTATGCAGGAGGCTCTTGGGGTGTGTGTGTGACGGGCCTGTGGCAGAGCCAGGGGTCGAGCAGTGAGCACCCCTGGCACATTGGAAAGTCGGAGCCTGTAGCTTGAGCCCCAGAGGCGGTGCCTGTACAGGAGTCTCATATTAACTTCTGAAGAGCCAGGTATGGCTCCAAAGCCACAGGTTGGCCACTCCTGCAGTAGAGGGAAGTTGGTCACAAGGACATTGGGCAGAACATCACATACTTTCTGATATTTCATAGCCTATTATGATCACCCTCATTAAGGTACCACCCTGACTTTCAGGCTTATTTTAATAACTGCAAATGAATCTGTTCTCCCTGACTTTTAGAATTTTAAAAAATTTATAGATTCCAAGGCCATTAGAGACCATTGTGATCATCTAGTCTAACCTCCTGTGTAACACAGGCTATAGAACTTTCCCCAAATAATTCCTAGAGCAGCATATCCTTTAGAAAAAAGCATCCAATCTTGACGTAAAAATGGTTAGTGATGATAAAGAATCCACCATGACCCTTGGTCCATTGTTGCAGTGGTCAAATACTCTCACCATTAACAAAATATGCCTTATTTCCGGTCTGAATCTGTCTAGCTTCAACATCTAGCCATTGGATTTTTATAATGTTTAATTTCTTAGCCTGTAACTGCCTCTGGGCAATTTAGACTGTACTGAAAACAAAGTGAGTCAGCATGTCACAATATTTGCAAGGCAAGAGCAGAGTAGGAGCCTGTTGTTAGTCCTGCAAACTTGCATCTACGATATCTAGCCCACCCACACAAAATTCAGCAACAACACTAACAGAGAAACACAGGCTTTAGCCTGGCCTTGAAGGATGTCAAAACTGGAGTGTGGCATATTTAGTAGTGAGAGGAGAGAATACACACATTCAGACCACTGATAGTTAATACCCTTCTGACTCCCTGTTCCCCTCACTTACATCACGCCAGTCTCAATAGACAATCAGGTCAGCTTTTCATTAATTTTGCACAGGAGTTGAATTGATTTGGGGATTTTTAATAGTAAATGTCCTTACTGACAAAGTGTGTCTAAAAAGGGAAGCTGAGCAATGGAGTATCATGCAAAAGAGAAGGGACAGATGAACCAAAGGGAAAATCCAGCCATCTGATTCATTCTTTCAGTCTGAGTCTTGGCTGTGTGAGTTGTACTTCTGGGATTCACTCTGAGTGGGGTTGGAGTGGGTGGTCACAAGAAGCAGTGAGAGAAACACTAGGAAGTAAATCTATTAACAATTGGCTGCAAATAAATAAAACCCCTAATTTCACCTTTACACGGAGTGAATCAGTGTTGAGGTGAAAGAAAAAAATTAATTTATTGAATCTGTGGGAAAAACTAAAATGAAAAGGCTTAGTGGCTGGGGGACCAGTGCAACTTGACCAATGTGTGAAAGGAGAAGTAAAATCCACCAAGCCAAACAGTAAAACAGCCAGGGAGGAGCTGAGGGACAGGGGTGAAAATATAATGTTCTGTGTTTGGAAATATGAGGGAGAGAAAGGCAAGAAGTGAGACAGAAACAGCCCTAGAACAGTCCTGTGGTGGGGAAGGTGGAATGAAAACAGGGCCAGATTCTGCCACCATTACTCACATGGAATAGGACCTTCTTCCTTGGGGAATCAACTGGAAATGAATGGGACTAACCATGAAGTAAGCTACAACCCAGTGTGAGTATGGATAACAAAATCTGACCCTTGGATAATTGGATCTCATGCTCCCACCACGATCCTGATAGCTTATTTCTTGAGCTTTCTAGTTTCTTACCTTCTCCAAGTCAAATCTGTGCACAAGTTCCTTAAGCACAGAATCCAACAAACAGTCAGAGGAGCTCAGGTGTTACTGGTCCTGCAGATACAGGTGCCAGTCATACATTTTTCATTTATATTCAGTGAAACTTTATTGGCATGACAAATTATGCAAGTGTCAGCAAAGAATCAGGGAGACCTATCCCTTGAGTATCTGCCTGAGGTAGGTATGTTTCCCCCCATGGAAGGGCTTTATGATGTGTTTGCGATTTGATCTGCCACACTTTGCACTGTATAGTGGGGACTTGACCTCAGCTCATATAGACTGGGTTACCCTCCTCACCAAAAGCATTGCCAGAATGGAAGACTAACTCCCCTACTAGAATTTAGACTTTGTCTGCAGCAGAGAGAGGTTGAACAGAGTTTACAGAGGCAGCTGATAAGATTTCACAGCACAGTCCTTTTGTAATTAAATATGAGCTATGTATCAAAATGGAAGATTATTCAGATAGCACCATATGTATGTATGACCATTTGCAGGTATGACACAAAGTTGCTTCTCCAAGAAGCTTGAAGTCTGACAAATCAGAAGTGCCACAGGCTTCATTTTTCACATGCAGGCCTCAATTTATTCTCACCTTCACTCTTCATGGCAGCCTTGCTTCTGGGTTGCTCAGTGTGTAATTGCCATGCATTATAATTGATTCGTTTTTGATGAACCCTCAATATCTCCACTTCAGGCTCTTGCAAAACAAACTAATTCCATTTTAAAAAAAAAACCCACAAAGAAGCCACATGGGACCATTTACCACCGAATGATACCACTGTTAATGTACAGAAGAGACAGGCCCACACCTGTCAACTCTCCTGGTTTTCCTGGGACTAACTTGGGTGGTCTCAATCCCAAGTGAAGTTCAGGGCAACTGGTTTAGCTCATTAGATAATAAAGTGGACTTCTGGTGACTAGGGGGTCACAGTGGAGAGCTGGGAATAGATACAACAGTTTCCTGGGCCCTGTTGTGAGTGATGAGGGACCTGACAGTTCAATTTTCCCACCCCTTCCCAGTGTGGGATATTGGAGAATATGGAGCACATGGGAGAGGAACAGAATGTTTTGTAGGAAACTCACAAGAGAACATAAGAGGAATACTGGCAGCAAACACACGTGGACATACATACACTGTGGGGTGAGGAACACTGAAGGGGGATATGCAGACAACACACCGAAGGGACATTGGAAAATTAAGAAACCTGCAAACCTCCCCAGCTCACAGGACAAAGACAAACAGGAGAAAGACCAGGAGGCCCAGAGCTCCATTTGTCTCCTGAAGACTCCAGAGGGGAGACAGACCTGTCTTTCCTCTCTGAAGGTTCTAGAGGAAGGATTTCAGGTAGGGTAACCAGACAGCAAGTGTGAAAAATCAGGACATAGGGTGGGGGACTCCCTGCCTCTTATCCAACCTGCCCCTCCTGGCTCCCTGTCCCTTGACCGCCCCCTCAGAACCTCTGCCCCATCCAACCCTACCTTGCTCTCTGTCCCCCAGCTGCCCCCTGGGACTCCCTGCCCCTTATCCAACTCCCCCGCTCCCTTACCATGCTGCCCAGATCAGTAAGTCTGGTGACCCGGATGGCAGTAAATTCATAAACTCAATTGCAAGGAAAATACTGTATTTGTATTAACTACTAGCCTAATTACTAGTAACCTGCTGTGTTCAGGTGAAAGAAAACCCTATTACCTATATAAGAGAAAGACCCAAAAATCAGCACTGTCCCTATAAAATCAGGACATCTGGTCACCCTAGTTCAGGCCACTGGGCTCCTCTCCTTCCCCCTCCCCCACAAGGTAATGGAGATAAAGGGAGTAGTTAAGGAACAGAGGACCAAGGAACCTCCATAGGTTCAGTTCTGTATCCAAATCTCTTAGTGCTGCTCTGAGCCCCAGTCTCTTTGAGACCCTGAAGATAGTTATATGTAGAACACAGAAGTCACCAGGAAGCATAGAATTCTCCCTTTTCCCAGGGGATAGCCAAGCTTTTGTTACATGTTCCCTAGAAATTATTTTTCTTTAAGTGTTGGTAACCAGGCAGACTGCGCACCAGAAAACAATATGGAAGATGCAGCTGTGAGTCTGGCAGTGCCCCAGAAGAGCAGCGTAGCTTTCCTCATCATCCTTTGGCTGCTACTTGTTCATTCCTCACCAGTGATTTGAGGTAGGCAAGAGGGCAGACAAGCAGGTGACATGTCATTTAATTAAAATATTCCTCAGAGAACTGGATGTAACAATGATAGAGTTTAGAGAAAGCACCCTAGAATTTGCACAATAAATTCACAAACTAGCCCAACCTTTGATAGTACATTGCTAGCCATTTACATTTATGGAAACCTCTTGAGGGGGAGTGTCAAACAGCTGGATAAAAGTGAGCATGTAACTCATCTGAATAGTTGTTACAATTTTCTTCTTAGCTGTTCAGGGCAGAGATTTGTCTTTACCTTCTCTCTTGTAAAACACCAACCATATTGTCAGGCTAAGTCAATTATAAGTGGCCAAAACAAACAGCAAATAACCAATGAAAAGCATTTCCAGCTGATGAAACATTTTTAAACATTTCTAGCCCAGCTGAGCTAGTAACGACCAACAAGCTGTTATTTCTCAGCCAGGTATCCCAGCAGGCCTAGAGTCATTAAAGGAACACTAGCATTAATGCAGTATATATCTAGTAGTAAACTCCTAATCTTAAAATCCCCCTTTTTTCAGTTGCTTATAACTTTGCCAAACTTTAACTGTTTAGGCTGAAATATTATATGCCAAGTAACTTCCCTGGGCTGAACCTTATTTTGGAAAAATGTTAGCCAAAATAGTTTAGCCATTTGTGAGAAAGAGGCAAAGGACAAATATATTTGTTGGCCCATATTAAAAATTCTGGCAACTTTTTCTTTGAGCTAGGGTGACCAGATGTCCCGATTTTATAGGGACAGGCCTGATTTTTGGGTCTTTTTCTTATATAGGCTCCTATTACCCCCCACCCCATCCCGAATTTTCATATTGCTCTCTGGTCACCCTACTCTGAGCAGCTCTACAGCCCCCATGCTGTGAAGCAGGGACATGAAAGTTAGCAAGCGGGTAATATTGTGTCAGAGAATAGCCTTTTGTCATTCCAATGAAAACCCACCCACATTTGGCCAAGTTATAAGCCTTTACAAAAATCAGTTTGAACATTCTCAATAGAGACTTGTTTTACTTTAGCAACTATAATTTTCAAAGATTTCATCCTCACTGACCATGCTTGAGCATCTCACAGCAACTAGTACTTAGGCTTTGTCTACACTACCACTTCTGTTGGTCAGGGGTGTGAAAAAAATCACACCCCTGGCCACCATAAGTTTCACTGACAAAAGTGCCAAAAGAGACTCTCTGGCTGACAGCTAATGCCGCTCATCGGGGGTGGTATAATTATGCCACAGGAGATCTTCTGTTGGCAAAGAGTGGCTACGTGGGTGACCTTACAGCAGCACAGCTGTAGTGTACGCTACCCCTAGCCTTTTTAGAGTGTGCATGCACCATCCTTACAGAGCACCGGAGCATGTTCCATCCCCTTACAGCTACTATGTGGAACTGAAATGTGAAGATGCTGTCCCTACAGAGCACCTTAGCATCCTGTCACAGTGCAGAGTGACTGAACATGCTTCTTCTGTCCCAGGGCTACAGGGGTGAAGCTGGACTTTTCTCTCAATAGCTCCTCTGAGATAGGGTGAGGCTGGGCACTGCAACTGAGAGCAAAGGGCCTGACCTCTCCTATGTGATTAATGACATCCCTGCTGAAATCCAGGCAGCACAGAGGAAGAAGCTACAGGAGCTGAATGCAGAAGATACAAAAGTTGGACTGAGGGAGGAAAAGGAGCAGATTGTAACAAGAAATTTGGTGAGAATGGAACTGGAGTGAGGAAGAGAGAAACTGGGACTGGGACAGGCTGGGAAAGAATGCTGGGATTGGGGAGGCTGGGACTGGGTACTGTGGGAGGAACAGAGGTTTTGGACTGAGAGCCAGGAGGAAGGGAGGGGAGGCTGGATTTGAAGCTGGTGAAGGAAATTGGGGAGGGACTGGGAACCACTTGGCTGGGGTATGACACTCAGATCAGACAAGGAGCTGGGGGGAGATGGGAGATTGGGGCTGTCTGAAAAAGAAACTATGAATCTGTGGGTGTGGGGAATGAGGGCAGATGAGGTGAGACAGATCTCAGAAGGAACTGAGGTGCGGGGGAGAAATGCAACTGGTTGGGCAAAGATGTTGGAGCAAGGCACCAGCAAGGATGTAGGAAGGAGGTTGCGACTGAATGAGGGGACCAGGGAGTGAGATTAGGATTGAGCGCCAATGAGGTGGAGGGAGACAGATCAGACAAGGAACTTGTAAGGAGGCACTGGGACTGGCTGAACAAGGAAATTGGGCATGGGATGAGAAACCTTGGAATGGAGACCGGCACTGAGTAGGCAAAGAGAATGGGACTGGGACAAGGAGCCAAGAGTAGGTAAGAAACAGGACTAGGAAAAGGACAGGTTAGAGGGAATAGGGCAGGAGAGGTCAATCTTGAGGCAGATGGGCAGAGATTCTCCGTTCTCATTAGATCACATTCTACTCCAGGACATGGAATGGAACCCAAGGTTTTTTGAGTCTCACCACTCTTCTACTGTCAGTAAAGTTCTGGCAAAGTGTATGTCTTATTGCCCTCTAGTGCTGATCCACATAGAGGATGACAACCTACTTCTGCTGTTAATTAGCTATTAGTTCAAGTGTCAGAAGTCTGTGTGATGGATCTAAAGATTCTCTCCTTGCATATGAATAATGTGGGTATCAACAAGCTGCCACATGATGGAATTTATGTTTTTACAGTTTGCTTTTTAAAAAACCCAGTAAATTACAAAAACAACAAAACAACCCCCCCAACCCTATGTTCACAGAACATTATTAATATTGCAAGAAGAAAGTTAGGAAATGCCAAAATCAAGCTTGCCCAGGCAAATTTGTATTACTGTAACCTTATATACGACCAGTGTAGTTCCCTGAAATTGCTTGGGAGAGAATAAGTTAGTCCAAGAGTAAACAAGGACACAGAAGGCTTGATTTTCCAGTGCCTTGCACTTTGTGGCATTTATGTATGTGTAAAATGAGAGTGGTTGTCAGATGCTATCAGTTCAGAACAGTAACATCTTGCTCTCACTTCACATATGTGTAAAGCCACCAGTTCAACAGGATACTTAAGAATGTGTTAGGCTCCGTGATTTCATTGGGACAGCTCATGCTTAAAGTTGGACTGGAGACTAAGAGCCTGATTTCTGTTTTACAGTAGCGCCACTTTGCACCCTGTGGCAGAATACAGGGTATTCAAGGTGGGTGCAAATGTAAATTACAGAGTAAAACTGCCACAGTGTATGGTGGCCTTACCAGGAATGGGACTCAGGCCTTAAAGGTGCAAGGCAGTGCAGAATCAGAGTAAGAATGGGTTAAATATTATTACCAGTTTCCCAAATTTTACCAAAATACTGCAGGCTGCTATCTTTTGACATCTATTTTTGCTTATTTAAGATTTATATATAATATGCAAATTAACTGGCAGGACTATATCGAAATATTTTAGCAAAGCAGGAGAAATACAGGTGCGATATACAGGAACTTGTTGAACCAAAGAACTGTGAACTTATCCAAAAGGTTACTTGGTCTTTCTCAAACATTGTTGATGTTTATCATGTCTTTTTCTTTCTTCCTGACCATCCCCATTGCCTTGAATACTGGGAACCAGAAGTGGAACTGGGAAGACAGAAAAGATGTGTTAGTGATGTTACCACTAAGTACCAGTCCTTCACAGACCCTGCCATCCAGCATCTTAAATGCCAAGAGCTATTTTTGCATAGAAATCCATTAAAATATATATATATGGGTAGTTCATTGTTTTTTTGCATGTGAAAATAAAAAAATTGTTCTCGCTTTATGCTATTTGCAGTATCCATCCAATTGTGTTTTACAACAGAACCGCATTAACCATAGTGCATCTTGATCTGCTAGAAACTGAACATTGTCAACAGTAAGAAGCTGATTATTAATACCAGTTATTTCATGTTTGGATCATGAGAACACCAGCAACCACATACCACACAACAGAACACTAACCCAGGAATCTATCCTTGCAACAAAGCCTGATGCCAACTCTATTCACATATCTATTCAAGTGACACCATCATAGGACCTAATCATATCAGCCACGCCATCAGGGGCTCATTCACCTGCACATCTAGCAATGAGATATATGCCATCATGTGCCAACAATGCCCCTCTGCCATGTATATTGGCCAAACCGGACAGTCTCTATGCGAAAGAATAAATGGACACAAATCTGACATCAGGAATCATAACATTAAAAAACCGGTAGGAGAACACTTCAGTCTCTCTGGTCACTCAGTAACAGACTTAAAGGTGGCAATTCTGCTACAGAAAAGCTTCAAAAACAGACTCCAGCGAAAAACTGCTGAACTGGAATTAATTTGCAAACTGGATACCATTAATTTGGACTTGAATGGAGACTGGGAGTGGCTGGGTCATTACATAAATTGAATCTATTTCCCCATGTTAAGTATCCCCCTATTGTTACACACACTTTCTTGTCAACTGTCTGGAATGGACCATCTTGATTATCACTACAAAAGGTTTTTTTTAATCCTGCTGATAATAGCTCAACTTAAGTTATTAGCCTCTTAGAGTTGGTATGGCAACTTTCACCTTTTCATGTTCTCTCTGTATATATATCTTCCTACTGTATTTTTCATGCATTTGATGAAGTGGGTTGTAGCCCATGAAAGTTTATGCTCAGATAAATGTGTTAGTCTGTAAGGTGCCACAAGTACTCCTCATTTATAAAGTAGGCACTTTCCACACATATATGAAAACACAATCCCTGCCCTGCAGAGCTCAGAGTCTAGGAAGTCTAACTGTACCAGTGCATGATTATCTGGCCTGTTTAGATGTGCTTGTGTGTGCTAATATAATTCATTTGTTGTGTGGATAGGAAAACATGGTGATAGAACTGCAACTTACCTCTCACCCCAATTCAGGAAAACACTTAAGCGTGTACTAAAGTCCATTTCTATTCAGGAAAGCATATTAGCATGTGCTTAAAGTTAAGCTAATGTTTAAGTACTTTCCTGAAATGAGACCTTTATGGTCACACAGACCAAAACCCTGGATTCAGCTACACCTGGACTTTGGAAAAGTTCTGATCCGCATCTGAATCTGAACTGTGCAGTTATTCTGAGCGAGCAAGAGAGAGCGAGAGCTCTTTTTCCATAGTGTTCATGGCTTACCGTTGTAGCAAATGAATTCAATTTCCTTTTTACATTTTCCTGTGGAATCTTTGATCTTTTTCTCAGTAGTTTTGCATGCAGATAATGTATCCGTTTCATCTCTATGTTGGGATAAAATGAAGTTGACACAAGTATTTTAAGTTGCGTCAGGGTGGTGGAGAATAATGCAAATATTATTAGACAAAAGATGATGCATCCAAGCGGGATCCATGTTGAGAAAAGCAAAAACTCTGGTTTAGGGAGGCATTCATGCTTAAACAGAGAAAAATTAAAGGGAACATTCGTTGACTGGGGCTCCCCTTGGTTGACAATAAACGCCTTTTCATTGTTCTGTAGGGGAGAAAAAACTGGTTTTAATACTAGTTACTTTTAAAATAGTTATTTCATTTCATATTCAGCTGTGCAGAGTTATCTGTATTAGACATCATGATCTAGCCCATCTCCTGTCAATGAAGGATTGTTCATAACAGTATGTCAAGAATCGGAGGGGTAGCCAACAGTAACAGACACAATAACAGTATGTTTACTAGTGATAAAGTGCTCAAGAAGTTGCAGGCTTCATTCTGCATGATTAGTCTTTGGCCTCTCTCTCTGAGACTGACAACTATGGGGCCAATAGTTGTGAAGATAGGGTGGGGTTTTTTTAATGTGGATACCTACCTACAGGGTATTAGAACTGTTCCATAGGATCCAAAATCCATAGACTTCAAGGAAGTTGAAATAAAGAGTTGAATTTTGCAGCCTGGGTTCAACTCTATTAGGAATTGTACTCATTCCCCAACCAGCAGAAAACTGACCAATAATCAGAAGGCTACATTGTTCAGTCAAAACCATTTCTATGTGACCAGACAGCTCTCTGCAAAACACAGTTTGGATTACCTGTAGATTTTCCTGTGTACTACTGCCCTCTGTTATAGCGACCCAGAACTGCTCATTTGTTCAGTTCAGGTAGAATTGATCAAAAGTCAGAATCTCCATCCCATGAAATTCCAAGCTCAAATACTGAGTATTTTTGGGAAATGAAAAGTCCTGAATGAAATGTAGAAACATTTTGCTTCCACTCAGTGAACTGCATTCCTTCACCTGAGCTACACTACTGCCTCAAAAGAGTTGCAACTCTGGTGCCTCATATCCCCATTCTCATCTATGGGTCAGGTCCCCACAGCCAGATTACATCCCCAGGATGCACTGTGACCATAAGATTCCCATTATATTCCCACAGTGGTCCAATCAGAGGGGAAACTGTAATGTATCATGTGTGTTATCTGGACAGGGAGCCCTCTCAATAGGTGAAAATGAGGGCACGAAATCTGCAAACTACAAGATCCATGAAACACTGCAGAAGTACAAGCAGATTTGATTAGACAAACTGAAATGTTTCACTAGGGGAAAAACCCAATCCAAAATACTTTGTTTCAATTTTCCCACAGAAAACTTTGTGCAGAAAAAATGCTTTCCACAGGAAAAATATTTTTTTGACAATTCTTGACCAGCTGCAGTTACGAGTCTTGTAATGCATTGGTGACCTTCCAGAAAACACCATCCTAGCCACCATGGATGTAGAGGCTCTCTACACTAACATCCCACACAAAGATGGAATACAGGCTCTCAGGAATAATATCCCTGATGATGCCACAGCACAAATGGTTGCTGAGCTCTGTGACTTTATCCTCACACACAATTATTTCAAATTTGGTGACAATATATACCTCCAGACCAGTGGCACCGCTATGGGCACCCGCATGGCCCCACAGTATGCCAACATCTTTATGGCTGACCTGGAACAACGCTTCCTCAAATCTCGTTCACTCACGCCCCTCCTCTATCTATGCTACATTGATGACATCTTCATCATCTGGACCCATGGGAAAGAAACTCTGGAAGAATTCCACCATGATTTCAACAGCTTCCACCCCACCATCCACCTCAGCCTGGCCCAGTCTACACAGGAGGTCCACTTCCTAGACACCACGGTGCAAATTAATGACGGCCACATCAACACCACCCTATACCGAAAACCTACCGACAGCTATGCCTACCTTCATGCCACCAGCTTTCACCCCGGGCACACCACACGATCCATTGTCTACAGCCAAGCACTGAGGTACAATCGTATTTGCTCCAACCCTTCAGACAGAGACCAACACCTACAAGATCTCTACCAAGCTTTCTCAGAACTACAATACCCACACAAGGAAATAAGGACACAGATCAACAGAGCCAGACGTGTACCCAGAAGCCTGCTGCTGCAAGACAAGCCCAAGAAAGAAAACAACAGAACACCACTGGCCATCACCTATGGTCCTCAGTTAAAGCCTCTCCAACGCATCATCAGTGATCTACAACCCACCCTGGACAACAATCCCTCACTTTCACAGGCCTTGGGAGGCAGGCCAATCCTGGCCTACAGACAACCTGCCAACCTCAAGCATATTCTCACCAGCAACAGCACACCGCGCCATAATAAACTCTAACTCAGGAACCAATCAATGCAACAAACCTCGATGCCAACTCTGCCCACATATCTACACCAGCAATACCATCACAGGACCAAACCAGATCAGCCACACCATCACTGGTTCATTCACCTGCACATCTACCAATGTAATATATGCCATTATGTGCCAGCAATGTCCCTCTGCTATGTACATCGGCCAAACTGGACAGTCCCTACGAAAAAGGATAAATGGACACAAATCAGATATCAGGAATGGCAATATTCAAAAAGCTGTAGGAGAACACTTCAACCTCGCTGGACACACCATAAAAGATTTAAAGGTCAGCATTTTGCAGCAAAAAAACTTCAAGTCCAGACTGCAAGGAGAGACTGCAGAGCTGCAATTCAATTGCAAATTTGACACAATCAATTTGGGACTGAATAGAGATTTTGAATGGCTAGCTAACTACAAAAGCAGCTTCTCTTCTCTCACTATTCACACCTCCAGTTCAGCTGCTAGAGGAACAGCTCACCCTCCCTGATTAGAGATAACAAGCTGGTTCAGCCTCATTGGACTAACCTTGTTATGTCCCACCTGGTTCTTGCCTACCTATTTATACCTGCCCCAGGATACCTCCACTGCATGCATCCGACAAAGTGGGTATTAACCCACGAAAGCTTATGCTCTAAAATTTTAGTTAGTCTTTAAGGTGCCACAGGACTCTTTGTCACTTCTGCAATTCCAGACTAACACAGCTACCCCTCTGATTCTTGAGTCTTGTAAAGTGATCAGCTCTCTGTCTTTGGAGAGGAAGGATCCAGGGCTGGATTAAGGCAATTGACTCTGAGTAGCCCCATTCTGTTGAAACCTCATCCACATCCCTTCCTGTAGCAGGATGGGGGGAAAGAAAAAGCACAGAGCATGCTGCTTATAGTAGGGTGGAGGTGGAGGAAAACACACTCACAGATGCCATTGCTTGGGAACGTAAGAAGGGTATGAGAGTGCCATAAAGCCCACTGTCTAGGAAGGCTGAGGGACCATTATCCCTAAAAAGCCCGCTGCTCAGGAGGGCGGTGGATCAGCATCCTCATGGAACCCACTGTGTTGGGAATTCCTCTCACACTCCCTACAGAACCTATTTCCATGCTGGGAGATGTTCCCCCAACAGTCCTCTGTGTGAGTCGGGGCTGCCACCTACAAAGGATCTAGGTGGGTGATCTTCCTTGTAGAGCCCTCTTCTCCGAGCCGAGAGCATCCCTTAGGGCCGCCACTGTTCTTGTCTGAGTGACACAATGAAAATCCCCACATGGATTTTTATTAACACAGTTTGGGAGAAAGCCAGAGCATTAGAACTCTCTGCTCAGATGCAGACTGGAGGGAGGAGGTCCCCAGCCATCTGCTTGGGGTTGTCAGGATCTCTCCCCTGAGCAGCTGTGAGTCCCAAAGAACAGCAATTATAGCCCAGAGCCCTCTACCGTGCTTATTGCTTAAAATTTGTAGAGGCAGGAAGTCTGTCCCTTCGAAGAAGGGGGATCTGAGGTTCTATCCCATTCTTGCTGTGAAGATAGGGTGACCAAACAGCAAGTGTGAAAAATCAGGACAGAGGGTGGGGGTAATAGGAACCTATATAAGAAAAAGATCCAAAAATTGGGACTGTCTCTATAAAATTGAGACATCTGGTCACACTATGTGAAGATCAGAGTGGCCATGCTCTGCAGTAGAGCGGCCTCAGTTCATTCCATGAGACTGTTTATGCTAACATACTTTCAGAAACTTTGCAAATTGATTTCAAGGACTATATATGAGAATCCTTCACAGTGCTCACTGGCTAGGGAATAAAAGAGCAATACCTGGCAGTGAAACCTGAACTCAGGTTTTCTCCATAGTATTATAGAGCACCCCTAGAAATATGAGACACATGGATTAGAATTTAGTGGTCTCTGGGTTTTTAAGGTGAGTTTCTTCTATACTTCCCTTTTGAAGAGGGGCCATCAATTTACTTTTATTTATTGAAATGAGTAAAATATCTAACACACATGAGAGAAAGAAAAAAAATCCTGTGGCAGATCAAATATTAAGTAATTTTAAATCCCTTTCTGTTTGGTTGTAACTTGAAGCAAATAACCTAATTATTTTCCTCATTTTAAGAATTCTCCTTTTCAGAACACCTGAGATTTTTATAATTGCTTCTTGGATAAATTAACTCTTGGGGAGGGGGAGGAGGAATGGGGGGATTAGTGTTAGCACAATTAACCCCAAGAGAAAGTACTAAAAAATGTACCTGCTGAGCAGCAAGAAATTAACAGGAGAGGAATTAACATGTGCTACACTCTACACATAGTCAAATGTCTTGAAATCCCTTTGAAACTTCTTGATCCCCAGGGTATCAAGTAGTTGTGTACTTTATGTAAGGTGTTTAGGCCCTAATCCTGCAAGCCGTCCTGGGTGAACAGATGTTCTGTGCCTTTGCA
>ML677365.1:11790721-11802114 GCA_007922305.1 Dermatemys mawii
ACAAACTTTGTAAGTATAGGAATTTGAAGGTAAAATGTTGATTGTTCCCTCCCTGTGGCCTTTCACTGTGAGATCCACTGTAGGTATTTACCCTGCAAATTACTAGAGAATTCATAGAACATTTTGGTGGAATCTTCTTCCTAGCACACAAGCTTTCAATGCCTGTTAGTCAGCTAATAACTTGGGTGGCTGATGATGCTATTGTTATGGATAAAGCAGCCCAGGATAAAGAGTATAAATTGTTAAAATGTCCTCCAGTACAAAAAGTAATTTGTACAGAGAGCAGGAATCCTTGTGTGCTTAAAGGGAAATAAAGTTATTCATAAAGAAGAATTAAACACTAGAGTTTTCTTCTGAGACATATTTTTCATCTGTTGCCTTCTTCTGTGATAAACTCACCATTTTGTGTGAGTACTGATTCCTGTTTAAAATAGTCTGTGATTTCAATCCATCCCCTAAGACATCTTTCAGTAATGTCACACTCCCAAGAGTTTGTATTTAAACACTACTGGAAGCTCCAGGATAACTTGTTGCCAGAAAGTTTATAGTGATTGTGCTCAAGCGGCACAAATTTATGAAGGGGAAGCTGTTGTGAATAGAAACCACAGGAAGGCTGGAAGTTCCTTGTGGAAGACATGACCTGGAACTTAATTTGTGTCAGGATCTAACTAGAATAAAGTTGCCACCTCACCCATTTACCTGACTGATTTTGTTTGGGGCACCCTACTTTGGCCTACTGCAAGTTGCAGGGCAGTTCTTTTAGATGGGAGCCATTTCTATGTTATAAATGCTCAAGGGAACTCTTTAAATAAAATGTAGCCACACAGATGATCTTCCTCACTCAGGAGCAAATCCAAGATGGAGACTGCATGGAATACATGCATAAGTGTCACTGCACAATATACTTGAGGAACACAGTGAGGTTGGTAAAATAGTTTTAACGTTTGCTCCTGGGTGATTCTATATTTTATTAAATGGTGAAATCTTTAAATAACTCAGATGCGCACAAAGACATGTCTTCTGTCACTTTCATGGTGGTATCATTTACTATAAAAGTGGTGACCTTCAGGGACATTATCACTAATAGGCTTCAAGGATTATGCTCTTGGGAGCAAAAAACAGAGAGTTTCAAGCAGAAGGACTTCTCTGTGGAACTCCACACCACCAGACAGCATCTTGTTAGAATGCAATGCAAAACTTATCTCTTTCTGTGGACCTTCTCCACAATATATCAACATACAGAATGGCTGGTGAAACTGTCCCTTCGCCTACATATCTTCCCCTGGAAATATGAAACCAAAGAAAGAACAGAGAACTGCTCCCATACAGCAAAATTACTTGAAGCATTGTATTTGGTGCATAGCCACTATGGTAATAGCTTTCCTAGAAATTCATGAATAGATGGGTAATGGTGACTTCTCTGGAATGAAAGAGTCGAGGGAAGTATCTATGGGCCTGATCGAGCATCCACTGAAGTCAAGAGGTATTTTTCTATACTAAAACTTATCAGGAGCAATATATTGTATTATAGGTAAGGTACTTACTTGGTACCCAACTTTCAGATTAACCTTTAGCTCTGGTAATGCTTGGAGATGCTTGTTCACTGAAAAAATTAGCCAGTAAAGCAAATAATCTACTGCTGCAAACAGAACCCAGATGCAAAGATTAGTAAATACAGGGATGAGTACGCGTCCTATGCTTTTCCTTTCCTTGTGTGTTAGGCAGGGGGATGGGAGTATCACATACTTTTTTCTTTCTTTTTTACTGAGTGGAAGAACACAGGGCTTTTGTTGCTGCCTTTGGTGCTCATCAAATTCAATGAACCGTTTTGTAATGTAAATATTCTTGAACTTCACGCTATAAGCTCCCACGAATTTTCTGAAGAAAAGGTATGTGCCAAGAGGAACTAGAAGAATTCCTATTATCGGCAACAGCCTCTGGTTTATATAGAGCTGGATAGCCAGTATAGAAGATATATGGTTAGTAACACTCTGGATTTGTTGTTTTGTGTTGTTTAACTTCAGTTTCAAATCTTCATCTGAAATTATGTAAGAGACATTGAATTTGTCACTCAGTGATACCAATTCTTTCCCTCGGTTATTTAAATGTTTAACCTCATTATAAATCCACTGAATTATTTTAATATATTGTTTTATAAAGGCAAATTGCTCAATCTCTAGATTGCAAGATATACTGTCTGCCAATATCTTTAGGTTGTGAAAAATATTTTGGATGTTGCCAGCTACCACAATGCCAGTCCCAGCAGCAAGCAGCGCATTTCTACCTTCATGCAAGCCACAAGAAAGAACAAACAGTGTGCCAAAGCAGCGCATGTGCTTGGAGGAACACAACGCAATAGATAGGCCAGTCCAGGTGGACCCAGAAATTGCTAAGGAAACCAAAGGATACTGTGCTAGAAAGGAATGCAAGCCAAGAAATAAGAGGCTGCTTATGATGAAGCTAAAAGTACAGCAAACTGCAAAAAGCTGCAACAGATTCTTCCAGCCAGGCTTCCTCTCTGATACAAAAAGTCCCCAGATGTGTCGAGTTATTGAGGCAAAAATTCTCATTTTCTTCTGAAGGCTGGTAATGCACTGATGGCTCATACTGGAAATAAAGGAACACAAAACATGTCATTAGTCACAGTTAGCTGCAGTCTCTTAGTAATATGTTTTCGACAGACTGACAAACAACTCTTTGCATTGCAAAATCTGCAGGGGGTGGGTGGGAGATGGGGGAGAGAATGGGGCAGTCAGAAAGGACTCTGAACCAGAAGGACCATCTCTATGGTGCAAAAGGATAGCTCCATCTGTATGTCCATTCAGTCCTTCACCTCACACCAATTGTATTGGCAAAGTGGCTGATCCAAAAGATAAGTTAACATTTTTCAAAATATTTGCATCCTTGTTCTTAAATTGTATATAGAGAGATTTAGTGTTTGACTTTATATATATATATTTATTTCAGGCTAGGCTGAGTGTTCATGCTATAGGGTGGTGCATGGGAGTAAGCCTCACACTTCCCCTAAAACACACACATACTGCCCTGCACAGTTATGTTAGCTTTACCAGAAGCTGCGAGCAGAAGATGCACGCCCAGTACTTCCCATTGTGAGCAACTGATTGGGTTCCTCCCTTCCCCAGTGCACCAGCCAGTGGAACTGTCTGAGTGGGGGTGAGGGAGCGTGCTGTGCTCTGAAACTGGATGTAACAGAGTATTCCTTCCCCCGTCCTCGAGGAAGAACCCTGCCTCCTCCCAGGGCAGAACAGCTACATATTGCCCTTAAGATACACATGGAAGGTTAACATATTTCAGGTTCCCAAAAAGAGGACACTGTCGGAGAGGGGAGAGCTGCGGGGGAGAGGGAGGGGCTAACTGGGGGGAAAAGGAGGGAAGGGGAGCTGGATGGGATACCTGTTGTGGGGGTACTCACTGGAGGTGGGGGGCAGTGTTGCTCCCCATTAAGGTGGTAGGATGGCTGGCACAAGCCCAGGATGCAGCGTCACCTGTCAGTCAGCACTGCCTTGTGGGACCTCGGCCCCAGGGCTGGAACTGGGGCCTGTAAGGGAGGGATCTGGCAGCTGCGGCTTTCAGAGGAATGGACCAGTCAGCTGTGGCTGCAAGGGAGAGCTCAATGAGGAAGCATTTTCAGAGCATTCAGAGCATTTTCTGAGCTGCAGCTTGCCTGCTCTTCAAAAACCTGGACATTGCACGCTATTTGAGAACTCCTCCCCGACAGAGAAAGGCAGAAGAGGCCGCATCAAGGAAAACCTAGCCATATGGTAACCCTATAACCTTAAAGAGACTTACTCTTGCCCTCTAACCTTATTTCCTATGTGCCACTGTGTATGTACATATGTGTTTAAATTTGAGCATTCTTGTGAAATTAAATCAAAATTCAACATTTGCTAGGTAATATGTTTCCCGCAATCACATCTTTTTTTTCCCTTCATTTTTTATAGTATTCTCTTTTTAGGGAGATTTCTCCAAAGATGCAGGACAAATTTATATGTATATTAAAGTTTTAACATATTATGATGTCAGATACCAATTAAATAAGATAAACTATTGCAATTTTGTCCTGTAATAGGAAGCTATTGTCTTTACAAATATCATTTGAAGATATTACACTGGGTTTTCTTTCGCCTGAACACAGCAGGTTACTAGTAATTAGGCTAGTAGTTAATACAAATACAGTATTTTCCTTGCAATTGAGTTTATGAATATACTCCCATCCGGGTTGCCAGACTTACTGCTCTGGGCAGCATGGTAAGGGGGCTGGGGCGGGGGAGGAGGGGGTTGATAAAGGGCAGAGAGTCCCAGGGGACAGGGAGCAAAGGTGGGGTTGGATGGGGCAGAGGTTCTGAGGGGGCAGTCAGGGGACAGGGAGTCGGGGTGGTGCGGGATGGATAAGAGGCAGGGAGTCCTGGGGGACAGTCAGGGGGCGGGGGTGTGGATAGGAGTTGGGACAGTCAGGGGACAGGGAGCAGGGGAGGTTGGGTAGGGGGTTGGGTCCTGGGGGGGCAGTTAGGGTGGAGGGGGAATCTCTGAGGGGGCGGTCAGGGACAAGGAGCAGGGTGGCTGGATCGGTTGGGGATTCTGAGGGAGGAAGCCAGGGGGTGGGAAGTGGGAGGGGGTTGCATGGGGGCGGGGCCAAGCTGTTTGGGGAGGCAGTACACCCTTTCTTACCTGGCCCTCCATACAATTTTGCAACTCCAGTGTGGCCATCGGACTAAAATATTTGCCCACCCTTGATCTAAAGAGCAGCACAGATTTCACCCCACAGCTTGTGTGGGAGGATTCCTGCCCCTCATGCCCCTATATTACAATTCTCCAGTCCTCAAATGAGTTAGGTTAAATAGATCTGGTGTTCAGTTTTTTGCAGGCTCAGAGAACTTCTATGAAACTAAGATACTTAGGGTTGTAGTCCTGTGGTGGTACAAGGAATTTTTAAGCTCTGCTAAGGAAGCAGGCAAAGCTTGTAACCTCTGCAAACCAAATTTCTGCAACCCAGATCAAAGAGACTGCAAACTCTGATGGTGAAGCTTTGGTAAGTTCTATGGGTCAGATCCTCAGCTGGTGAAAACTGTCATAGTTCCACAATGGAATCAAGCAAAAAGTATGTAGGCTACGATACATGGCCAGGGAGCTCAGCATGCATCACAGAAAAGATCACCAAGATCTAAGATAGCTTCTGAAATTAGGGAGATGGAGAGAGAGAGAGAAATACCAAAGCAAGACTTTGGACACAAGAAAAGCACTGGAGCCAGGATGGTGGATATGTGACACCCATGAAATCTGCATAAACTCTGAAAACAAACTTGAATGTCTAATTTCAGGAAGAATGGGCTGTTGTTGTGGTTACAAGTTACAAAAATCGGCATGTGTTTGCATAACACTTCACTACAGGTTAGCAAATACGTGGCTGGATTGTCCCTAGTCTTTATGCTGATATTCAGTGGGAAGTTCACAAGGGGCTATTAATGGTTGGAGTCCCATGGCCCCTGTGATAAATGAAGGGTGGGAGCTCTGTTTTATGAACACCCAGCCAGCTGGTTAGCTGTAAAATCTCTCTTGGTGTCTGTTCTCTGCTTGTTTTACCTGTGAAGAGTTAACAAGCCCACAAGTAAAAGAAAAAGGAGTGGGCACCTGACCAAAAGAGCCAATGGGAAGGTTAGAACTTTTAAAATTGGGAAAGAAACTTTCCCTTTGTCTGTTGTTTTCTGGAGAAGGGTACAGAGAGCAGCAATGCTATAAGCAGGAATGCTATGTAAGGCTTGAACCAGGTATAAAAATTCATCTTCCATACCAAGAAATCATTGGACAGGGCATGTTTAAATAGACGCATTTAGGTTTATTTCTTTGTTTTGGCTTGTGGATCTCCTTTGTGCTAACCCTAGATGCTTTTGTTTGCTTGTAACCTTTAAGATGAATCCCCAAGAAAGCTATTTTGGGCACTTAATTTTTGGAAATGCGCTTTTAAAATCTAGCAAAAACCTAAGTTCCAGATGTATTTTCTTCCTTTTTGTTTTTAATAACATTTACCTTTTTTTAGAAACAGGATTGGATTTTTGGTGTCCTAACAGGTTTGTGCATATTGTTTGATTAGCTGGTAAAAATGACTAATTTCCTTTGTTTTCTTTCTCAGCTCTTCCCTGGAGGGGGAGGGGAGTGAAAGGGCTTGAGGGCACCACTCAGGGATGAATTCCCACGTGCTCCTTCCTAAGTCCAAGGGGTTTTTTTTGGCATTTGGGTGGTGTCAGCATTTACCAAGCCAAAGTCAGAGAAAAGCTGTAAGCTTGGGAGTTTAATACAAGCCTAGAGTGGCAAGTATTAATTTTTAAAATCCTTGTGGGCCTCCACCATCTGTACTCAAAGTGAGACAGTAGGGATTCAGCCTTGACAGTCCCATTTTCCTTCCGTGGTCACAAAGGGTAGTCAGCACAGTGCCTGCGTTTGGGAGTGCTTGGAAAGTGATTGTGCACAATCCTGTCCCTAGTCACCACAGCGCCACCTCACAACCTACTCAGAATAGTGCCAAAATCACACCATCTAGATCACCAATTGCAACCCACCAGCTCAGCAGCTGTTTGTTTTATTTCCCCACCACCCAAGTCTTAAATATAAAATGTCATCACCTGAGTATAGCATAGGATCACTATAAAGGGTGAACACTGGGGACTTTCTTTAAAAAATAAAAAGCCTTGAAATCCAAAAATTCTTTGGAGTTGCATCAGCTACTTGCTCTCTAAAACAGCTGATCGTCCTTGGGGCTTGAAATTAACACCCTGGTTCAGAATTAGAAACAAATCTGTGTGAAACGGTTCAGCTAAGAATCATGAGTCAGTCCTTAAAACAAGTGGTAAATTCTGAGAGGTTTCTGGAACTTCTAATATGGAAAAAGTAAATCAGTGAAGCTATGCTAAAGTATGACTTCAACGCATTTTAGCAGTAGGGAAAAGAACAACCCCTCTATATCTACCGTAATATTGAGGCAAAGTGCCCTCCACTAAAGGGCCTCATCCTTGTGGGTTTGTTGCCTAGTTTAGGAGCATTTTGCCCACTAGAGACCCTGCACTTTAATTTTTACAAGTCCTGAATCTTTATTTTAAGAATGCAACATGGTTATTCTTCTATTCCCCAGCATACACAGATTTTTGGGATCGTTGTCATTATATACAACAAAATGAGAAACCAGTCTGGGAAAGCAATTCCCCCTCCTCCCCCGCCCCCCTGCAGATTCCTATTTTCTGTCAGCATCTATATATTATTGAGGGAAGGTGGATCCTAGTGATACAAGCACAAGATGGGAGCCAGAGACTGCTGAGTTCTACTCCTGGTGCTGGCCTGATTCTTCCTGTGTCCTCAGGCAAGTTGCTCAGTAAATTGTGCCTCAGTTTCTCCCCTGTAATTTAGCTATTTATAATGGGAATCCTCATAATCATCTACTTCGCTGGGTACTGTGAGGATTAACTATGGGAGTGACGCCAGCAGAGAGTGTGGCCTGTGGTATTTAATGTTTGTCATGTGCTTTGATGATGTAAGGATTACAGACTGGAAGAGCTAAGAACTATTATTTAATCTCATTTTTCAGTGAAAGACAAGAATATTGGGAAAGAGCTTTTAGGCCAGATTGTAGTCTTCACACACTGTCCACTGTTGTTGGAGTGGGGTGAAGAACAACTGCATAGTGCCAGGAGTTCCTGGAGAAAGTCATCTCATTCAGTCACAATCCCTCTGCTAGAAAAAGAGCTGCCACCCTTTCAGAGCACATTCTCTCAACATACCCTGGTCTAGCCCCCTCCCCCTCCACTGTTGGGTATGAAAGAACTTGGACAATCAGCTTCCTCTTTTTGGGGAGTCTAGCTTTACTCCAGCCTTTGTTCCCTAGCTCACCTTAGTTGTTGCCTCCCCGGATCACATGTAGGGGAGGTTGCTTCTTGTACCCTCTCCCAATCTCTTGTTCACCAGTAATCTAGTCATTCTTTTATATTTCACATTCATATTCTAGAACTAAAAATCAAAGACAAGAAATATGAGTGATGCCAAAACGAAAGGAGACCAACATGGGAACATTTCTGAAAACATCTCTATACGTTGTAGTCTGCTACACGTATAATGTAATGAAAGCTATATTACTGATATACAACTTCACTACCCTAGTTCAAATTCTTTATTGCCTTTTTTAAAATGACTTTCACCTTGGAAAATTCTGTCTCATAAAAATGTAAAAGGAGAGAATTAATGGAATTTGCCAGCTAATGTACACTAGCTTCCACAAAATCTTTTGACTTGTCAGTGCAAATTCTAAATCAAGCCACTAGACAATATAAACATGGCTTATTTGAAAACCATGATTGCATATTGTAAAGGCATGGCAAATACTGAAGTTCTTACTCCAGTTTGACAAAGTCTTTGCTTAGGAAAAGCCCAAGGACTGCAATGTTGCCAAGTCCATACACAGGTTGTCGGGAGGGGGTGGGGTAGGGACGGGGGGAACTTGCTTCATGCCTATATAAAAGCCAAGTATAGTTTGACCACAAATGACCCCATTATTTCAAAAGCTACTTAAAAGGAAAGAATTACTCATAAGGAAATGAATGGCATTACGAAACCATCTCCCGTACAATACACAGTATTTTTGTACAAAGCAAAAGTTTTATTAATGGCTGCATTTTACATTGTGATTTTATCTCATGCATTATACCTGTGCTTTGCATGCTGTCTCATTTGATCTTTAAAGTCCACTGACTACACAGAGAATACATAAAAGTAGGAAAAAGAAAATCACGTATGAGTTCCAAAATATTCTCCTTCCACCTCTCCACCCCATGTCAGTTGTCAGGGTTACACTGAGACTTAGAGTTGTTATTTCACCTTTTTAGAAGCACCAAGAAATACTATGAGAGTTTTCTGAAGAGAAAAAATAAATGTAGAAAAGTTGCTTAAAACTTCTGTTTGCTTGGTAAGCATGCGGCATTCAGCACAGAAATTGGAGCCTGACCCAGAAGCCACTGAAGTCAAAGGAAAGATTCTGCACTGCAGTAAAATACCCACAACTGGCCCATGTCAGCTGATGGGCCCTGGGACTCTGAAATTGCAGCGTCGATGTTTGGACTCAGGCTGGTCCCAGAGGTTCCCTGATCCCAGACTCCAGCCTGAGCCCAAATGTCGACACTGCAATTTTATTGTCCCGCAGCCCCACAAGCCCGAGTCAGCGGATACAGGCCAGCCATTGGTTTTTATTGCAATGTAGACATACCCTTACTGACTTCAGTCAGGCCCTTGGCGTTTACTGGAAGATTCATATATTTAAATTCTATTTAGAGAGGGGAGAGATGGCAACAAACCCACACATCAATTACAATACACAATGATCCATACATGACTATGTAACTAAAATACAAACATATAGCAATACAAAGAAAATGAGGTACAGCAACTATCCATATACAGACAAAAACAAAGATGTATCTAAACACCACACATTCTTAATAAGGATCAAAGAACAATAGCCCACCTTTGAGGCATATGGCTTGGTAAAGATAATAAATAATGAAGGGGGAATGGATTTATTTTATTCTTTAAGGTAGCAATTTTCTCCATTGTAAACACATCCAATACTGAACCAGATACTCACAGAAGGCACATAGTGATTATGCCAGGAGGCAGCAATAGTAAATCTTGCAGCTACTAAAAAAAAAAAAATGGAGGAAGGAATACATTTTTCTAGTCGGAACATTGCTATAAACACCCCACAATGTTATGGACACAGGCCCCGATGCTGCAAACTCTTAAAAACATGCTTAATTTGAAGCACAAATCTAATTTTTTGTATGTTTGCAGCCATAGTTAATTGTGTGGGAAATCCCAAATGTAACTTGCATTTAGATTAGCTCCCCAAATCTTTGTATGAATGTACAATCAAACCACCTATGTTCTGGAAAGAGCCTAGAGCTCTTTGTTCTGTCTCTTTTAGGATCAGATCTTCAGCTGGCCATCATTTAGGATCAGATCTTCAGCTGGTGTGATTTGCTGTGTAGTTTCACTAATTTTACCGGAGCTCCCATGATTTACACCAGCTGAGGATTTGGTCCTTAAAGTGAATGTTTAGTCCTGGAATATTAACAATTTTTAACACTATAAAATCAGTACTTAATAGTTACTAACTGTTGACTGATTTTCCACTTCAAGCCCCTTTAAAATAGTACCCTAAAGATTTACTTACATGTTCTTCCGTAAAGCACATGAAGATTCTTTGGGTTGCTGTACTTCTTGATTTTGGTGAGAAGCAGGGACTGGAGCTAATAAAAAGTTTCACATGAGTCACTTGTCCCCCTGTTCCCCTACTGAGTCAGGCACACCACAGTTGTGAAATTATTTTAGTTTTGACAAAGATAAATGAGGATGTAACTCATGCACAAAACTCAAATAATATATAATTTGCAGGTGCCATTTTTTTCTTAAAACTTTCCTCCTGTCAGAATAATAGAGATCAGCAAATGAGTTTTAGGGACAGACTTGGATTCCTTTAACTTAGGTTGAATAGTGCTTTACTCCACAAGTGCTCCCATTGAAATCTATATAAGCACTTGTGGTGTAAGGTGCTACTCGCCATGAGTAAGGATTTTGAAATGTAGCCCTTAGGAAATCCATAAGGAATTCTACCAAGGTCATACACCCTAAGACTATTCTTGAATTATGTAAAATGTAGAACTGGGTGGTCCTTAAGTTTAAAACAGGACTTTTGTATGCACTGTTAACTGTAAAAAATGTCTTAGCAAGAGACAGAATAATACCCAGCACTACATAAGTGTTTTATAGTTTCAAAGTTCTCTTCTGTAATGAACTAATTCCCATGACACCTCTGAGCTAATTAAGTATGTGAGCAGGCACCTTTCACAGCCTGCATAAAAACATGGTCTCATGCTATCATTGTTAACATTTATTCTTTGTATTAAAGTAGCCCGTGTGGCTCTTGGTCATGAATCAGGGCTCCAGTGTTGTAGGCACTGTACAAACGTACAACAAAGAGATGGTCTCTGCCACAATCTAAGTATGGCCAGAGACAACAGGTGGATACAACACATAAATATGGGGAGCACAAGGAGACAATGCTCATCAGTAGTGGTAGCTGCAACCAACCCTTTACACATACCTTGATTCTTGGTACAAATTAGAACTGCTCAGGGCTCCTCCAGCTCCTACATGTAAGGGCACTCAGGGGGCTCCGCACTCTGCCACCAGCCCAAAAGCCAGTTCTGCAGTTCTCATTGGCTAGGAACTACGGGCAATAGGAGCTGTGGGGGTGGCACCTGTGGATGGGGAGCACACAGAGCTGCCTGGCCGTGCCTCAGTGTAGGAGCTGGAGGGATGACATTCCATTGCTACTG
>ML677365.1:11802124-11830493 GCA_007922305.1 Dermatemys mawii
CTCCAGAGCCCGCAACCCCAGCCAGAGTCCTCACCTCCCCACACCCTAACCCCTTCCCCTAATTTCTGCACGTCGGAACTTGCACCCCAGCCCAGAGCCTGTACTCTTTCCCACATCCCAACCTCCTGCCTCAACCTGGAGCCCCCTCCTGCACCCTGAACTCCTCAATTATGGGCCCAACCCGGAGCCCACACCCCTACCTAGAGCCCTCACCCCCTCCCACACCTCAACCCTCTAAGACAGCCTCTTGAAAATGAACAAGTGAGTGAGGGTAGGGGATGGAGTGAGTGGGGTGCAGGTTTCGGAGAAGAGGGCTGGACTTCAGATAAGGGGCAGCGCAGGGGCAGGGCAAGGGTGTTCGGTTTTGTGTGAGTAGAAAGTTGGCAGTACTAATAAGGACCAATCGCTTTGCAGACTGAATAAGGCAAGTTAATTCAGGGTGTACCTGTCTACTTTGTTTACTATAAACATATCCACAATAATTAGTTCAGTTAGTTTCTGCCTCCCTTATTTACTATAAACATACTCACAACAGTTAACTGTTTCAGCAATTACTTGTTCAGACTTGTTCAGCAGTTACTTGTTCAGGCTTGTCTTGTCTTAATTTGGGCCTACTCATGTCATCTAAGGTAGCCCTACAATGAAGAGTACAACACAAGTTCACTCAAATATTCTCATGAAGCTTGGCTACTCAAAAAGCTCCTCCCTCAGGATTGCTCTTTCCAGTAGAAAGCCCTCCCGCATCCCTTATATCAAAGTGAAATGACAAGTCACTTGCCTCAGAGAATCAGCAGAAGCAACATAACCCCAGTGTCAATGGCAGGTTTAGAACTCAGGAGTTCCTGACTTCCACTCCCAACCTTGGATCACAACCCTCAAGAAACTGAGTCTCAATTTGTTCGTTATATATGGGCCCAATCCTTTATTCATAATGCATCATAAACCTCCAGTGACCTAAGTGAGAGTTTTGCTCAGGCTCTAGCCCTACAAATAGTGTTTGTTATTTGCTTGTAAGAGGTCAACAGTTTGGAGAAGAATGTGTCTTTTTTTCCTGGTACAGGATTAAGCACACAGAAGGCACTTAATAAATACCAATTATAAGCAGCAAAAATGAGACGTTGTCAAAGGCATTCTTGTACATCAAGTTAGTCACATAATAAACATGAGCAATGCTTTACAACGAAACACCTCAGGGCTGATTGACTAAGCAGATACTGAATCATTCAAAATCTTCTTGTGATTTGCTTAAGTTCATGTATGGTATCACACGTGTCTGTGATGTTCTTGTGTCATGTTCAATTTGCATAAGCAGCATTCCAAATCAAATTTTTAAAAAAGCAGAGCCTGGCACAGATATTCAGCCCTGTTATTTTCAGTAGCTTGACATTCTAAAGGCAAGTTGAGATGTGTCCATCCTCCAGGAGTTTGCCCTCCTAATGATTGAGCAGGGACTTTTGGACTTGGCCACGGTGTCTTAAATGCCCTAAATCCTTTGTAATGTGAATAAACTGGGATATAGGCTGGTGTTTTGAAAGAGAAAATAGCTCCACCATAGAGGAAGGATGAGTTAATTTGAGGTGTTAATTGAATGTATTCCTTGTTTATGACACCAAAAACAAAAAGGTGAGCAATGATCATTTTTATCTAAACTTGAGGAGAGAGTTTAAAATGTGGCAGTGTGAAGAGGACAGAATGCACAGCAGAGCCCTTTATTAACTACTAACTCATGCAATAGCTGACAAATAGCTTCACATATCTTACATCTTGCTGGGAAAATCAACAGAGCTCACCAAATGAGTTCAATTCTTTAAACTTTCAAACGTTTCGGTTTGACACTCTTGGGCAGAGATGGGCAATGTACAGCCTGGGGACAGCATCCGGCCCTTCGGACATTTTAATCTGGCCCTCAACTCCAGCTGAGGAGCGGGATCCGGAACCTACCCTGCCCCATGCATGCTGGGGCTCCGCGCAGCTCCCTGAAGCAGTGGCAGGCCCCCCCCTTGTCAGTCTCCGACACCTAGGGGTTGCCAGGGGCTCCGCACACCTCCCCTGTCGCTCCCATTGACTGGCAATCATGGCCAATGGAAACTGCAGGGGTGGTGCCTGTGGATGGGGCAGCATGCAGAGCCACCCAGCTGTGCCTCCGCATAGGAGCTAGAGAGGGGACATACTGCTGCTTCCAGGAGCTGCTTGAGGGAAACGCTGCCTGGAGCCTGAACCCCTCTTGCACCCCATCCCCCTACCCCAGTCCTGATCACCCCTGCCCTCCAAACCCATCAGTCCCAGCCTGGAGCATCCTTTTGCACCCCCAACACCTCATTTCCAGCCCCACCCCAGAATCCCCAGCCCCAATTTTCAGTAGTATTCAAGGCCTGCCATACAATTTCCGTATGGATGTGGCCCACCCCTGTTCTTGGGTGTGTGGAGAGAGAGAGATAGATATTTAGGTCCCAAGTCTCTTTGTCAGTGTACCATCCTTCTGAGCCAGTATATACTGATAATGAATGTTGCCTTCAGAACATATTTAAGACTGAGGTTTTAATGAATTTATTAGATACAGTCTGAGCCATAAAATTCAGATCCACATTTGGAGGCAGAGAGAGCCATTCCTCTTCCCCAGAAAGATTCTAGGTGTTTAGATCTAGGCCTATGGTGGCTTGAGATAACCTGCCATAGTTACAAAACTCAGGACTAGAACTGGACTCACCACACAAAGACTCGGGGTTTGCGTTCAGACCCATCTCTGTGTTAAGTCCAGTTATTGAGTACATAGTATAGTTCAGTCAGCAAATACAGAACTGCTGACGTGAAAATTATCTGGTTTGTGATTGCTTCAGGGACCAGGATCTGAGTGTAATTCTTGGACAGCTGGTTCTCTAGCAGGTGAGGATAACATTGAAGCAGCAGATCACACTAGCGCACCACTGGAACAGGCTTTACATCCACAGGGGGGCCATGCCCCTACTGTTTCAGTGGTGTCTGTGGAACCAGGCAGGCAGCAAGATTAGAAAGCACGGTCCCTATATTATGCAAAATGTGAGTATAATTAAATATGATGCAAGAAAATCATCCTTTATATTTGGTGACTCTCTTCATCATTCGATATGTTAACAGAGCATAGTCTACATACCATTACAGTGCAGGTACATGTTAAATTTTCTAAGATCTGTGTAAAATAGAACACAAACTACTGCATACAACCCGCAAAATGAAATATTAGCCTCCGTTTCAATACTGTTTGCACCTAAGTCATTCTGTCAGTATCATATAGCAATGTATTTTATAGAAACAGGATTTACGTGATAGGCACTGGCCTGCATTGGGGATGGTACAGAACTGCACAACCCCAGAAGACACAATGGCTCTCACAGCATCCCCTAGCAAGCGGACAGAGTGTGTTCACTTACTACCCCTTTAGTGCAGCACTCATTCCCTTCCACGGCCAACCACCCATGCTAGCTGATACGCTGGAGAGCAGAGGCATAGACCTGTTTCCTCCTGGCTGCCTTTGCTGGGCCTAGTGTCCTAGGGATGCTGGCAGAGTGCAGTCTCTACACAAAGAAAAGCACAGGGCTTGTAACTGTGCTTGACTGTAAGGGTGGGAAAGTTCTGAATCCAGACAGACAACTGGAAAGAGCGATGGGTGTCAGTTGGCTGGATGGGAGATTTATAGACTTTCAGTTCCACATTGCTGGAGCATAGAGGCGTGTGCTGTCCCCAGTGGCTGACTGTTGAAATGGGTTCCATCACTGAATGTCAGGGCATATGATCACATAGTGGGGAGTCGCAGAAGCAGTGTCATGAAGAAGAACAAATTCTCCTAGTGTCTGCTCATTCTTTCTTCAGATCCAAGTAAGCCTGTAAAATCCATGTGGCAAAAACAAAACCTGTAGCCCAGAACATTCTTAACAACTGAAGAGTCAAGAGCCCAGTTACCTATGTGTGTTTTGTCCTTCTAATGCCAGATTGTTACCCTTGGATAACGGGCTCCTGGTCAATAACTACTAAGGCTATCTGATGCCTGAACTGGTGTATTAAACCTGTTCAGGAATGACTCTTTCGAAGTGATAGAAACTCCCAACTTACTGATTTGATTAACAATGCTCAGAACTTCTGTTCTTTTTCTCTTCACCTCTGCCTGCTGCTGCCCTGCAGCCCTATCTGCTCCTCGTAATTGGCCGTCAGTGAGAAAGATGCAGTTGCCACTTCATTTTGACCTCTTTTCCTCTTAACTATTTAATCCCTGCAGAGTGTAAGCAAAGTTCATTTCCAAAATAGACCAGAGTATTTTAGAAACCATCTCCCGTTGTAGGTAATATAGTTCTGGCACATTTCCTGTTGATCTCTTTGGATTTATGCGGTTCCACAATTAATATACCTGACAGAAGCCAGTATTTTAGTGTTATGCGATGCAGTATTCATATATTTACTGATGTTCGTTTTGTCCTCATGATGGTGAAGAATATTTCATTTTGTGACACTTTGTGCTGCAGGAACAAACAGCAGTTAATATCAGTCAACACTGCATTACATTTTGATCATTTACTCTTCTGATCAACCTGGATCTGTTTAAGCAAGGTCAGCTTAGATTGTCCTTTCCAGCGTTTAAATTCCAAAGCAGGCAGAACCGAAGAGTGGCTTTTGTAAATGTTTGTACTTTGAGTCATTGTTTTCATATATGGGTCTGCTTTGCTCTTACATTATATATTTCAATTAAAAATAGAAGGAGAAAATTAATTTTGTTTAAAAATATTAAAGGAAATTAAATAATGGTTCAAACTGAACAGCAGCTACCTACATAAATTAACTTACAGGAGCAATGAAACTACTCCAATGAATAAGTGCTACTCAGGGTGAATACAAGTAGCAGGATCTCTGGCCTATTATATTACAGATGGGATCCCAGTGAAAATATCGGGCCTGGTATACACTCAAAAATTAGATTGACCTACTTATGTGAAACATTTTGTGCACCGCATGCCATAGATAGGTTGACGGACGTGGCTAGGTCAACAGAAAAATTCTTCCATCAACCTAGCTAACCAGGAGAGGTGGATTAACCACATTGATGGAAAAACCCCTTCCGCCAATGTAGCTGTGCAGCAGCTGTAGTATAGACATACCCTTGGATCCAAACATTGCTGAAATTTGAGGAAGTTATGGCTAGAGCTGATCTTTGTACTTTCTAAGCAAATATTGTTTGAGTTGGTGTGAATGAGGTGAAGGTTAATGTCATGAGCCCTGATTATGATATGATAACATATGATTGTAACAGAGCAGTTAGCTGCACACATGGCTAACACATCTGTTATGGGGACGTAGTTGCTTTGGGCGTTGTGATCTCCAAACAGGGAACATAGTGGTCAACGGATGAAGTATCATGTGACTGCCTGTTGGGGACTATATAAATGAATGTTCCTGGCTCAGTCATGGGAAAATGAGAATTGAGGTCAGACCCGGAGGGAAATCTATACATGTAGTCCTAGCAGCAAGTATAAGTGATATCCAGGAACTATTACATGAGGGGAAGAATGTGTCTGATCCTGCTTGCTGAAATCTGGAAAAGCTGCTCCTTGCTTAGCAAGTCTTTTGTGTTATTTTGATTCTATTTTGGAATTTGTTTTAAGAACTTCAGCAGAATCCGGACTTTGCGTGGATTCCCCGACTGGTGTATCGGACCACTAGCTTACAATGACCATAACTCTATCCAGTTATGCTCTAATACACCAATGGGCTTTTCTGGATTGTCTGAGTTTGGCTTCCTCTTAGTGGAAATCAGCTGCTCTCCTTGGATGTGGCTCCTTGAATAGGAAAGAAAGCATGTGGCATTTCTGCCAAGCACCTTTCATGGTGCCATTATGAGCAGTCATCATAACATAATTCTCCCTCTCTTTTCTTCCATGCTTTAATCAGCAGTGAAATAAGTTAAATATCAACAGTGTTAACTATTATAATTGCATATTGGACTTAACAACTCACTTAGATAAAATGGGGCAGTTCACTTGCCCTAAAGCTATTCTTTCAGGGTATCTGTAGACGCAGTGTATATCTTCACTGTAACTCTAGATAACTCAAGTTATCTACACTCAAGTTACTCCTCTTGAGTTAACCTAGCTCAAGTGAGAGCAGTTACGTTGCAAAATAACCGTTGAGTTGTTGTCTAGCACTGAATTGACTTGTATGTGGTGCTAAAGTGTCTGTCTTGGTTATATTTTACCTTGATTTCCAGAACCTTAGGGGCTAGGCACTTTTTTGTTTTAATGAACATGGAGAGTCTACAGTGTAAGATGGCAGCTCAAAAGAAGTGGTGGTATGTTGTACATCCGTGTAATCTCCAAATTCCAGTCCCATGCACATACTTCAGTGCTTTGCTGGATCGTGGCTTAAATGCAGGATTACGAGTCTCAGTCCATTGTCTTAATCACAAGAAAATATCCTTCCTGTCATGCATGCTGAGACTGTTCCTGCAAGGTGCTATGCACCTACTGCAATATAGAGTGCCTTCAACTTTCATTGAGTTCAATGAGAACTGGGGCACTTAGCACATATCAGGAATGCCAGAAGAAACTCAGCACCTCACAGGACACCCAAACTCTCAGCAGCAGCCTAAAAATGCCCCCACTCCCACTAGTTATAACTTGTTAATATTTTTATTATCTTGTTCATTTCTCATGCTCTTTCTTTTATGCTATTATTTTTTCCACCAATACAATGGGCAGTAGGCCAAGGAAGTGGTTATTCTGAATGGATCTAAAATAAAAGCAAATCAAATATAATGCAGCTGCAATAAGATTTTTCCCCAGGCAATTAAGCTTACGTGATTGATCAGAATATTCCAATCTAATTCTCCCATAATGTACGCAATTTTGGATAACTAAACTCAGTGGAGAGGCACATACAGTTCAGAATGCCAAAGCAATGAAGAAAAATATATATTAAAAAATAAATAGAGAAAAGTAATCATAGCTTTTGATGGAGCATGTCTGGAGATGTACCAGGGGATCTGATAGATTACTAATAAATTTCCTATTGTGTGCTATTCAGAGGATCAATAAGATAAGGAAAGAAAAAAATATCCAATGTATAATAAGTGGTCAGTAATTTTTGCTTAGAATATTATAAGTAAAATGTACTATGGATATTTCACAGTGTCTGGCAATGCGGCTGCACAGGAGCTGTGTTTCTGTCAGCATTTCCATAATTATTTCTCGTCTGTTTTTTAAGAATTTTATAACTTTGCTGATTCTATTCATTGTTAAATTAAAATATTGTTTTCCACTTGTGGAAGTTTGTTTCTTGTTACCTATTGGTGGTCAGCAAAGAAACAGCTTTGGGAAAGGAACTTGCCAGTAATGGGTGGGAGGGTAGCACACATGTGACTGTTGGGGTTTTGAGTGTGTAGAGCTGTTAGAACTTCTATTTATAGATGGTTAAAAGGCAAATGGATTCAGCAGTGTGAACTGACTGTAATGTTAGCAGCGAGACCAGACTCCAAGTAATGGAGACTGACCTAAAAAAAGAAAGGCAAGTAGATGATACAATATTTGTGTACAGCATCTTTTTGATGCTATATATACACTTGGGATTTGCTACCGATAGGCAGAATTGCTCCAGTAAAGCAAGAAGTCAGGTACAGAGAGTGGTACCCTCAACATTTGGGAAAAAGCACAGGGGAATGTCTGAAGTCACAGGGTTATGGAATGAGGTAAGATCTGATTTGCCAGTTACAGACACTTATTGTCTATTCTGTAAAATAAGTATGCCTAGACTCTTACAGCAACCACACCCTGTGTCAGACTAGGCATTAACCAGTGGTAAATGATAAAGATTCTCTATCCATTAAACAATTATTAACTATATGCTGTGTAAACATGAAATGTGTTTTCAGCCAATCGTGTTTCTACTCAGTTAGAGACATCGCAAAAAGCTACTGTTTGGTGGTCCAGAATAGGTGTGGGAAGGTTTGGGAAATCCAGCTTTTTAAGGTGCAGGAAGAAGAGAAAGAAAGCAGGAAGGAGTAAGTAAACAAGACCCCATATTGTTCCCATATGGTTATCTCAAGATTCTTTCAGTTTTCCAAAAAGGGAACAGCATGATGTGAAATACTTTTATTCTTGAAGCAAATGTGTAGCCTGTAGTAATGATACTTCAAGAGTGATTAGCAGATAATGATAAAGTAAATAGTAAAAGTTGTTAAGAAAGTACTAGTATTTCTCTCAGGACTCTGACATACCAGACCCTAGAGACCCCTGAGGGAAAACAAGAAGGAGCAGACCTATGAGGGCTTGGAGAATGTATAAAGCAGATTACTAGAGAAAACAACTATAATAAAGTGAGGCAGTCAGCTTTATTCCTTATGGAGAAACTGTAGAAAAGATGCTTGAATTGGACATGGAGGTAAAAATGATACAAAAAAGCATTATAAGTTAGATGGACACAAAGCTAATGTTGTTTCTAATGTCAGGCAGATGCTGATGACACCATTTGCTGTGAAAACAAATGATGTAGATCAGATAAATGAATGTATGGCAGTGGAAATAACTATGGTTAATCACAAAAGCAACACCTCCATTTTTATAGAGTTTTAGACTGTACAAGCTGGTTTGCAGTATGTTTTGCGATTCAGATGTAGCAATGAAAACATTATCTGGATACAAAAGTTGTAACCATAACTGAAAATGTGCTTGATGCATCAAATAAAGGAAACACGAAGCTCTTCACCATTGCTCTGAGGTATTTTCTGCCAACATGGTATTCAGACAGATCTGCAGGATTTTTAAAGTGACCACGATGAGACAGCAGTTGATTTCAGAGATAATAAAACACGTGCTAGATTCTAGCAGGTTTGACTTATCCCTCATGTCTGGCTACTGTGCTGACAATGCCAGTGTGAATTATGGAAAACACTTTTCAGTATATCAATTGCTTAAAAAAGAAAACAGCAGGCTCATAGCTGCCAACTGCCCAGAACATATAACGCATAACTTTGTAAAATTTGCTGTTGATCAACTGGAATATGATGTGGAGACTGAGATCATTACAATTTTCAACCATTTTTCAGTTTCCGCAAAGAGAGCAGATTACTTACAGGAGAGTTTTGAATTTCTCGAGATAGAGTGGGTGGAGTTAGTAAGACACCTGCCAACTCAATGGCTTTCCCTCGTACCAGCAATAGACAAGATTTTAAAGTCCTGGCCAGCAATCAGATCTTATTTCCAGTCATTGGGAAAGGAAAAGTGCCCTAACACTGTCTGGAAGTCCATAGCAGATGACATTGGTGAGCAAATTGCTACATCCATTCCGAAGCTCTACATGCTGTTTCTACAGAATGTGTTACAAATTTTCCAAGAAACCGTTCTTAGATTTGAAAAATAGGGTACAGCCATCACCAGTTTGTACTGTACAATGCTGTCATTAAGCAACAACTACAGAGAAGGAAAAAGGACAAATTCTTCAGCTATTTGGTGAATACAGGTCTGAAAAAAACGGCAGATGATGCAAAAAAGATGAAACATGATCTGCTCAGGATTTATGACAGAGTGCTAAGATATCTTGAAAAGTGGTTTGACTTTTCAGATGCCAATCTTGTAACATTTTTTGAAGTACTGTCACTGGAAAAAGACTACCTGTTGACCTAGGTAGTCTTTGCAAAGTTGCAAAGACCCTGAATTTGACAGATTCCTTAAAGATTGATTCGAATGAATTTTAAAAAGAAATTTCAGGTATTGCTCCAATACTTAGCTGTGTTACAGAGACCAGTATGACCGGTGACTGAAAATGGAAGAATATCTTTGACAAGTTTGAGCAGAATTTAAAACATCTTTTTAAAATGGTTTCATTTGTACTCAGCACATCTTGCTCTAATGCCCACATTGAGGGAGTATTCAACTTGATGAACATGCTATGGATGAATCAAAGAAACAGATGTTCTGTGGATCTGGTAGAAGCTGAACTGCAAGTAAAACTAAACTGCTGGTTCATTTGCTTTGAGTTCTATTGATTTGTCAGATCAAATACCGAACTCTTGAAATCTGCAAGTTCAGATAGGAAATACATATTTAAAATCAAAATGAACACTGCTTTTTTTATATTTTATTTTATTTTATTTTATTTTTTACATTTGTTGGAGAATTGCAACATTTTTCTGTAAAAAACATGACCTTCTGAAAAAACAATCTGATGGATTAAAGTCCAGTGAAGAACAAGACACGTTGGTAAATTGATATTTAATTTTTAATTACCATTATTAAAATAGAATATAAAATGTATACACATATAATACCTCTCTCCCTGTTTTTTTGAAAAAATGGCATGTGTCCTGTATTTTGCACTTTGAAAAGATCACTGTAGGTCCCGTACTTGGGGGTTGATTCATCCAGGGCCCTGGGCTGGGATCTCATGGAGTGGGAGAGCTCAGATCCCCCTAGTCATTTGCCTTAAAGACTGAGACACCTCAACCAAGCAGGAGGCCAGAAGTCAAGAGCTCCAAACACTAGGCTGCCCAGCCTTCCAAGAGACCCTGTTATAGTGAGTCTCATTTGTTTCTGACTAGAAATAATTTCTCAAATATGTAGCCTTTTTACAGACCTAGCTTAATTTCCCTCTTTAAAGTTAGTTTTTTATAATTACATTTACACATGAACTACCAGTTCATGAGCATTAATATTCATTGACAAACTTAAATGAGATTTTCCAAACTTCTGTTTTATAAGATTTATAATGAGAATGGCCTTTCACAGCTGCATTTGTAAAAGGGAATAACTTAGCAGTTGAAGTTAAAGACTTTTATTTTTTTTTTTGGAATTTTTTAATTAACCGTTATTTTTTAAAGTCTATTATTAGCTATTTTAAAACACATGAGGACTATTTGTAATGGGTAAATTCTTACAGATATGATTTAAAATTATGGTAAAAGAGGCTGAAAACTCAGGTGCAGCACTTGGTACATCTAAGAGGACAGCAAAGGTGTCTTAACATCTGTATGCTCCTCCCCTGCACTGATCCAGTAGGCAGGAATTGACTGGTTTTGCCCTAGATGAAATTTAGGGGCCTCAGGGCTGCTCTGTGTTTCACTGGTAGGAAACAGTCACCTAATATTCATTATAGCAGTAGGGATTGCCTGAATGCAGCGTGAGACCATGGCCCTTTACATCTCCAGCATGCTCCATCTGATGGAGGTGGAGAGTCTGGAGAGAGGAAGTATAAAACTGGATACACTGGTTCCTCACCAGATGAGGATTCTCCCACACTGGAACACAATATAGAATCGCTTTGCAGCACTGAAACAGTGCAAAAGGGAGTTAGTAAGGCCAAGGCTCTGGCTCATAATGTTCAGGATAGGTTAAGTAGTAAGGCTCCAGCAAAAGCAAATTAAACCACTAATTCCTGATGGACGTGTTGATTCAAGTTGTGGCGTGGGCTTTTATGTACATTTCAAAGAATTCTCAGGTCTCACTGGCAATGCAGAGTTATTGTTTTCTTTTGCTTCTGGTGGGGTCTAAATGTTTATATCTATGAGCAGGAGGGACAAAAACTCAGTGCATTGCAATCACTTCTCCTTCCCTGATCAGGTTCCTGTCATTGTGTGGTCTAAATGTTCCTGATGCAGTTTTTTTCCCCTCATCATAATTATATTAAAAGCTTTCAACAAGATCAACTGTTCTGTTTTTGTCGGGTGGAGATTATATGAGCATTGATTGGTGCCATGTCTGTAAGGTGAAATATCAGTCAATCCCTTTAGAAGCAGAGGTAGTAGAGCACCAGGCCCTATTTCACTGAAGTTTCATAAGAAGATTGATAGCTTAGTCACTTAACTAATAGGTGCAAAGGACAGAGTTAGATCAGTGAAGAAAAGATCCTTTGCAATACTTTCAGTCAAACTAATTCTCTGCTGTTCGTTTAGCACACCCTATACCCGAAAGATTTTAATCTTGCTCTCATACAATGCACTTTGTAGATAAGCAGCTCCATTATGTATTAACTTTTTGAATCCCTTAACTCATTGAGCATGCAGTCTGTTAAGGGGCAAATACATACTTTCGATGTTTATTGGGGCTTTGGCACTCTCCGAAAACTATCAACACTCCTTTAACAATAGCTTAGAGAAGTGTTTCCCAGACTGTATTCCACGAAACACTGGTGTTCCGCATAATGTGAATAGGTGTTCCGTGAAAGAATCGTCATTTTAAAAAAGGGTCTTAAATTTTTTTTAATTTTAAATTTGGCATATTTGAAGCACAGTTTACATTTCTTTTTTAATTACTATAATTTAACATAAAACTCTTTTTCTGGTTATTGATAGATCTCGTATTGAATATCATGGCGTAAAGAGAATTTTGACTCTTGCTCTTGATTTGTGTACTACTTTATATGTGCTTTCCAGTTAGAAATTATTAGTTCAAGTTATTTTAAATTTGTATTTTTGCTTTGTTTTATAAAATATATTTGAGCATAAAGAACACAATTTTTATTTGAAAAGCAAATGACTACAAAATAATATTATAAGTGTTCCATAAATATATACCAGGCTAAAAAGTGTTCCATGGCCAAAAAAGTTTGGGAAACGCTGGCTTAGAGTTTAGCACCTTTCATTGAGAAGGATCCCAAAGTTCACACAGACTTTATATCCTGTTATCAGTTGAAATGCAGCTGCCTCTGGCATGGAGCAGAGCAGTTCAATAGCACACAGCAGTGGTAGTCTTTAGGACAGGAAGTGAAGAACACTATATTCAGTGGAAGGTGTTAGGATTCTGGTAAGCAGAATTTGATTATGCAAATTGGAATTCTGCTAGGATACTGGAGCTAACACTCAACCTGTATGGGACCTTTAATGAACTCAAATAATGAAAGGATCTTAAGATCTGATTCTCTTCTCCTACCACCTTTACACTAGTGCAATTCCATTGAATTCAATGAAGTTACTCCTGATTTACGCTGGGTGACAGGTGAGTCACATCCTCATTTTTTGGTGGACCAAACCCCTTTTCATTGATTCAATGGAATGGCTGCTATGGACTTCAAGAATGCTGGATCAGGCCCTCAATTCCATCTGAAAGATGCACCTCTAAAAGCATGCTATAGCCAGGGGTCGCAAACATGGAAGGGACAGGGAAGGGATTGGAAGAGGCGGAGCAAGAGTGGAGTGTGAGGGCAGCCCAGTACAGGAGGGTGCTTTAATAGAAGTAAATCTAAGTTCCCGTTTGGTACTTTGAGTGAGGTGCATTATTAAGTGAATATAGTTTATTAAAACTGCTTGGAAATGACTTCACCAGAAAAAAAGAACATTCATGGAAGAAAAGAGTTTTCCAAGACAAATGGGAGAATTTATATTTTTTCACAGAGGTAAAAGATAAAACTCAATGCCTTATTTCTCAGCAAACGATTGCTGTTTCCAAGGAGTATAATGTGTGTCAGCACTATGACTCGATGCACCATGAAAAATATTTTTTACTATATTTTTGTACGTGTAATACTGAGGCTGAGTATGAGGCTCAGATTTGTTAGGTGATGGAATAGTTCACCTAAGGCAGGGGTCTCAAACACGTGACCCGCAGGGTTATTTTCTGTGGCCAGCCAAGCTCCCCATGCCCCTTCTCTCCCCCCACTTAATTTCCAGCAGCCGCCAAGCTCCCCATGCTCCCGCCTCCTCCCAGCCTGCCTCCAGGCGCTTAGCACTTTCCAGGAGGGGGGTGAAGAGAGGAGAGCTGTGCGCTTAGGGGAGGAGGCAGGGCAGGGGTGGGACCTCGGAAGGGGTGGGGTGGGGGGCAGGGGCAGAGGCAGCGAGAGGGGCGTGTCAGTGATGCGGCCCTTGGGCCAATGAACTAGTCCTCATGTGGCTCTTGTTGTCATTTGAGTTTGAGACCCCTGCTATAGCCTAATCCCAGGCTGGGACATTGGCATATTAGTGACGCACAAGAAAGAGCACCAGTTAATGAATTACCCTGGATTTTCTTTGACATATTCTCACCTAAATATTGACTTTTCTTAGTTCATGAGATCGGATGAGATCACAGCCTGAAGGGCTATGGCTGTGGACCATACATATCATTCAGCTGCACAGTACAGCTCTGATATGGAAATGCCAAACAGCCTGTTGAAAATGGACCTGGTTGCAGTTTCCAGTGTGGAAGATGATGCAGACCTGTCAGCTCTGCAAGATTTCTCTGTACAATGTGGTATCCAGGGAGCCTGGGCCTGCAGGGAAAGCCCCAGTCTCTTGGGAAATTCCAGGTGATTGGCTACTTTTCCCAGTATCTGTGCTCTTGGGGAATGGCAGCCAATCAGATGCTGCATGTGCTGAAGCCCAGCCTCAACATATGTAGCAGGGATTGCTCTTACCACCTCCCTTTTGGGAAATACAGGGCTGCAGCATACCTGTGTGCTTGTATCTGGCTAAGGAGCAGCTGCTCCCTGCCATCTCTGCAGCAACTCCTCCCCCTCCCCACCGCTGGTCTCCTCCCTTCAGGCTGCTGTGTGTGTATGAAGAATGTCCGAGGTGCAGAATCAATCATAGGGCAGGTAGAAGCGTTGAGAATCAGAATTAATGGTGTGGGAGGACCCAGAATTAACTGGGGTCCTGGAGAATGCCAGAAGCAAGTGCATGGGAAGTCCCCACTGTCAAAATGTGTGGTTACAGGGGAAGGAGTGCAAGACTCAGTTAGTCTGTATTGTTGGCAGAATAAACTGTTGGTGGGAGAGTTGTAAGGAGGCAAAATTAAATGGCCTGTGTTGGGGGGATGGGCAGATTAGACAGCTTTGGACAGGAAGGATGTGAAAGTAGTGGTGGGGAGGAAAGAAGAAAACATTCAGAATGAAGAAAAAATCTCCCTTCTTCCCTCTGCCCTCCTACTCTCCCATGTAAACTACAATCTCTAATCTCCCCCACATCCACTCCCTCTCCTCTTTCCCAGGCCACATTTCCCTTCTTTTTATCTCTCTTCTTATAACATAAGGAAAAAATATTGACAAGATGCAAAGGGTCTAGAGCAGGGGTGGGCAAACTATGGCCTGTGGGCCACATCTGGCCTGCAGGACTGTCCTGTCCAGCCCTTGAGCTCCCGGCCGGGGAGGCTCCCCCGACACCTCCCCTGTCTTTCTTCTTCCTCTGGAGCCACACTGCCATATGGCAACACTCTGCCCCACCACTACTGCCAGGCAGTGCGGCAGCGGTGTGGCTGGCTCCGTTGGGGCCTGAGCTCCTGCCACTCTGAGCGGCACGATAAGTGGGTGGGGCTGTGAGCTCCTGCAGGGCAGCGTGTCTGGCTCCAGTGGGCCGTGCGGCCGCCAGACGTGCTGCTCTGAGTGGAATCATAAGGAAGTAGAGAGCCGGGTGTGGGGTTGGATAAGGGGCAAGGATTCCCGGGGGGCAGTCAGGGGACAGGGAGCAGGGAGCAGTTGGATGGGGTCGAGGTTCTGGGAGGGGTGGTGATCAGGGCTTAGAGAACAGGGGAGATATGATAGGCAAGGGAGTCCCAGGGGTCTGTCAGGGAACGGGGCTGTGGACAGGGGTCAGGGCAGGCAGGGGGAGGAGACCCAAGGGGTGGTTAGGGATGGGGGGGTCTCTAGCGGGGGTGCTCAGGGGACAAGGAATGGTGGGGGTTTGGATGGGTTGAGAGTTCTGAGGGGGGCGGGAAGTGGGTGGAGGTCGGATAGGCGGCGAGGCCAGGCAATTTGGGGAGGCAGAGCCTTCCTACCTGGCCCTCCATAAAATTTTGCAACCCTGATATGTCCCTTGGGCCAAAAAGTTTGCTCGAGCTATAGGGAAAACACATACCCTACCTTCATCCAGAGTGAGAAGAGCTGCTGTGGCACCAGGACCAACCATACCCACTTCCCGCCCTCAGCCCCTGGGAAAGGAAGGGACATACACCCCATAGCACTGAGAGCTCCACCCACATGAAAGGAGGACAGCTGGATGCCTCAATCGTTAGCAAAATCTTTAACTTGGTTATATATAAATGTTTGCAAATTTGTATTCTACTGGCCTTTTTGTCAGGTAATGTTAGCATATACGTGAAAGCAATGAAATATGTAATAACCTTCGGGCACCTCCTGTGAAGATGACCCCCCACAGACACACCTGCTGCAAAGACATCCTTGGGTTTAATTATTAACATTTGTCAGCTTGACAAGCTGTGTGTGTGAGACAGTGTCAGGCTTTGACTAAAAGCTCAGAATGCTAGTTGTTAAAGGGATGTGAGAATGGAGAGAGCAAAGCACCTCTTCATCTCACTCTTAGATAATGGAAACTAACCTGCTAATGACTATACTTGATACTATACTATATATACTCTGATACTCTGATACTATACTCTGACTACCAAAAGGAGGCTACCAGACAACTCTCCAACACCAATTTCTACAGGCCACTTCCCTCAGATCCCACTGAAGAATATACTAAGAAACTGCACCGTCTACTCAGGACACTCCCTACACTAACACAGGAACAAATTAACATACCCTTAGAACCCCGACCGGGGCTATTCTATCTTTTACCCAAGATCCACAAACCTGGAAATCCTGGACGCCACATCATCTCGGGCATTGGCACTCTCACTGAAGGACTGTCTGGATATGGGGACACTGTACTCAGACCCTACGCCACCAGTATTCCCAGCTATCTCCGTGACACCACCGACTTCCTGAGAAAACTACAATGCATTGGTGACCTTCCAGAAAACACCATCCTAGCCACCATGGATGTAGAGGCTCTCTACGCAAACATCCGACACAAAGATGGAATACATGCTGTCAGGAATAATATCCCTGATGATGCCACAGCACAAATGGTTGCTGAGCTCTGTGACTTTATCCTCACACACAATTATTTCAAATTTGGTGACAATATATACCTCCAGACCAGTGGCACCGCTATGGGCACCTGCATGGCGCCACAGTATGCCAACATCTTTATGGCTGACCTGGAACAACGCTTCCTCAAATCTCGTTCACTCACGCCCCTCCTCTATCTACGCTACATTGATGACATCTTCATCATCTGGACCCATGGGAAAGAAACTCTGGAAGAATTCCACCATGATTTCAACAGCTTCCACCCCACCATCCACCTCAGCCTGGACCCGTCTACACAGGAGGTCCACTTCCTGGACACCACGGTGCAAATTAATGACGGCCACATCAACACCACCCTATACCGAAAACCTACCGACAGCTATGCCTACCTTCATGCCACCAGCTTTCACCCCGGGCACACCACACGATCCATTGTCTACAGCCAAGCACTGAGGTACAATCATATTTGCTCCAACCCCTCAGACAGAGACCAACACCTACAAGATCTCCACCAAGCTTTCTCAAAACTACAATACTCGCTCAAGGAAATAAGGACACAGATCAACAGAGCCAGACGTGTATCCAGAAGCCTGCTGCTGCAAGACAAGCCCAAGAAAGAAAACAACAGAACACCACTGGCCATCACCTAGAGTCCTCAGTTAAAGCCTCTCCAACGCATCATCAGTGATCTACAACCCATCCTGGACAACAATCCCTCACTTTCACAGGCCTTGGGAGGCAGGCCAATCCTGGCCTACAGACAACCTGCCAACCTCAAGCATATTCTCACCAGCAACAGCACACCGCGCCATAATAACTCTAACTCAGGAACCAATCCATGCAACAAACCTCGATGCCAACTCTGCCCACACATCCACACCAGCAACACCATCACAGGACCAAACCAGATCAGCCACACCATCACTGGTTCATTCACCTGCACACCTACCAATGTAATATACGCCATTATGTGCCAGCAATGTCCCTCTGCTATGTACATCGGCCAAACTGGACAGTCTCTACGAAAAAGGATAAATGGACACAAATCAGATATCAGGAATGGCAATATTCAAAAAGCTGTAGGAGAGTACTTCAACCTCACCGGACACACCATAAAAGATTTAAAGGTCAGCATTTTGCAGCAAAAAAACTTCAAGTCCAGACTGCAAGGAGAGACTGCAGAGCTGCAATTCATTTGCAAATTTGACACAATCAATTTGGGACTGAATAGAGATTTTGAATGGCTAGCTAACTACAAAAGCAGCTTCTCTTCTCTCGCTATTCACACCTCCAGTTCAGCTGCTAGAGGAACACCTCACCCTCCCTGATTAGAGATAACAAGCTGGTTCAGCCTCATTGGACTAACCTTGTTATCTCCCACCTGGTTCTTGCCTACCTATTTATACCTGCCCCAGGATACTTCCACTGCATGCATCCGATGAAGTGGGTATTAGCCTACGAAAGCTTATGCTCTAAAAAAATTTTTAGTTAGTCTTTAAGGTGCCACAGGACTCTTTGTCACTTTTATACTTGATGAAAGATGTACTTTGTAGTGCAAGTGTATGGGTAGAAACTGGTGTTCCCCCCATATTCAATGGCAGAAGATTTGACTGTAGCTTCTAGTAAAGATTTTGGAAGAGTCCAGAGAAACACAGCCATCATGTTAAATGCCACTTAGGTCTGGTCTACACTAGCGGGGAGGGTCGAGCTAAGATATGCAACTTCAGCTATGTGAATAGCATCTTAGGTCAACTTACCTGCTGTTCTCACAGCGGCAGCAATTGACAGCGGGCTCCCTCATCGACTCTGCCTTGCGCCTTTTGGTGAGCAGGAGTTCCAGAGTTGACGGGAGTGCCTCTGGGGATCGATTTATCGCATCCTGACAAGACGTGATAAATTGATCCTCAATAGATCGATCTCTACCTGCCAATCCAGCCAGTAGTGTAGACAAGGCCTTATTAGCCTGGGGAGCATATATTAAAATGGTGGCAGGTTTCAGAGTGGTAGCTGTGTTAGTCTGTATCAGCAAAAACAACGAAAAGTCCTTGTGGCACCTTAGAGACTAAGAAATTTATTTGGGCATAATCTATGAAAGCTTATGCCCAAATAAATTTGTTAGTCTCTAAGGTGCCACAGGACTCCACGTTGTTTTTATAATAAAATGATATTTGTTGCTGTTTCCCACCTCACAATTATTTAAAAAGTAAATCTCTTTTGCAGCATCTTTTGGGTACGTGATAATGCTTTTCAATTTTGTATCACAAAGGAGTTGCTTCATAATGTAGATAATTCACATTAGTTCACTCTTTTGTGGCTCTTTGGTCCTGCTACTAGATCAGGAAATGTATTTCACCAGCCCTGCATTAGTTTAGTCACTAGTGACAGCTATAATCATTTGTTAACCCAGACAGTGCAGAATTAAGCAATAAAACAGACACTGTGTTTCTTGGCAATTATAATGTAACCTACTGAGGAAGTAATAACTGCATAGAAATGTTTTGTCTGAAGTGTCTTTTTTACTGTCGTGTGGAAGTAGTCAGTACAAATGGAGGGAGAGGCGGTTCTGAGTCAGTGACAGCCCAGATCAGAGTTTACAGAGCTTTCAATACTGTTGCCCTTGAAATCAGTAAAATCACAGCTACCATTGACTTACAATTCAGTAAAATTGACACTAGATGTGAAACATTTCACATGTACATTTTCACCAAAATGTTTCATATGAAAAAATTCACCCCCCTGTAGTCAGGAATTGGCATTTGCAGGTTAACTGATCCAACTGACACGGCTCCTTAAAGGCTCTGTGGCTACTACTAAAATGGGCTCTAAACCAATAAATCAATTGAAAAATAAAGCCAGATTCACCAGAACACTTCAGTTGTTTTTCACTGCTCTGGCAGTATGAGGCCACGGTAAAACACAGCTTACCTGAACAGTGCACTCTGGCTGTGTGGTACTGTTGTGAATCTGCCTGCTTTATGCTGCTGTGAATCTGCCCTTAAAAGTAAAATTTGTTTAGAAATGATTTAAGGTTGATACTGCATAAAATTCCCCAAACTAAGGATAACAAAGTAAACCCAGAAAACTCAGAGTTAAGGTTACACTTTAAAAAAATCCAGTGATTAAGCTATCAAAATAAACCATTAAAGCACCCAAACAATCTTGTCCCTGCCCAGCAGAGACAACACAAAGGGGAAAAAGCGGGGGGCATTAAAAATCAGTTTAATCTAATCTGGGATTACAAACATTAAAAATGCCATAATCATAATAATATGATATCATAATAAGGAAGAGTTGAAGGTTATTTGCATTTCTTAATGATGTATTTCCAGTCCTTAACATATTTGCGTTTCTTTAAGTACAATCCTAACTCAAAATGTCCTGGATTTGTAATGCCTGGCTTGGGGATAATTATAATTTGTCTGTAATGTTTTGTACCTTTGATTTATTGATGCACACTCTTCCTTAACTTCCTTAGTATTAAATGTTGTTTTATGTCTGGAAAAATTCAGTAAGTATAAATCCCACTTCCAATTTTTGTTGAGTATATCCATAAACAAGTGTATTACAGACATATAGGGAAGTTTTTTTCTGAATAAAGCTGTGCCATCCTAATAGATATTTGATTTCTGTAATCATTAATGGTTTTCAAAATATCCCAGGTTCTGACTGTCTGTGGTAATAAAATGTTTGCTTACTAAGACTGGAAATAAGGGTGATTAAAAACATACTAAGTAGAGGACAAGAGGTAAAGAAAACATCCTGTTTTAAGAATTAATTTTTTTTAGTTTTCCCCTCTATCACTTTATACCGGTATTCTCTATAATTAGAATGGACATTCCACACATACTGTGGTAAATTTAATGAGGTATCCGGTTTGGAACAGCACCCACTGTAGACTGATCCAAATGGGCCTTTAAGTGAGCCTCTTCAGTAGCTGCTAAAGCAAAAACAAATACTTGAGAACATGGAATCTACAGTGCATATATGTCTTGTTTTAGAAGCAGTTAGCCAAAGTCATGATGTACATTAGTGATTATTATCACTATAGACTATAAATGATAGAAGAGGTAATCCCTCAATCTTTTTGTTAGAACCCACTTCAGAACTAGAAACTCTAGTTTCCCAGAATGTAAGTAGTTCTTCTCTGCAGGTGTGAAGGCTCTGGATCCACAAGCAATCACCCAAAATGTTCCTTCTTGATGTTGATACATGACTGACTCCAGGGCCTCATCTGAGGCATCAGCATGCAAGGTGAATGGTTTCTGGATGTCTGGGTAGGCCATCAACTATTCTATTGATGTAGTTCTGTTCATGTCACTTGGTTGGCAGGTAATCGTCCTCTTCTTTTGGGAGTTTTTGTCTTTCTTTTCTAAGCCATGATATTTGGGATTGGAAAGAAGATCGTACAGTGATTTTGACATCCTCCAAAATTCCTGTATAAATCCCTTGTAATAACAAAGGATCCCAGCCAATTTATTAACTGCCTTCCCTGTGGAAGGAGTACTTTCTTTCAAAGCCTGTACATAAGCAATGCCTTCTGGTACATTTCATACCCCTCAGCTGACACTATCTATCTACAGTAGCACACTGTCTTCTTGAAAAAAATAATCACATTTACTTGGTTGCAGTCTGATACTACATTTCTGCTGACTTTTGAGAATTTTCCTAACATCCTCTGCATGGTCCCTGAAATCTTTTCTGTAGATGAGTATATTACCAAGGTAGGGTATGAACATTTCACCCTCAAGTCTTCCAAGCATTCTTCCATGCAGTAATGGGATGCTGCAGGGACATTAGTAATGACGGAATGAAAACCTATTTCTATAATCCCCTGGGTGTGATGGATGTGTGCACTTTGTTCACCTGAGGACAAGTTTTATTTTTATCAAGGACAGAGACCCATGAGCTTTCCACCTAAGCAATTGAGGGTCTCTTGAATTATGGGTATATGTTGTCTTGTTTAACTTTGTATAGTCTAAACATAGTTATAATGTGCATCCTTTTTTCTGACACAAATCACAGATAATATGTTGACTTAGACCTTTTTATCTATCCTCTTGAAAGAAGATATTTTATGTAGCTCTTCCCTTTATTATACAATGGTTGGGGAATGGCATTAGCATGTTTTCTAGACAGGAGTCTTGTTAGCCAGTTTAATGTCCATTGTTAAAGTTTCAGTACACCCTACAACTGAATTTTCCTTTCAGAGGTGTTGCATTCTTCATGCAGCATTTCTTTGATCACTTCCTGATCTTCCTCTGTGAGGTGTTGCAAGTTGAAATGAGGGTCCTATACTTCACTAGAGGTTTGTGATGTATCTTTATGCTTGGCCAGCGCTGTTGATTGGTTATTCCAATGTTCACGGGTATGTTCATTCCAATGTTTCAATGGGGCCCACTTCCTGGCTCCTGTGTAATTACATAAGACAGATAGCAATGGCCAGCTGTAATCACCCTATTATGGTTCCCCTGTTTAAATTGATACCACCTTTAGTGACATTCACTCCAATCTGACGAGAGTTTTCTTTTGGGAGACATATTAGGTATTCTATAATATCTAGACCTTCAGGCCAGGGTACTGTTTCCTTTGGAATAAATAGTCTCCCTCTGTGCAATTTGTTCTTGCTATACACTTCACTTCAGCATCTTGTCCTCTCGGGCTAGTGGTATCTCCTGTTCCTTTCTTCACGTGCAAATATCCACTGTCCTTTTGCATTTCTGCTGTATGACATTAACTATAGTTTTTGCTTGATTTAACACTGTCTGAAGTGTCGAGGTTAAGAGTTGCACCCAAGGTGAGAAAGGGGCATTAGCCTTGATAATCTCTTCAGTGACATGGAAACCTAATACAGGTTGCTCCATCTTCCCACGTCACCAGCATGGGGACATTTTTCTTAGTTGGTTGGTCGTAGATCGTGATAAGCAGAATTCTATTTCAAACCATTTTTCAAAAGGAACTTTGATATCATTCACTACTTTTATATCTAGTCTCCCTTCAATATCTAACAATTCTTTAATGGGTCTTATGTCTAGCCCTTGGAGATGGTCCTCTTTCCATTTTTTTAATCAGCAATTGATACCTGGGCACCTGCATCCCATAATGCTGTTACTTTCTTGTCATTGAGATAACACCACACTAAATACTTCTTTCAAACTAACTTAGCAAGTTTTCCTGGCTCTCTAGGAGCACTTACATTAAAGCTTTGATGAACCTCAGGGTTGGGTAACTTATTACTGTTTTCCACTTATTCCACTGTTTTGCTGGGTTTGGCAGATTATTTTATGTTTACTCCAGTGCTGCATTTGACAGTATCTGGAACAATATGTTTTCTGAAGCCACTTTAAACTGTCTTTCATTCCCTTAATGTTGGCTAAAGGCGCAAGTATACTGGAGCTTCCGTTTTGGATTGATCACGTCCTCTCCCACTGGTTGTGACCCTCTCTCATTTTCTGATTGTTACTACTGACCTTACTCTTGCCATCTTCTTGGCCAGTGTGCACTGCTATAACACTTGTAGTAGCAATTTCATCCATCAGCTGAGTTTCCCCAACTGGCAATTTTGACAGCATTTCTGAACATTCTTTTGCATTTGCCCTCTATGGTTAGCATAATTCAGGGAATTACTATAGGCTGAGATCATGGTCTTTGTGAACACAACTATTTCAATTGCTATATGTTAGATTGCTTCATTGTTCTGTTCCACTTGAGTAACTAATGCCTTTGGCTTTGGCAATTTATGTTCTTTGACAGTGATGACATTTTCATTTTCCCTTTTCTCAAAAGAGATTGCATAGCATTTACCTATAATGGCCTCAGGTGCCCTGATGCACTTTTTTTTTTTTTGCTGTCATATTCTCATACCTATGCATACCCATCCCAATACACTATAGAAACTGACTTTGGACCAATTTAGGTTATTTTAGTTAGAGTTCATCTTCTTGATGTTAAGAAAATTTTGTGATGAAGATCCATTGCATGTGCCAGGAAATCCAGTGGAGTCTTTCTGGGTTCTTTAACAGCCTTAATTGATTTCTGATAGAGATTGATGGCTTTTTCCCCCACATAATGTGCTCGTAGAATCTGCCTTTGCTTGAGCAATGTGAGATCATGCTTGTCATCTAGACAACTTGGGAGTTTTAATCCTGAGCTGACTGCACATCTTCTACCATATCTGGCTCTCAATAGCCCTTCTTTAATCCATTTTCAATTTGGCATTCCAGACTTACTAAAATGGAACTTGTCCTTTTGCATGGAATCAGCAATCTGTCCTGTAATTCTGAAACCTTTCCTAAATACTGATTGCTGATTTTGCTGGATCGAGGCTGCGTTCTCATATTACCTTAATTTTCAATAGGTTGCACTGATTCAGTTTTCATCAGTTTAGCTCCAAATTGCTCTACTGTTTTTTAATGCTGCAGCTCTACCCGTTTCAAGTTCTGGTTTCCACTCCTGAGTGGGATTTTCTTGTATAGCCTTTTCTGGATATGGCCTGCCCTTCTCTTTCTGAATCAGATCCTGTGATCATTCTGATGAAGTAATATAGACATCCTGCATTGAGCTAACAGATTCACCCTCTGAAGGCTGCAGAGTATACTGGCACAAACCTCGGTGGCTTTTGCTCCTTACATTTGTTTGATCATCCCCTGCTATTTGCAGGCCTTCAGTCACAGTCAGGAGCTCCTACCTAGCCAGGAGGACCAGGCAGCTTTCAGTCTCAAGCAACAAGTTTTCAGTCACCACCATTTTGTGTCTTGCTCAATAGCACTCCTTCAAAAGGGCCCAGAACAAATAACCTTAATAGGCTGTTCAAATTTGTTACACTCTTAATGATAGGATTCAGTTTTTCAGAGAGAACATTGCATAGTCTAGGAACTGAAGCCTTTTACTCTAGGTGGTTTTTGTAGACAACATCCCCAGTTCCCAGGTAGAGGCCAGCCTCCCCTTGCTGCCGCAGCAAGCACTTGCACAAAATGATGTAGACTTTTTAATGACTCAAAATGGCCAGGACTTCAGCATGGTGTCATGTCTAGAACCAAACAAGAACAACCACAACAACCCCCGCCCCCCAGCTCCTTCAGCTGAATAGCACGCCTATCTTCATGCTTGAGCAGTGGTTCAATACTGATGTGGTGGAGAGCATGCCACATACTACATCATCAGTGCCACTTTCCTGTACCATTGCTCAGCGCTCCCTTGCAAGTCTTCCATCCCATCCTTAGACATCTCACTTAAGATGACCCCTGCTCAGCTTGTGAGAGGTGATGAAATCATGGTACAAGATAAGGCTACAGACAATCTGCAGCCTGTGCTTTGCTGATAGCCATGAGAGCTGTATGTGAGCAGGCACACATTGTTACAAAGGATAGATCAGGAGCCTGTATTATGCTATTAGGTGAACAATGAGATGTAATACATTATATTTCTGAAAAGTGAACATTAACAAATGCATGCTGATGAGGAGCCTGTTTCTGTTTCACATATTGTGTGAGTCTTAATGCCTACTTAGACACCTAAATAGATGGCTGACTTTTAAAGCTGCTGAGAACCCCAGCATTCCCACTGAAGTCAATAGGGACTGGAGTTGCCTGGCTTCTCTGAAAATCACTTACAGCTAGGTGCCTAAATAAGGATTTAGATGCATAACTTTGAGCACCCAAGTTTTCAAACCGTGGTCTGTATGTAACTGTTACCTCTGATCATACTGAGACCATGGGTGACCTGCTACATAACTGTGGGGGCAGTTTGAATGAATGGACTCATTTCTTCCGGGAATTTCAGTATAATTTGCAGAAGAAAATATGTATCTTGTTCATTTGAGCCTCATCCTGGGGAAGAGATATACTACCTCTCTAGGGGCCTAATCCACCTTCCATTCGGTGAATCAGAGAAAGACCCAAAGTGATTTCAGTGAGAACAGGATCAGGTTCCAGACGTACAGTGCAGTCTCCTATGTTAATCTGAAAGACACAAAAAGTCAGGGTTGGGGGAGAAGTTGGGATGGTTTGAATTTTTCAGATCTTTGTCAGATTACTTTGCAATACCCGAATGGCTCTCAGCTATTCTTAGCATTTTTAGGTCCTCCTGCAAAATGTTTGTTTTTAGCTGTGTTGATTTTTCCCATTAAAACTAGTAGAGTTTGTATTCAACAGTTACATTGTTTTAATCTTGTTATCTAACCATATAAACACAGAAACAAGAGTTTACCCTTTAACTGTAGCCTGTAGCGCTTTGTTCTTCTCAACAGCCACTGAACGCCACCAGCCAACACAGCGAGGGTGACCTTTGATCTCTTAAGTCATTTTCTACCTCCTTACACAGTAGCAGCTGGTATACATGATAGCAAACTCCTGTTTACCACAATCACAGCACAAAGAACAAGGCAGCCTAGGGAGTTTGGGGAAGGTTGGTGAAATAATTTGCTGGGCTAGACCCATTTTATAGAAAATGTGGGAAAGTGAGAGCAGATGTAGGTTCCTCAGAGCTCCTTCTGCATCAGTGTAGCTCACCTGCTTTTTCTTTTTCATCCTACCGATTGGTATATACTAGTTTGCACTTTCAAAGTGATCTCAACAAGGCTAGATATGTATTATTCATAAAAATGGAAGCAGATTCTCCTTGACATTATGAGCTTGTGCCTTGTGGTCCCAAAGCCAGCATTAGCAGTTCCATGTACTTTCTATGTTTCTTTTTATCCATAACCTTTTCTGTTCCATACCTTGAGCACAGCCAGATTTTCTTACTATATTGTACAGTAAAATGCTTTCAGTTAAATGTGAAAAGCAGCGGCTGAAACACAACTCCGTGGAAGTCTTTGCAGTGGAGCAGTGTTAATGGCTGAGCATATGAACTGTCCACCACTTTTTATGGAATGTTGCACTTGAAGAAGGCAATAATTAAACCTTAGGCTCAATGCTGAGCTGCTGAACACATGCCTGGGAGTCTGACTGTCGTGAATTGCCACATGGGGGCAGGGAAAGGAGGCTACGGGGTACACATGTCAGGAGAGCGGCTGTGGGCAGGCTGTGGTCTTTGTAGGTGCTTTTGTGAGTTAATGACATTTATATGAGCATCTGTTGGAGTGGGGGTTTGTTTTTTCTTTTAATCATGCTGAGATCTGCAGTGATATGAACTAATCTTCTCGTGCAAAGCTCTGTCCCCTGTAAGGACAAGCAGAGAGCGTAAGCTCCTTTTCCACAAGCAGTGCAGTGCCCTCAGAACTAATTCGCGAGAAACAAAAAATAGAGATAAGTTGTAATTTTCCATTTCTTGGGCTAGTGAAAAGGAAGAAGATCCAGAGCACCCTTAAAATAAGAATTTATTGTGAGGAGTCACTAGGAAGTAGGAGGCTATCTCTGGGCGATAAAACCATGTTTTGATTTCCTGCCACTGTATAGTGCATAACCCAGACACACTTTAAGCCTGTAATAACTCTCCCTTTCCCTTAAGCTCTGTAGGGCCCTTGCAGACTCAGGCAGCATAGTCCACACATTCAGTGCAAATATCTCACCATATCAATCACTATCAGCCTACTGCAGGGTAAAAGCTTCTCCAGGAGGCCTACTACTCTGTTGCTATTGCTTATCCAGTCTGGGAATCACTGGTATCTCTAAGGGAGATGTTTTTATTTACCTTTACTAAATTCTGAAGTAGTCCAATAGGCTTTAGTATAGAAAATACATTGCACTCAGCAGCTGTTGTCAGCACTGATTTAAAAGCAGAGTATAACATTTTTATGGCAATGCTTTATACTGCGTTGCCTTAAGCCAACAGAAATGATTTATGTGCTGCTTACAGTGCACTGGGCCAAATCCCACTCGCTGATGTGACACCATGAGTGGCTTTGTGCCCACTGTGTTTGACGTCCACGTGTATGGTTTGGGGCCCACTTCTGCAATTCTTTCTTTCACAAGACTTCCCTTGATACAGTTACTGAACTTGGGGGTGGAGGACTGGGGAGTGTTAAAGACGAGCAGGCAAAGTCTTCTTTTGTGTATCACAATAAATTAATATTAATGAATAATAATAAATCAATTAGTAATAATACATAATTAATAAAATGACAAAATCCTTTCACTTTTTTGCCTTTTCCAAATGTATACAGGATTACCCTGGCCTAATAACCCTTAAAATTCAGTATGCAAAACCCAGAGAGTGACATGCTGTAATCGATAGGAGTTTTGCCATTGACTTCATTGGGACCAGGATTTCACCCAGATATTTTCAAACTTGGCTCCTCAAGTACATATGTTAAACTGATTTCAGTAACATAACACAACTTTGGGGGCCTGCTTATGCTAGCTCTCTGGATTCATAGCTTGTACTGAAAAATCAAAGGGACTGTTTGTAGGATTCACCCCTTTCTTATACACAGTGTCTTTCAAACAAGCTGTAACTTGAAATAAGAGGCAGAGTTAAATAATACATTTCACCAGATCAGCTGAAAGCTGACAGCAGAGTAAGAGCGAAAATAGGTAAGAGAGGTGTTTTGAGCTGATTGTGGAAAGTGGTGAAAGAGAAAATTTGGGAAGAGATCTGGGAACTGACATTCCAGCCTAATTCATCAACTTTATAGCTAGTG